>JAQHUG010000599.1:124410-144789 GCA_028555095.1 Dicrostonyx torquatus
TTGTGAACTTATTCTATATGGATGCACATCTTCTTAGACCGAGATGGAGGGGGGAGGGCCTTGGGCTTCCCATAGGGCAGGGTATCCTGCCCCATCTTAAGGAAGCAGGGGGAGGGCAGTGGGGTAGTGGGGTAGCGGGAGGGCTGGGAACAAGGCAAGTAAATGTAAATTTTTCTTATAATAAAAAAAAAAGAAATCATTCATGTGGTAAAATAGAAAAGAATAGAGCCTAATTAATTTTGTTTTAAAACACACATTGATATGCTTAAATTTAGACAAAACAGCAGAAAGTCGTTTTAGAAATAACTGTAGTAAGCCAAAGATGAGATATATTTGTAGGAATCATGAAATTGCATAATTGTATTATTAAAAGTTACACCAAGGAGACTTAGTGACTCCTCATTGTCTGACAACAGATAATATCCAAGGACTGAGTGATTATGAATTCCCTAAATTTTTAGTGAGATTTTTATCAATGCTTTCCATTATACATTCTCATTTTAATTTTTCTTGTTTTGTCAATTTTAATAAAAGTTTTGGAGAAAATAGCAAAGGTAATTCTGAAATAAATTCATGACACTGTTAGATGAGAAAGATATTCTCAGATGAGAAAGAAAATATGAAGAAGACAGGAGTGAATGTAATCAGAACTGACAATTTCTTTTAAGAGCATTGAGTTTTTGAGTACTTTTTTAACATTTTGTTTCATAGCCTTTGCATTTAAAGGTGCCTATTTTAAGTTACCATCATATGTTATGAACACATATTTGATATTATATTCTAAATAAGTCCTAAAATACATAGGAAATAAAAGTTCTTTATAATTGTTCATCACTTCCCATTTCATAAATTTTGCAGTTACTCTCTTACATAATATTTATTTGGTTCTGTTTATTTTGAATTTTTAAAATATCCATTATTTGGCAGACATTATGAAAGATGGTCAGTATATGATATGCAAACAGTAGATTTCCTAACTTGTAGAAATTCATAGGCAATATATATTTGTTTATATATATGTGTAAATTTAAATTAAACTTACCTCTATAAGTTTACGTAAATGTAAACAACATGCCATTTATTACAATTACAGGAAATCATAAGTTTTCATCAGTATTCATGGATTATGTATTATGTAAGAAGAGATTTTACTGCAAGCACTTCTGTGCATCACAATCAGACTTGAATTACTGAGTTAAGGATGCTGAAATAATGGTACAATGCAAGATGAGAGATTGGTACGTGCACACCACTCCCATGGCAGGAACTTGTTCTTGTTCTGTAAATCATGGAAAATTTTATAAAGCTGAAATAGTCATTCCACAGTGATTCAATGCATTAGTGCGTACTCTAGGTCTGGATATGCTCTCAATACATAGAGCCTGTGAAAATTTCAGTAATAAATTACACCTGTAAAAAAGGAACTTTACAGAACATATTTACAACTATCACATTAAGAGGAGGTTTTGAATATTATTAATACAGAGAAAGAGAGTCCTGGTAGTATTCAATATCTTTGGAAGTAGATAACAAGAATAAACTTTGAAAATTTCCATAAATTAATAATGCTATGTATGTTCCCGAGGTCCATTAAATATTAATATTTATAGAATACATGATGATTGCCTTCATCTGGGGGACACAGAGTTAATTCTGTTAGTCTTTTGGCAAACCAACAGTTTCAGTTTTATTCAACCCAATCATAAAATTCTTAGCTGATACATAAGTGCCTTTATCTTTAAACTAATAGTAGTACATAATAACTGTGGACTATATTGATGAGTCCAATTAAGGGTCTTTTAACATGAGCTGTCCAACCATATGTATTACCAGTATTATATCTTGTAAAGGAATAAAGTTTTCTTCTGAGGTTTTCCTCACAAAGCATAGGTGATTTAGGCATTCATCTCTTATAGTTCAGTAAATGTTTTCATACCAAGAGCAAGAAGCAAGAGTAATGAAGAATTTAGAGGAAAGCTGTATAAGCAAGAGCTAATTTAATAAAGTGTAAAATGAATAAATATATAATATAAGTTGATGAATATTTAAAGCTTCTGGAACTTAAAGGTTTAAAGATTTAAAAATATTGTTATTATGTGTAGCAGCTGCAATCTATACATTTTCTCTATACTTTCCCAAATTCACCTCCCTGACATCCTTTCTTTGTTTACATCTTTGCCAATCATCTATTTTGACTGCTTCTGTTATTTCAAGCTATTATTGCAAAGGATTACTCAAGAGCATCATTCACAACAGATCATTGCTGCAATTATAGATTTACTTCTTGGTAACTTAATTTATCAAGAAGTCAATATCACTTCCCACCTGAGTCTTATATCTCAAGTTTGGTCTTATTTGCTTTTAGGAAATAGTGAAATCATTCCAGTAGGACAAATGAGCCAGTACATATAAGACACAAGGTTAATTAAACCACTATGAGAATGATCACAGAGGATGGGAAGGGATGAGGGGGGCACAGGGATATATTCCTGCCATCTAGAATGAATGCTTTCCCAAATGGCATTAAATAAGCTGTACTTTTATTGACATGTGCAAAAATCAACAAACTGGTTAGATCAAGTCTGTTTTCAGGTTACATTAGCTGACAATAACAACACGCAATGGGTCAGAATGACCTGTACGTGTTAGTTCATTCCTCTTCCTTCTCTGTAATGAAAAATTTTGTGACCTTGTTCCAATTTTTTGTTTGAAATACAGTTGCAAAGTCATTTCTCTGTTTGTGCACAGAAATGGCTAAAATATAAAGCCAAATAAAAATTGGAGGAGGAAACAACAGCAGAAAAAGTCACAGATAAAAACATGCAAGCACGTGCATAGAGGGAAATGAATATTTGCTAATTCAAGTGAGAAAGAATAAATCTAATAATTAAACATCACAACTGAACCAGTCAAAAAACTAATTTCAACATGGGAAGCGTTTCAAATATCTTTACTCAATAAAAATGAATTAATGCTAGAAAGACAGATTGGAACATAGTATGTCCTACTAATTTTTTTTCAAAGTAGCAGGTATTAACTAAAATGGAATGATGCAAGGATCACAGTAGTTTTTGGCTTGAGTTTAAACTGTACATTTATACAGAAAATGTAAATATGAAGTCCTTCGCAACAATGTTTCAGCTTCTGAAATAAAATGATTGCTTATTTATATAATTTGGCATTTAGTATACATTCATTTCAAAACTTTGGAAAGAGAAATCATTTGATTTCCTCAAGAGAAACACTGTTAAAATTTTATAGGAATTAGTTTCTGCCAATCAAAAATTCTCCTATATAATAGAGAAGTTAGAACTCAGAATCTTTATTCCTTCTATTTTGGCTCTGATCTTGGGTATAATAGAAGTGGTCATAGTTTGAAAACTAACATTTACAGATTCAATATTATATGGGTGAATATGACTCAAAATATATGGAAATTCTAAAATTAACCTGAATTTTGGTGGTGTGATAGAATTCCATTTGGTTCTTATCACTCAGTTTTAAGATTGTCTATCGACTGTGCTAACATTGAGGATACAAACAGAATCTTTTAAAACCATTCCTTTCAAACACTGAGTAACTAGAACTGATGTTTTAAGTAGTGTACTAGAAATGAACTTAAAAACATAGAAATTACTATTTATATAAAATAAATAAATGTAATATAATTGTAAATACAATGCATGTCCCAAAACACATAAAACTACAACATATTGCTGAATTAAAAAATAAAAATTACTATCCACAAAAATATTTAAATATATTGTAAAAACAGCAAGAAATGCAGTGCATGCCCCAGTATACATAAATCTACAACATAATGCTAAGACAAAGATGAATGTCAGAAATACATGTCAGAAATAGTCAATATTCTTACTAGATCAATTTTTGCATAATTAATGTACACATATTTTTATCTTAAGAATGTTATTTTTATTTAAAACTTTTAATGTTTTACTTATCTTTTAAAAATTTATTTATATTTTCCTAGCCCCATCACAGTTTCACCTCCCTCCCTCTTCTCTACCCAGTCCCTTCCCCCAAACCCTCATTCCCCCCATCTGCTTCTCCTTTTTGTTCAGAAAACGGCAGACTTCCCATGGATATCAGTTGGCTATAGCATATCTAGTTCCCATAAGACTAGGCCTCTCCTCTCCTATTAATGCTGGACAATGCAACCCGGTTGGAGGAAAGGGTCCCAAACCAGGTAACAGAATCAGAGACAGCCCCAGCTACCACTGTTAGGAGTCCCACAAGAAGACAAGCAACACAACTGTAACATATGTGCATGTGCTCAGGGCCCAAGTCCCAAGCAAGTTCTCTGGTTAACAGTTCAGTTTCTGTGAGCTCTTATGAACCCAAGTTACCTGATTCTGTGGATTTTCTTATGGTTGCTCTGACTTCTCTGGTTCCCATAATCCTTCCTCTCCCTTTTCCAGAGGATTCCGTGAAGTTCACCCAATGCTTGTCTGTCAGTCTCTACATCTGTTTCCATCAGTTGCTGGAGGAAACCTCTCTGATAACAATTAGACTAGACAGAAACTATAAACAACCTAGATGTCCATCAGCTGAAGAAGGAAGGTTAAAAAAAGATGTGGTACATTCACACAATGGCATATTACTCAGATGTTACAAACAATGACATCACGAAACTTGCTAGCAAATGGATGGAACTAGAAAAGATCATGCTGAGGTAACCCAGATTTGAAAGCCAAATATGGTATTTTCTCACTTACATGTAGATATTTGCTAGGAAGTAAAGGATAATCATGCTACAATCCACAGACCCAAAGAAGCTAAGTAACAAGGAAGGCTCAAGGTGGGCCATGTGAATCTCATTGTGAAGGGGAACTAGAATAGACAGCACAGGTGGATAAGGAGGTCTGAATGGGACTGTTGAGCTTGAGCACGGGAGGGATCAGCTGAAATCAGGTAGAGGACGATGGAGGGAGAGAGTTCTTGGAAAGAAAACTGATATAAGATAGAAGCCTAGTGCCAAAAACTCCCAGGAATCTAAAAAGGAGACCCCTAGCTAATATACAATATTTAATAAAGTTGCAATCAACATGCTACAAGAAGTATCTCTGTAACGACTGAAAAGCTCATTCAAAATTAGATCGGTAGTGGAGTAACTTTAAAAAAACAAAATAAATAGAAAATGTAAAAGCATGTAGTGTCTGAATTCAATACATACTGTAAAACTTCCATTATCAGGACAAAAATTGTGATACAAATGAGTGATAAAAAACAGATAGTCCTCAAAAAGACTTGCACATATGTACACTACTGAATTTCAGCAATGTAATCATCCAGACAGAGAGATGATGTATGAAAAAATTAACTTATAACACTGTGAAGATGAAATGAGAACTAGAGCTAAGCACACTGAAGACTTTTGTTAGGGTATGAGGCCAGCAGAATGGAAGTACAACTTTGGTGGCTTTCCATCTGGAATGCTGTGCCCTTCTGTTGAGAGCATTCACCTAGACTGATTGAAAAGACTAAAGGGGGCTGAAATTTTATGTGAAAGGGGTCATCCTGTCTGGATATGAACATTTTTACTCTACATTTGTATTGCTTTCTTATCTTCTGTGGGTCACACACATTTTTATCTTACTTCTCTTTATCTTTGTCATATACCATATCTTCTGTGGTCCTCTTTATTTATTACTTCCCCACTCTCATAGAACATAAACTGAGATCCCTAATACCACAAATAAAATTCCTTTTAATTTTTTAGTTTCTAGTTTGAATTGATCAACTCTTCTCTCACATCACTTTTCAAAATCATCAAAAGTAACTTATAATAACACCTAGGTAAAGTCATGAGATCCAAAGTCATAAAACTTTTAGTGAAAGCTTTACAAATTGCAGCCAAGATTATAAGTTGCCTACAAGTAACATCTTGATAAATTTAGCTTCACTGAAAAACTTTAGCCTTCAAAACTACAGTAAAGGACATATTGATAATCAAAAATAGCTTATTTTTAATCTACCTAAGTATTTATTGAGGGGGGAGGGAGAGAGAACACTGTATCATATATCTGTGGGTAGCCTGAACTTCATTATGTTGACTAGGATAATTTCAAATTCAGAGGAATTCTCCCACTTTTGCTTCCTTAGTGCTGGGGCTGCAAGCATGAACCATTGTGCTTGTCTTCTGAAATCTGTTTCTTATGGGAGATGTGTACCTAGAAAAATTAATGAGTATTTTTACTCTTTTAATACAATAGTCTCAGGACTGTTGAGATGGCTCTGTAGTTAAGATCCTTTGCTGCCCTTCCAGAGGACCAGAGTTTTGTTCCTAACACACACAATAGGTGTCTCACAACTGCTTGTAACTGTAGCTCCAAGTCTTCTGACTCCATCTTCTGGCTTCTAAAGGTACACACACACACACACACACACACACACACACACACATTGTTTGTGTTTATCCTTTGGCTTTTTGCTATTATATATCCACACACAGAGTCTTATTCTTTCTTATAATGCCCTGTCTTAGCTTGGCTTACTTCTAGCCTGTTTTTCTTAAATTATCTCATCTACCTTTTGTCTTTGGGCTTTTACCTTTTTCTGTTTCTGTATACCTTTTCTTTCCTTTCTAATCCATGTCTGACTGTGGTTGGGTGACTGGCCTCTTCTTTTCTTGCTCCTTCATTGTATTCCCAGATTTCTCCTTCTCTTTATTCTGTGTTCTACCCCGGAGCATTTCATTAAACATGGGCATCTTTAATTCGGTCTAATTTGGTCTGATTTATTTACATTGGTAGAGAGGTTCTTTCTACGAGAAAATACCTAACATTTGGAGGTTCCACCAGGGGTCTGTTTTTCCTATGGGCCCAGGGCCATGTGTTTGAAAACGCCCTTCTCATGTGTGCTCTCTGCCATGCAAAGATGACCTTCATCTTGGTGAGTACAGCTTTTCAGTACATATACCTTTAGCGTCCAGGGACCCATTTGCACTTTCTTTTTTTTTATTTTCGGGCTTTCCGGGGAAGTCATGATTGTGCCGAATGCCCAATTAAGTCCCATCTCAGCGAGCCAGGCGAGCCAGGCCTCGCCGAGATGGGACTGATGGATAAAGACATCTGCCACTCATTTTTCATGACCCTCCGTTTTTGACTCAAGAGTCGAGTCCTGATAGAAGCATTGCTACAGGCTTGAGTCCCAATATTTGGAATAGGCTTCTAAATGGGCTCTTGCAGTTCAATGCTGGATCCTCAAATGCCCTTGAGCTGCCTTTTACAAAAATCCTTTTATTTGGGTGGGGGGATTATTACTTTATGTCTTTGCAAAATACACAGCTTTTCTGTATAATTTTGACTTTAAAATGATGACACGGGTTATCTTTTAACAGTAAGCAAGTGTGGGGAGAGGTACAGTAATAATGCACGTCTTTTAAGTCTTATCACATAACAGTCTTTTCAGTTTTGAGTCCATTATATTCAATATAAAACTTATAGTTCTGGAAAAGCTATCACAAAAATGAAGGATTTTTGTTTGATTGGTTGTTTTTGGTTTTTCAAGACAGGATTTCTCTGTGTAGCCGTGGATGTTCTGGAACTTTATAGACCAGACTGGCCTCGAACTCACAGAGTTCAGCTTGCTTCTGCCTGGGATTAAAGGTGTGCACCACCACTGCCTGGCTTTTTTGCTTTTGACTGGCCCACCAACAGAGACAGTGTGCTCGATCTATTGGGAGCTCATCAAATCCAGCTGGACCAAGACTGAATGAGCATATGACCTAACTGGACTCTATGAATGTGACTGCCAGTGGGGACTGACTGAGAAGCCAACGATAATGGCACTGGGACCTATCTCTTCTGCATTTATTGGCTATTTGTGAACTTATTCTATATGGATGCACATCTTCTTAGACCGAGATGGAGGGGGGAAGGCCTTGGGCTTCCCATAGGACAGGGTATCCTGCCCCATCTTAAGGAAGCAGGGGAAGGGTGGTGGGGTAGTGGGGGAGCTGGAGGGCCGGGAACAAGGGGAGTAAATGTAAATTTTTCTTTTAACAATAAAAAAAGGAGAAAAAAAAACAGAAACAAAAACCCTTTTAAATTGGGGCTGACACCGTATATTCCTTAATGCCTAACATAAAAACAAACAAGCCCTCATATACCCATGGTTTCTGGATGGTATGCTCCGACTCCCCTTCCCCGCTCCCCCTCCCTGCTGCTCTAGCTGTTTGCTGTTTGTCTCACACTCATGCTGTTCCCCCACCCCCACTCCCATTCCCCACTTCTCTAGCTGTCAGTCTTTCACTGTTTGTTCTCTACAATTGATCTGTTTTCCCCACCCTTTCACTCTAAAACTCTATAGGTGTCCTTCTTTGTTTTGCTCCCTCCAGCAGCATCTGCTAATCTGGTCCTTAATGGGACCACCTGTATGCTTCCCTGGCTTCTGCTGCCTACCTGCACCAAGATTTTTAAATTGATCAGCTGACACAGGTTACTAAAAGTATTTTATTTGCCTTTCTGTTAGAATAATGTGGCCACAGTATGATAATTTTATATCTGTGTGAGTATATGGGTACATTTTCACAGTATGCTTGCTTTATGTCTCTGTATGTGTGTTTACTTTTACAGCATGCTTGTTTTATTTCTCTGTGTTTATGTGTGCAGTTTTTAAGATCTGTAAAACTTATGACTCCAGATTACAATAGCTCTGGGAAAATACAAACACATGGGTAACCCCCATTTTGATCCCACTACCATCCTGGGTAAGAGTACCCACATGTGCTAGTATTCTTTGACTTATTAAAATATTCCTTTAAATCTTCTTACACTTACTAGCATTAATAAGCTGTAACTAATTGGGTAAAATACATGCCTATAATAGGTAATGGTACCCAATTTTCAAGTGCCTTCACAGATCTGAGAGTACGGCATTTAACAAAAGAGCTTCTAACACAGAGACATGCCAGCTCCTGCAGCATCCTATAGCTCCCCCATGAAGACACATGATTACAGAAGACCTTCAGCCTTGAGGTTTGCCTTTGGGTTTGGCAAAGCCACCTGTGCAGCAAAAAGTGGTCTTTCACTTCCTCAGCTTCCTGGATGCCACCCAGGGAATAAATCTTCTCATCGTTCCAAGAAGGTAAACTAAATCTTCCCCACAGAAAAATCTTCAGGCCTCTTGTACTCAGCAGCTAATGGCAAGCACTGCTTCTAGGCTGGTGTTCTCCAACGACTAAAGAGAGACTTGGGATTGCCTCGTAGCTAAAAAAACTGTCTCATTTCTTCTCATTTATCCCCCTTAGATCTGTCTAATGGCATTTGATGACTTAAGGTTCTGATAGCTCATACTTCATTTGTTAAGTTTCCTGATTAAAAACAGACATGTGTGCCTCCTTAACAGGATTCAGATGTATCTTCAGAGGTTCAGAGTTTCCAATTTCCTATAATTGTCTTCTAAAATGTTCATACCTTTCAACCTAAAGCAATAGCCTTTGCTATGACACCAAGATGTAAATCTGTTCTAGTTGTCTTAGGGAAACTGGTAGGTTCCTGAAAAAAGTTCTACTGTTTTATCAAGATATCAGGTCTGGTGAAAATCCTGGATCAAGGATACCTACCAACTAAAATCTGGTTTGATCTGTTCTTGTGTCCCACTTATACACCTGAGCCTCACCTGTACAACCAGGGCACTTCTCTGTCCCAATCTTTCTGGCATTTAATGACTCTTCCCATGACTAGCCCCATTCATAGGACCAATAATAACAATATATTTTTTTTCTCCTAGCCACTTGCCTTCTCATCTCCCTCAAGAAACAGCTGCCTGAGGACTCCAGAATGACAGTAAACTGGATGCTCCTAGAGCCACACCTACTGCTAAGTGTGAGCCCACTACACCCCAGGTATCCTCTCTCCCATGTCACCCCACACCAGCAGAAAGCAGCCAGAACTGAGCCAGCACCCCTTTATCCAAGAAGTTGAAAATGTTTGGTTGAGGGGCTTCACCTCAATCTGCTGACACCCCTTTATCCAAAAAGCCTGGAATATTTGGCTGGAAGGCTTCACCCCAGATCCTGGCATAAGTTCTCTACCCCGGGAAGTTGTCTTAGTCCAAACTCCACCTCTAAGAAAGCCTGCCAAGTGGTGACCCCTCCCCAGGGAAGGCTGGGACCACTCCTACAGGCTATTAAAACTGTCCCCCCCCCAGAGAATCAACATGTGGTCTCCGGGTTTTGTGTTGTCTCCCCTTTTCTCTCTTCTCCCTGCATGTTTTCTCCAGAGCCACCCAGGAGTATTGCATTGAACATGTGCATCTTTAATTTGGTTTGATTTGGTCTGATTGAAATTCTTTGTGTCAGCAGAGAGGTTTGTCTAAGAGAAAATACCTGACACCCATTCCTTACTCCTTAGGCCCCTGGGGCACCTGTTCCCTCCTGTGCTGTATGTCTTTTGAACTTTGCCTGCTACCATTCTGTGAAGGGGCTGGAGGAAGAACCTTAATCCTTTTCTTTACTCTATATTTTCCATGAAAGAAGAAAAGAAGACTGATAATTACTTTCAGCTTGACTTCATTTACAGCTCAACACATACATTACATGGAAAAGGTCTTATTCATTTTTTTTTGGAATTGTCCTTTAATGATTTATTGTGTTTCTAATATGTACATGTAGCTGTGGGTGTGTCTCCACAGGATTGTGGGTATTCATGTGGGTGTGTAAATTTAGAGGGCAGAAATTGACATCTGGTTTCTTACTTCAGTCACTCTCCTTGAGACAGATCATCTCACTGAACCTGCAGTGTCTAGACTGGATGGACTCAGAAGCCATTGAGCTCCAGGCATCAGCCTGTCTTGGCTTCCCCAGCAGTAGAATCATAGGCATATACTACTGTAGTCAGTTTTATGTGGGTTCTGGGGACTCCAACTTGGGGCTTTATGCTTGTGTAGAGGGTATTTTATGAATTAAGTTATCTCCCCTGCTCCAAGTTTAGTAATTTTAATGTTAACAGTTTGCTCAATGTGTAACTCAGCAGGGCCATTTTCAATTTATTAGTCAAAAAGAATAAATGTTTGCCTTTATAAAAATGTTTCTATGTAAATGATCACAGCACTTATAAATGTAATAGGCTAAAATTGGAAGTGACACTAATATGTAGACATCATCATTAGGTATTCCATTTTAGCTCAGGGACAAGTGGCAGCTACATGATTCATATAATCCATTGCAGGAAAGTTCTGAGTTCTGAAGAAATGATTTATTCAGGGTAATTCTGTCTGCTCTATTACTTACGTCGACGGATGTGACACCTATGTGTCACAGACCCGATGAAAACGAGTCCTAAAACTTGATTTGATGCTCTGTAGTCATCACATTTGAAATTCTTAATGATTTTATTGTTGAATGTGCTTTGTATGTAAATTGTAAAACTTTGGAACAGACATATGAGCAATAAAAACATTCAAGAAGCTTTCTACTATGAAGTAAAGTGGAAAAACTGTGAGATTAGGTGTACACAAGAAACACAATGGTAAAAACGACAACAAATATTAGGTTACCTTAGTTTCCTACTCTTTTTCCTTCTTGCTGTTTTGTGAATGTTAAAGAATTAGAAATTCTTTACTCTGCTGACTCCAGTAGACCAAAGTCTCTTGTTTCTTTCTTTGTTTTCTTTCAATTGTCTTTTAGATTCAAGACTGTTTATTTTCCTTTTTTAATTTCAGTTTTATTAGCAAACATAATAATCTGAAGGTTCTGGTCTATTGGTGTCTAGTATGAGAGCACACCCTTAAAAAATGGGCTCCCACAATTTTTGATCACCATCTTACAAAGGCATTATTTCACACATTGCATAGCTTTAGTGATTTTTATTTATCCTGGCTAAACTCTAATATTTTCATTTTAAATCATCATTTTGAATAATAAAAGACAAATGTCAACATGCATCCTAAGGTTTTATTTTTCAATGATTATTTGCTTAGGATGGCAGGGGGAAAAATCAAATAGCATGAGAAATCAACCAAAGAATAGAAAAAAATATTTCATATATTTGATGGCAAATTTTTCTATGTATTTTAAACAAGGAGTATATGTGGTGATTTCACAGTGGGCCCTGATAATTGTGGCACTAACTCTAAATGTAGGAACCTTATTTATTTATTTATTTTGATGGGGCCTTGCATTGTCTACGATGGTCTCTCCACTGCCATATGTAGCCAAGGATAACACTGAGTTCCTGGACTACCTGCCTCATCGTGTATGCTGGGATTCTACCATCACACCCAGTTAATTAAAAACAGAAGCTTAATAACCATTTCTTTAGTCCTAAATTGTGTAACACCAAAATTTCTGATAAACTTCTTTTCTCTAATACTATGATTACATATTTTATTAATTGAGAACACTGAATAATATTGAGTAGAAATATGCTGTACTATTTTGTACTTTAAGATCAAAAGAATTTTGTAACAAAATGATGCAAAAGTATTCATTATTAGTTTTCTAAAAGATGAAGGAAACATATTCTAGAATATTCTAAAATATTCTATTAATTGAATTAGACTTTATTTCTTCTACAATAACTATAATGCCCTGAAATCAATAGAAGTTCAGTCATTTTGTAAAAGACACAAAATTATATTTTTAATGGTATATGAGAAAAATACCTTCTAAATTCATTTGTGTGTGGCTTTTATAATATTTCTGTTTATAAATTCAGTATGTCACATTTTCCTACATCTTTTAAATTTCCTATTATAATGATACTGAAGTACTTATATTTTTAAACAGTTTCTTTGAAATTGCCTTTGACTGCCGATATATTCCCAAGAGGAGTCAGTAGTGAAAATCATGGAACACTGGGTCATATTTCATTATAAAAAGTTAACAGAAGAACTTTATGATTATTAATAATCTAATGTCTGCATAGTGATGATAACAATACTGTAATCTATAAAACACAGCGATAAAAGCAAAATCATTTCAAATAGTCTCATTTTTCTGCAAGTGTTTAAAAACGCTGGCTTCTGATAACATTTATTGAGATTATTTCTTATGATTTGCCAGCAAAATGACATCCAAGTTAATTTGTAAGCTGTCCTAAGATGAGTAAATATTTATATTTTCTGTCATTAGTAGAAATTCAAAGTATATAGCAAGCATAACCTAACAAATAATAAAAGCAATAATGAATCAGTCATATATTTTCGATTGAACTGCTTTGAAAGTATATTTTTCATCTCTGTTAGTAACTTTAAAATCTATTTTATGGCAAAATGGCCTCTTTTAGACACAATTTACTGTGAGCTGCCTTCTCTTAAATTATTTATACTCAGTATAACAACATTGCTGAGGTTCTTGTATTTTTAACATTCTTAGAAATTGCTTTAACTTGAGATATATTCTCAAGAGGATCCAGTATGAAAACAATACGTTGGTACATAAGAATTAAGTAATTATAAAATGTTGCACATATCATGAAGGAAAATTATTGCAGTCTTGGAGTTTTTGTGCTTCTAAGGTCTACAAGCCTTTTTCTTATAAACTAAAAGTTTCATTCTCCCCAGCTTTTCTAAGTTTTGCTTTTTGTTTTGAGTTATAATTTTAAAATTTAAAATTTTAAAAATGTATTATTGTTGTTATGTGTAGAAGTTTTAAACCATATAATTCTTATAAATACATATAGCAAAATAACTCTCAAAATTATACAAATATATTTGCAATATATACAAACACTATTAATACTTTTATTCTTCTGTCATTAGTAATTTTGAATTCTTTTTATATAATAAATATATTAATCACACATAAAGGACCTAAGATTTCAAAACTCATATCCGAGTTGGACATTGTAGCCCAAACCTATAACCCTAGTACTCAGGGTGCAGAAGCAAAAGGATAACTATGAATCTATTACTATGGAGTTCATGTTACATTGTAAAATTTTCTTGAGACAAACAAAAACACTGAAGTGTACAGAAAGCACCAAAAATGCATGCCATAAAACTTTAGTTTAATCTAGAAACACATCAATATCTTAAACATGCACAATGCAAATAGAAATAATATAATATTTAAATTATGTATGCAATGTTCTCTTTGGAATGCATATCAGCGAAATTTGCTTTCTATGAATTATATTAAAACTACTGTAAGTGCACAATTTCAGTCTTGTTTTTATGACCATAGAAAAGTTATTTACAGCTCTATTTACTTTTCTTCGTTGTATTTCCTTAATTTGAGATGTGTAAGCAAATTGTGTGCATGTTTGAGAATTAACATTTCCCTGATTAGAAAAATTACATTGCTACTGAAAAAAAGAGAAACGGAAATTGGAGAAAAATAGGGATGAAGAAGAAGATTAAAAGGAAGAGGAGGAAGAAGAAGAGAAAAAGGAGGAAGAGAGGAAAGAGTTTATTCTTCATAATGAACTTTCAAGGTTATGTAACTTTTTAGTTCTCTTCCACCTGGAGAGCTATTTTGTATTCCTCAAAAGGCAGAATCCCATTCTCTTTTGATTACACAGTTCCCTGTTTAATAGCCACCAATTTAACATTACTTGGGAGGTTATTAAAGCTTGAAAGATTCTTCTATTTCCTAGCAATCTTATATAGTTACTGAAAAGAAATGAGCTGCAAAAATGTACCTAGAATTATTTCTAATTTTTAGGAATATAAAGGTCCCTATGAGTTGCGGTTTGAAAATAATATGGATATGAAAGTTTGCATAAAAATAATTAAGAATACTATGACTAAATCACTTTAGTTTTAGAAGTATTTTCTTTCTACAAAATAAATGATACATAATGTGTGATGCAAGCTCTCTTAGAGTTTTGTATACAGAGCTGTTATCGAGGGTTAAGTTGTTACAGCATATCTATGTAAGCTGGACATTTTGTATAGTTGAAGTTCTATAAACTTTAAGTAGCAATCTGTTATTTCCTCCACTTCACTGATATCTCAGCATCCCTCTTCTATTTTCTTTTCTGGGTTATACTACTTTAGATGGATTACTAAAATTATGAGTGTTTTCCTATGTAATTGGCCTATTTAATTTAGAACGATGTCCTCAAATTTTCTCTATAAAAGGGATAAGAAAGAAATAAGAGATAGAGGGAGAAGAAATGTTCCAGATGGAGAAACATACAGAAGGGAAACAACTGGGAAGAAGAAGTAAAAGAAAAACACTGAGGTTAAAAGAATATGTAAGAGAAATAACAGAATAGAAACAGCCAGCAGAGAGAAAAGTAAAATGAAAAATTAAGCTTTGGCCTTTAGAAAAAGTTCCCGTGTGTGTGTGTGTGTGTGTGTGTGTGCGCGCGCGCGCGTGTGCGCGTGCGCACGCGCATCTGTCCAGTAGTTTGTTTGCCTAGTCAGCCTCTGTTCTCCAGTTTCGCTGGCCTGCTGGGGCTGGGCCCTTTGGCAGCAAGAAATAAAACATTTATATTATAATCTTATTCTTTTAATTATTTGCAAAATAAGCATGCTTTATTTTTTCTGAGATTTTCTTATTGCCTTCTAAAGAAATTAAATATATGAAGAGAAAATTCAAATATTCATTCAATAGGCAGATATTGAGGTGTTATCGATCCTAATACATGTAAACAGAGACTGCTCTTTGGTTTCCTGGCCACCCAGACCCAAATAATCACACAGAAACTATATTAATTGCAACACTGTTTGGCTGATGGCTCAGGCATATGTCTAGCTATCTCTTACATCTTAATTTAACCCATTTCCATTATTCTATGTATCACCATGAAACTCTGGCCTACTGGTAAGTATGTAGAGTCCCTCTCCTTGGGCAGTTACATGGTATCTCCTTGACTCTGCTTTCTCTCTCTCTCTCTCTATCTCTCTCTCTCTCTCTCTCTCTCTCTCTCTCTCTCTATATATATATATATATATATATATATATATATATATATATATGTTTCGATTTTCTAACTGGCTTTGTTCTGCCCTGCCATGGACCAAAGCAGCTTCCTTATTAACTGATGGTAATAAAATATATTCACAGCATACAGAAGGGAATCCCACATCATAAGACATGGAATTTTGCACTTTTATTGAATATTTTATCATATTCTTTCTCCTACTCCAGATTATCTCATTTCCTATCTTCCTTCAATTCATGTTATTTCTCTTTCTTTCCTTCAAAAAATAGAAATCAAAATCTAACCAGGAAGCTATTTTCAATTGATACTTGCTGGAAAAAGAAAAATCATTTTTTTCCCAATGGAGTGTCACTGGGTATAACAGTCAGATTCTGGGGCAAGCCTTATGTTCAGGAGGAGTTGGCCAATAAAAAAGCATGTAACATTTTCAAAAGACAATTATTTCTTGTTAACTTGTCAACCCATACCTGTAAAATGTAATCAGTATGTATAGCAGCACCCTAATTTCTTACTTGTTATCTTAAAAAAATATTTAAATAGCAAGACTTTATATGATAATTTTCTTACTCTTAAAAAAAATATATATATCCAGTAAATCCTAGCCCTTCTCAACTCCCCTGCTTTGGGGAGAGCAGAGCATGTTTACTCAAAAATATTCAGGTAAGTATTGGAGGATCAAAAGCACATTTAGCATGTTTATATTGCTACATTTTGTTTAATGTTCTTATCATTTGCCCTATTAAACATATTTATTGTGAAATTGCTAACATTTAAATACATATACTTATTAGAATGTGATGGACAGTCACCTGCTGCCTGCCTTCTTTACTCTTTTAATAATTTATATTCTTCTATAAAATGGAGATACCTCCAAAAATGAGCACCAATTATTATTTTAAATTTATTTTAAAATCAAGTAAACAGTTCTAAAACCCAGGATGAATATTATGCAAATGTACACACATATTTCCAAAACTTTGTTTTATTCCAGACCGAATGAACATCTCATGCTTATGAATAATTTTGAAAACATTTACATATACAAAGTTACATTGTCTCATGGGGATTAAAAGAGAAAAGTAATTAAAGAGAGTTCTTTGTAGTTCTTAATGGAAGCAAGAAAATCTTCCAGGCTTTTGCATTAAACATACAATAGATATATATTCACTTTATTGTCAATTGTTTTTCTCAATTTACTAGAAGGACTGATATTTCATGTCGCTAATACACATGATGCTGTATTTTTTTTTAAAGAAAGAAGTCAGGAGTTTCGGATGTTTGAATATGATTTGTTCCTAATTATCTTTTTTTTACTATGAATTACATATTAAAAGTTTATAATTGAAACCTATTTTGCTAACAGGAAAAACAGTACTTAATACTTTTCTTTCTTTACTTATTGTTTTGTGGTATGAACGTTTTTACTTTTGTTTAGCTTTAAAATATACACAAATAATTAACTGTTAATTAGGGCATGTTATTAATATGTGAACACAATTAACATTTATAAACAACATTTTTCTGCATCTGTATACATCTGTATATCTATCAGATAATTCTTGCTCATATTACATGTGGACCTCAGTCTCTTGTAATGTCATGTTTTTCTCAGTCTAACCAAACTTAGAACTAGAGGAAACTGGGATTGGTATGTAATAAACAAATAGAAAAAACTATATGAAATTATTCTACTACATTGTTATTTAACATGCAGATTGTATTGCTATGCATAAAATAAGACAGATTTTGGAATATCAAGAAACGTTAAAATATTTACTACTAAACTGTTATATAAACTCTTGTTCACTATTACATTAATGAAAAATTTCACTTATATCCCAAGAAGTTATACAGCTAATATTCATTTCTAACAAACGTTAAATTCATTTGACTAATTCTGTTCAGCTTGTTCTTTTCTTCGTGCATTACTCTCATTATCGTGCTAATTTCCAGTGTTGGCAGACACTGTTTTGCCTGTTAGGATTACATACGTTTTTTGCAGCACACAAACATGCCTTTCTCTGGCCTTGATTGTTCAGCATAGTAGATTGACAGATGATTATCTGGGTGAATGTTAAAGTGACTGTTGAAAATGAAACACGGGCTATCACCACCTGCCGAGCCTTCCTGATCTCCACCAAGGTAGTGACTGTATTGACCGCTCCTCAAAGGAAAGGAGGTTACTTAGTGGAGAATCCCCTTAGCCAACAGCCTTGCTTCATCTCATGCTTCGTCTGTGGCCTGTAGCTGTGGACAAGCTTAAGAGACTGGGTAGCTGTTGGCCGGTCGAGGGCCTTAGGGAACTGGTTATTGGCCGAAGGTACGTAGTGTCTCTTCTAGAGGATGGAAGCTGCTACAGTTTGCTGTACAGGAACATTTGGTAAAGTGAGTGAGATCTCGTCCTGACTGAATATCCTGCCCAGTACAGAAGTCCTCAAGTCTTTTCTTTTGTCAGAGGATCATCCAACTTTTTTGACTCCTGCTTCTTCATGATAGTGGGGCTGGAGCCACCTTCTTCCTTCTTCCCCTTGGCGTTCATTTCTTTGGGCATCATGCTCAGATAGAGGATGATGACTATGGGAATTGTCAAGAAATCTCATCTCAAGCACGATTAGCATCTTTGTTACTTAATAGGTTTCAGCTTTTACTTTTCTAGTTTGAGAATGTAGAAAATAAATTTGGTACTTGAGACATTTTGAAGAATAATTAAGCCATAAATGTCATCTAATTAGCACATAATACATGTTGATATTTTTTCCCTGAGGCTTGTGCTTTGAGTACCTTTTCATATTTCTATACAGCTATTTTTTATATCTGCTTTGGAGAACTGTGTGTTAGGCACTTTGCATTTTTGCCCATTGACTTGCTAATATTCCTGAGATTTGGTTATTAAACACTTATGAGGTATGAGATTTGCAAACATTATTTATTCAATTTATATATTGCCTTTTCATTTTGATGTTTTCTCTGTTGTTAAGAAAAACATATTTCATTTAAAGGCTAAATTATGGAAATAATAACTTCTTATTTGTTCTTCTTATTTACATGAAATAATTGAATTGTTCATAAATGAAGTTTACTTAATCTTAATAATTATTACAACTATAAAAATTAGTATAGTGTTTTTTTCAGAAAATGGGAGTCGATCTACCTCAGGATCCAGATATACCATTCATGGGCATATACCTGAGAGACTCTTCATCCTACCACAGAACACTTGCTAAACCATGTTCACTGCAGCTCTATTCATAATAGCCATAAATAGAAAAAAAACTTTCATGTGGATAGAGAATGTGCTATGTTTACACACTGGAATATCACTCAACATCAAAAAAAATTGAAATCATTAAATTTGCAGATAAATTGACAAAGCTAGAAAAAATCATTGAGTTTGAGGTAACCCAGATGAAAGGTAAATATGGTATGTATTCAATTATATGTAGATGTTGGATATTAAGTCATTAATAAGTAATCTACCATCCACATAACCACAGAGGCTAGGTGTAGGGTAAGGGACTGTGGTGGTGTATCTCCCTCTGAAGAGGAAGTAGAATAGAAAGTTGAGGGTGGATGAGGATAGGGGATAGGTGTCTGAGGTGGGAGGATCAAATGGGTATGGGAATAAAGGAAGGAATGAAAGAGGTGCTATGTAGAGGGTGAGATAAATTAAAGGCCATTTGAGGGGTCATATAGAAACCTAAAACAGTAGCAGCTTCATGTATGTATGTATAAATACATACATACTATCAGATCAGTCTAAATAAAATCACAAAAGAGCAAGTACCTGAATATTTCATTTATAATGTCCTTTATCTCGATCCATATTGAACAGATAATCTTTTATTATTTCTTGTCTTTATGATAATGGTAACCAAAATAGATTTGAGAAAGTATCTCATTGTGATTTAATATTTTCATTTCTGACTACTGTATGGTTTATATTTTGATCAGCTTTTTATAAGACCATTTTCCTATCTTCTCTAGAGAAATGCATGTAAGATCTTTTGTTTGGGCTATTTACTTCTTACTCTTCATCAATTTCCCTTAATAGATTTGTGGTTTCAAAATTATGTATAGCAATAAAAAAGAAGAGGAAGATATTAAGTGGAATGGGAGATGGGAGGTGTTGAAGGAAGAGGGAAAGTGATTAAATTATATTTTAATAATTAATTGAGGGATGGAAATATTTTTCAATATTTCAAAAGAACATTGCCCTTTCACCTTGTTATTTCGTTTGTTGTGAAGAAGCTTTTAAATTTAATGTCTTGCTAACATCAAATTAAATGGAAAGAAACTCAATGCGATTCCACTAAAATCAGGAATGAAACAAGGCTGTCCACTTTCTCCATATCTCTTTAATAAAGTGCTTGAAGTGCTAGCAATAGCTATAAGACAACATAAGGAGACCAAGGGGATTCGAATTGGAAAGGAAGAAGTCAAACTTTCACAATTTGCAGATGATATGATACTGTACATAAGTGATCCCAAAAACTCTACCAAGAAACTTCTACAGCTGATAAAT
>JAQHUG010000599.1:146766-161619 GCA_028555095.1 Dicrostonyx torquatus
GGATTGGCAAGAGACTTGTCTTTAGAGGGGATCCCAGGTGTCCACAGGGATGACCCTGCTGGGTATTTGGGCAGCAGAGGAGAGGATGCCTGAACTAGCCTTGTCCCATAATCACATTGATGAATATCTTGATCATCACCATAGAAATTTTGCCTGATGGATGGAGATAGAGTCAGAGACCCACATTCACATCAGAACAACGGACTGAGCTCCCAAGGTCCAGTCGAAGAGTAGAAGGGGGAGAAGATGAGCAAGGAAGTCAGGACCACAAGGGACTGGTCTATCAACTGAGACAATGTGCCTGATCTAATGGGAGCTCATCAAATCCAGATAGACCAGGATTGAATGATCATATGACCAAATGGAATCTCTGAATGTGGCTGCCAATGGGCGCTGACTGAGAAACCAATGATAATGGCACGGTGACCTATCTCTTCTGCATTTATTTGCTTTTTGGGAACCTAGTCTATATGGATGCACACCTTTTGGGGATGGGATGGAAGGGGGAGGGCCTTGGGCTTCCCAGAGTACAGGGTACCATGTTCCCTCTTAGGGAAGCAGGGGAAGGGAGGAGTGGTAGTGGGGGTGTGGGAGGACCTGGGACAAGGGGAGGAAGTGTAATTTTAAATTTTACTAAAAATAAAATAAAAAGTCTTCTATTTATTTAGATTTAAATTTGTCACCTGAACTTTGGAGGTGATAGCTAAGTTACTAAAAGTACTGTTGAGATAGGGTTGAGCGAGTCACTCTTACGCTGTCTTCTGGAAGCTTTCCTGTTTCAAGTATTGCATTTAAGTTCTGTATCCATTTTCAGCTGGTGTTGGTACATGGGTCAGATAAGCCTACTGGACATAAAAAGGGAGGATTCTTGGTCTCCAACACATTCAGTGGACTCTATTACAGGAGAAGAACTCAAAGTTTTCATATTGATCCCAAGTTGACCTGACTTTTGCTCCAGGGAGTGAGAGCAAGACATCACTTTCATCTCGTCAAACAGGAAACCAAACTGATCTTTTCTGTAGAATAAAAAAAGGCTCCATTCAGGGACGTTTGCTACAAAAATGTTCTTGAAATAAGAGTTCAGATAGAAGGTGGACAGGACCCTACAGGGATCTTTAGAAAAGTGAATCCTAGAGAGATTTTTTTCTTTTGTCCAAGAATGTTGAGAGAAGATATTTTCACAGTAAAAGCTCACATATAAGTACATTTTTTAGATCCCTCACTTTCTGTGAGTTCATATGTTCATGGATTATGTTGATTTAAAGGGCCTTGTTTTCTTATATTTTTCATCCCCTATATCTTTTATATTCTTCCTTACTCCCCTTCCACAGGTTTCCTGAGTCCTAAAGGGGGGAATCTGATTAACCTCCCACTTAGGGTTGAGTGTGCCAAGTCTCTCACTCTCTGCATATTGTCTGGCTGTGAGTCACTGTATTTGTTCCCATCTGCTTCAAGATGAAGCTTCTCTGATGATAGTTGAGTAAGGTCATAGTCTATAGTAGAATGTCATTAGGAGTCATTTTATTGCTACTTTTTGGTTTAGCTTTTCTTTTTCTATTTTTCTTATTTTAGAACAGTAGTATTTGGTTTTTATCCTAGATTCCTGGGTTATCTAGTCTCAGGTCCTTGGTGACCTAGAAGTATTGAGTTTCATCTTAAGCAGTGGGCCTTCAGCCATATCAGATATTGGTTAGTTTCTCCTACAAGATATGCCACCATTGTACTAGCATATCTTGCCAGCAGAACACCATTGCAGATCAAAGTGTTTGTGGCTGGGTTGGTGTTTACATTTCTCCTTTGGTAGTGTACACAGTATCTTCTTGTACCAAAGACACTATTACATAAAGATGAAGGGTCTATGGAGGTACCAGCTTGACTTCTCCATGTTCAGTGTGTTGTATAGGTGTGGTATATAGCAATGGGTTCTTGTCATCAGGTTTTGGTGAGTAACCTATAGTTTTGGCCACAGCCTGGGTTGTTTGGGGTTCCCATAAAACCTCTTTGACCAACAATTCATTTAGATGTAGCTCAATCCAGGTCCAGGAAGCTTCATTTAATGATAAGAGATGAATAGTTGGGACCCTGTCTATCCCATTATTTGCTGATTTCACTTAGATGGCCTTCATAGATTTATATACTTTTGGAAGCTTCTACTCTATTAGGTTTCCATACTACCCCTCAAATATGCCTTAAGCTATCTTTCCCTGAATTCTTTCCCTTGTCCCCCTCACCCTTACTCCAATTCACTTGATAATTCCATTCCACCCTATTCCAAATCATCTACAACTATTCTACTTCTCCTCCTAGGCAGATATATCTGCCTTACCCCAGTCCCTTGTTCTATACCTAACATCTTTGGTTCTATGGATTGTAGATAAGTTATTATTGACTTAACAGCTAATATCCATAAACAAATACATACCATAAACAAAATACTCAGTTTTTTAGGTATAATGAAGCAATTATAAGAGGCAGGTATATAGCACTGTTTTCCTGCATTAAAAAATTGGAGGCATCTAATGGTAGTAACTAAGAACCCACCTGCAAGCTCTAGAACATAAAGAAAATATCACACTTAAAAGGAACAGGTGACAAGAAATAAACTCAGGATTAAAATCAATGAAATAAAAACAAAAAAAATGTAAAAACATGAAATAAAAAGATGGTTCTTTGAGAAAATCAATAATATTGACAAACCTTTATCCAAGTTAACTAAAAAATTATTTTGTTTATGTGCATAAAGCATCTTTCTAACTCAAAGAAGAAAATCTGTTCTCTATGCTTTAATTAAAGACCCATGAACTATTTAAACATCTATTAGTACAAAAGGAGATGTAAGCAATTGTAGTTATATTTGGCTGAAGACAATGAATGAAATTGAGTTCGTGATCTGGTGGCTCAGACTAGCCCACTTGCTTTTCAAGATGCCTACATAGAAAAGAATTTGTATCTTTTACTGTGTTACCTCAAAGTGAAATATTTCAGAGATTACATGTAAACAGTGTACTAATGTACATTTTACTTTTATATTTCTTTCCATTCAGTCAAATGCATGATTTTATTTAGAACATTAATTCTGAGGTTCATTCCAACTGATAAGGTAATAGGAAAATAGTTACCACCTACACCAACAATCAGATTTCCTCTCTTGGTAGCAACAAAAAGTTACATTTTTTATTTCATTAAAAATGCAGTAGCCATTCTTTACCATACTTATAGTTATGTTCTTATTAAATGCTTACATTCACACTTTATAAGCCTATTCATTACCTTTTGAAATTAGGGAACCAAGTGCTTTCCACAATGTCCGTACAAAATGATCTTCTTTATTTATTTATATTTTATCCTCTTAGAGGATCAAGACTATTTCTAAACCAAATGCAAATTATTGATGACAGTTCTTAATTGAAAGGTTTCAAAAATGTTTTTATTTCCATTGCAATGTGTCCTAAGAGTGCTTGACCTTGACGTGTTCCTGATGTGTGGGCTCTGATATCTGCCAGCCTGGGATGCCATGACTTGAATACAACTTGCTAGCTGGAAAGCTAGCGACTTAGAAAGACAATAGGTACAGGCTCGGCTCCAGCCTTCCTTTTCACATGTAGATTTCTCAATAAGAGGTTGCTGACTCCAAGGCTGTTAAAGGAATGCTGGTGTTGGCTGTGAGGAGGTGCCCCGAAAAAGAAATATAAATAGGAAATTCCTCAAGAGTTGGGGGAGCATTCAGAGCATGGATAGCTTTGGGGGAGAGACAATAAACGCAAGGTCAAGCTGGAAAGGACAGGAGAAGTCCTAAGCGGCCTTTAAACGATGATGGTGTAAAAGTCTGTTTCTTCCTCGCGCCTCCGAGAACACATTTAGGGAAATGCACCAGTTTCTATGTTGGGGTGACAGTTCCCACACTGATGAAAAGTAAATTACAGTTTATAAAAGGATAAATAATACTAAAATTTTACTCCTTCCAACTTTAATGAGGTATAATTGACAAAATTCTGTTTATATGAAAGCTACAATGCAATGATATGGCTACTTAGATAGTATTACGTGATTGCTGTGATGGAGTGAATTAACATAGTCATTAATTTGCACTGTAACTCTTGCGGGAATATTAAGTCTGAGAGCAATAGAGCCTTTTTGGCTCATGATGAGTTTGGCTTGGTTGTCTGAGGTCCCTGAAAACTAGAAGGCCACCAAAGTCATCCAGACAGTGGCTTTCACTCTCTTGTGGATCAGATTCATAGAATAAAAATCATGAATGGCAGTGTGAGTTTTAGATAGAAAGTTATTGTAGATTCATAAATGGGAGCTCAAGATAGGGTGGAGGAAGAGAGAGAGAGAGAGAGAGAGAGAGAGAGAGAGAGAGAGAGAGAGAGAGAGAGAGCGCAAAGATAGAGACAGAGAGGAGCTCTGAGAAAGAACTCTTATATCGGCTAGTCTGAGGACATCTTAAAGTACTTATGAGAGAAACATGGATGAGCTATGAGGAATGAGATTAGCTGGTCCATTAATCAGGTCCATCTACAAGTGTCCAGCTGTCTCCTTTTCAGTCATATGCAGCCTCTGGATTGCGACTCTCACTAAGGACAAAACATTGCAAGGAAACAGGAACCCATACTCCTCCCTGGAATCCTTACCTTCAACAAGGACATCCATGACACTGCTGTTTTGTATTCTCTCCTCCACCTGACTAGTTTTAGCATCCTGTTGTCATCATCACCATCAGTATATATGTGTAACCACATAAGATAGGTTTAGATAGGCTTTCTGAGCAAGCTTAAAGTATACTATACAATATTACAAATAATAGTGTAAGATTTTATTTACATTAGTAAAATAAAAGGCATAAAAATACATTTTTATCCTCAACTTGAATGTATGTTCTACAGTTATCCAGCAGCTAATTTTTTTATAAAAAATGAACGAATTTACTTCTATTTTAATACATAAAAATCAGTGTAGTAATCAATGATCATTGGTTAATTGTTGCCTTATATTGAATACTGGGCTGATAACTAGATAACTTCTATTTCATTATTGTCTAAATATAATATGGTTAACTACAGAGGAGGGAGCTGGTTTCCTCTAGGCAGTATCACAGAGACTAAAGGTTAATAAAGGCACAATATCCATCAAGCAACATCTTAAAACATAATGTTTATTTTATGGCTTTGTGGGTTTTTGTTGTTGTTATGACATTTCATCCAACCCATGATGGCACTGACCTCAAACTCTTGTCTGAGAGTGACCTTGGACTATTTCTTGTCTACATCAGCTAGGTGTTGAAAATGCAAGTATATTTTATTATACTGGCTATGACATCTTTTAATATCACATATATACACAGGAAATATATAAGCTGTACCCTGCAATAATATACAACTCAAAATAGAGAGGAGAAATACTTTCTGTAAGAAATTGAGGTCAATTCAAAGTGGGTACTCATGTTCTAATGGACTATTGAAATTAATTTATTGAATAAATTAAAGATAGATATTCAAATAGCTATATAAAATCTGCATTGGCTGAATTGGCTGATAACCACATTTTCTTGCATGAAGTTTCACCTAAAACTCTGGAATACAAAATCATTCCAGTTATAATAACAAGGGTTAACAATTCAATATAATGATTTTCAGCTGTTGAAATGACATTTTCAATTTTTATTAAGCTTGATAAGATAAACCTATTATATGAGTTCTACCAAGAAAATTTATCTAACATAAGACAATCTTTCAAGACTTTATTTAAGCAAGTGATTCTTAAAAATTCCAATTGAGCCAGTCACTTGTGAAACTCATATTGAGCTTTCAGCAAATTAATTTTTTCGTTTATATTTGAAAATTTAATAGTTCAGCTGAGTCAAAATAATGATTTTCAAAAGAGTAGTATAATCATAGACTTGTAAAAGTAACAAAATGTTATTTTTTCTCATGTAAATGTGACTTATAAATAATATATGGAAATAAAAATGATGTCTCAAAAATAGATTACATCTCTATGAACATTATGAGTGTGTGTGTGTGTGTGTGTGTGTGTGTGTAGGTGTGGTGTTGTGTGTTAGGTATGTTGCTAAAGAGATAAGAAATTTTATCTGGGCTGGACTGGACTGCACTGTTAAATGCTAACTCACAACCAAAAATATAAGAAATCTTATATCTGATTTCTAGGCATTTTTACCATTTTCTCGAGACTTTCATACAATTCACAGAAAAAATAGGCACCTATGACAAAGAGTTCATGAAAGGATACCCAGAGAATTGAGATGGTAATGGACACGAAACTGACTATAAAACAACACCGTTCTGAATTAGGATAAGAGTAAGAGACTTTTAAAAATCTGGTACATCACTCACTAGCTGATCCAGAGAAGATAGTTACTCAGATTCAACACATTTTACACTTTATGTTTAAGCTTCCCAAAATGTGTGTCTTTATAAGAAAGGGCCATAATCATACAATATAAGGCATTTAATTATTAATAGAAATAAATTTGCTATAATTACTGCAGTGTATAGTGACTAGTTTTTAGTAATTATATAGTAAATAATGATTACTACAGTAACAGAGAATAAGATATTTTAATAAGTCCATTCATGGAAGCTAGAGACAGGATAAAACTGTGCCCATGTATCTCCCCAGATGAAAGCCTCATACCTGAAAATAACATCTGCCAAGGGAAACCAGGAGACTAGTGAGTGACAATGTTCCAAGCAAAATGTGTTGTTGCTGTTGCTGGATGTGTCCCAAAAGCCTCGACACTAAAACTAAAATTAGGTGAGCAGGACCGCAAAAATTAACCATCTCCTGCACAGCAACAGAAACTATCACAATAGTCAATATCGTGTTAAACCCTGTGAAGTGTAACTCCACTTAAACCCTTGTGTGTGTGTGTGTGTGTGTGTGTGTGTGTGAAACTTATAAGGTACCAGGTTTCCATATCTATTTTTCCATATTTTTCCTCTTCCCTTTCCTCCCTCCAGCTGCTCCCAGCTGCTCTGCCTGGAACCCTGGCCATGCCCTCTCACTTTGAAGGTGATAGCCTCTTTTTCTTTTATCATTATTGATACATACAAATATATACATGTGTATGCACAAATACACATAATTGCGACCTACTGGGTCCCTTTTTGTTGCTGTTTGTATATTTTTTCAAGGTAGATTTCCCTGTATTTGACAACCAATTAGAGGGACCATCCATGGGAAATGAATCCTTCTTCCAGCAGCCATTGGTTGCCTGTAATTCTTTGTCTAATGATAAGACCCAGTGAGTTTTCTCACCTTCCATGTTAACATGTTCATTGATACCGCCATTATAAAAAAGATGAGTCTCTACAAGGTGAGGGAAACATCTGGGAGAGGGAGGCAAAAATAACAGTTTAGAGATGCTTTGCTCCATCTTAGGAAAACCCTCAGAAGTTAGGGAAAAGGAATTGGTCATTTAGGAATGCCCTACAGTGAGAGGCTGGAAAGGAGGAACAGTCACTATGATTACAAGGAGGTGTGATGGGGTGAATGGGAGACATTAAAGTCATATGTGAACTGTGAGAGGATGGTTGGGAGAGAGGAAAGGTGGCGGAGGGACTGGGAGGAGCAGAGGGGAAACTGCAGTTGGGTTGTAGTAAATAAATAAACACACACACACACACACACATAAATCTTGTTTTCCATTGAAGAGCATAAAGCATAAAATATTCCTGTGGCATATTCAGGAAGACATAGAACAAGATGAAGACTACTGTGCTTATGTAAACAAAACATGAAGGCTCAGTTTGAAGTGACAGCATTGTAGTCAGATATATGTATGCTTTCAAGAAATACTCCTCATTTCAGAAGTATAGAATAGCAGAGAAAGCAACGAATTTAATGTGAGACCAAGATCTTACAGCATGAAACTCTCGTTGAACTGAAGAGGACACATTGGAGGGTTGAACAATATTTACAGAAAAATGCAGGAGCCAACTTGAAGTTGAACAGGAGGAATGTTTATACATGGTTGTCATATTAAATATCTATATCAGGTGGTAAAAGGATACAACCATAAAGTGGATAATATTACTAAAGCTAAGGAAAGGTATAGTAAGCACAGAGCTGGCAGAATTATTTTTTTCTCACACAATAGTTGTAGATTATTTTCCCCATTTTTATTTTCCATTAACTGCTATTTAGTATTGAAATAGTGTTATCTTTGTAATTCTGAAAACTATGTGGACAGGTGCCATGTAGTGATATAGTTTTATACATATATACACATATTTGCTTATATTAGGTTTATATATAGACACATATGCCTTCATATAAACATTGCCAAACACTATGAATTACACAATAATGAATTTTTTAAAAATTAAATTTTAAAATGTTTTAGAAAGTTTAAATTTAAGTTAAATTTAATTAATTATTTTATTTTTAAAGATTTTTCATATGACTACTATATATCATTTTCAGTACTTTCTCTTCTTCCTCCAACTCATTCCTGGTCTCCCCTATAGTCTCCTTCAAATTCATAACCTATTCTATAATTATTATCACACACATATTTTGCTTATGTAGATAGTACATATAAATGTGTGTGTGTGTTTGTGTATTTTGTAGCAGTCTCCTCCAAGATTAAAACGTTACATCTTGGAGAGAGCTCATAAAAACAAACAATGTTCAGTGGGAGGGGAAACATTCCATCCTTTAGGTAAGGAAGCAAACAACTCAGTGACCTCAAAATAATCTCAGAAATTGGACATGTTCATCAGGCTCTTCCTTACCCAAGCATTATTATAATCCGTAAGATGCCTCAAAGAACATTTTCAAAAAGGCTGAGGTTTCTAGAAGACTCTCAGACAAACCAAGCTACCTGAAGGAGGCAGAAGATAGCCAAGCTACTTAGAAGAGGCTCAAAACAACTGAGCTTCCCAGATAGGACACTCTCCAACCTATTGCACTATTTGGAGATTGTGTAGTGCACAACAGGTTTTCATGAATTGTCACCCATGTTGGAGTGAGCCATGTCTGCTCCTGTAAGCTGTGAAATGAAAATGAAATGTATGCCCTGGGAATGCTGAAGCATGTATGGGCAGCCCGTATATGGCGGTTCTGTTGGACTTGTCTATATTGGGTTTCATGGTCTAAGGTGATGAGGACAACTGACCAGGTCTCTTCCTCTCCTCTGAGCTATACTTCCCCCTTACTCATACAAGTAATTCTACTAAAAATCCACTGGTTTAACATGTAAGAGATTGATACTATCTTTATATCTCCCTAGGAATAGTTTCACACAATGTTTGTGCATCTTACTGATTCAATTTAGTGTTGCTCATGTGTATATGTATTTAGTGCTGATCTCTTAGTATTGATAACCTTTCAATGCCTTCATCCCTGGATAAGGCTGATTTTCACTCTCTTCTAAGGCACGGATTGCCTGTAGCTCTTCACTTAGGAATGGGGTCTTGTAAAATTTTCTGTCAGTGCTGGTGTATCCGTTGGTATTATCATTGTTCTGGTCTTGTATAAACAACCATATTGTTTTTTTTAACAACCATATTGTTATATTTCACAGATGCAAATTCCCTGTCATATCCAGAAAGCACTATCTCACAGTAGACATTCTTGTCCTCTGGCTCTCATTATCTTTCTATTCCCCTCTTCCACAACGTTCCATGAGACTTAAGTGTAAGGGTTGGGCTGTCATTATTCCAATTGTGGTTAAAGAACTAATGGTCAATTTCTTCTGCATTTTACCACTTGAGATTCTCTATAGAAGCCTCCAGTTGCTGCAAAATACCGAAGTTTCTTCAATGAGGCACGAGAACAATATTTATCTGTGTGTCTAAGGAGAAGTATTTAGACTATGGTTAGGAACAATAGGTTTGGGAAAATGGTGATAGCAGATTTTCCCCTAGAGTCTATTATTTCTTTAGTCATGGGTAGTTGGCTAGGTTTACAGTACCAGATATGAGTTCCCTCCTATTTAATGAGCCCTCAGTTCAATTAGACAGCTGTTGGCTGTTGGTAAAAGTATCACTATGGCATCATTGATATTTTGGCTGCCCAGTCAATGACTTTAGAGCTGGGTGAGACTATTGATTGTTTTTCTTCCTTGGAAACTTGCATGGCACCTTCTGATATTATATAACCTAAGCTTCTTTTGGGAAGCTTTTAAGTGAGTTCCAGTTTGCTCCCGCCAGTCTTATGGCAAAAGTGTGTGCTGTATTCAGCAAGTAGGCCTTACCTTCAAGTTTTGAGAAACAAGTAAGGTCAAGGGCAAGAGCCTTTGTTGTTACAACAGTTTGTCTCCACTTAAGAACATGTCAAAGGGAGGCTTCCCATGCCTAACACAGGAGATTTTGCATAATCTATGGCTCTTGGGGTGTTCATTATTAACCTGTGTGACAAAAATCCAATATATATATATACTATATATATATGTGTGTGTGTGTGTATAGTAAACTCACATATATAATATTACTATGGTTTAATAATTTATGTGTGCATTTGAATAAATATATAATATTAATATATATCAGTGTATAGAAAGGCAATTTGTTTTTGTAAAGAGATACAAAGAGGAAAAGGAAAAGTCATATTACCTTTATTGGAGGATAATATCATAGTATACATAATGTCCCAAAGATGCTACCAGAAAACCTGTAGAAACAGTTAATACTTTCAGCAAAATGACAGCATACAAAATTCAAGTTTAAAATTAATAATGTTTCTATTTATCAATAACAGGCATACTGAAGATAAAAAAAATGTGGTAACACTCACATCCACAATAACTTCAAAATAAATATCTAGGAATATACCTAACTGAGGAGGTGCATGGTCCCTATAACAAAATTTAAATCTCTAAAGAAAAAATTAAGAAAGACACTAAAAGATAAAAAGGCATCCCGTTCTCATGGATTTGTAGGACTAATGCAAAAATGAACAGCCTACAAAAGCAATTTACAGATTCCATACTCTTGATCAAAATTCCCATGACATTCCTTACAGAAATAAAAACTTGTACTTAAAAAATCTGAGACTAATGATTCTGCTCCATGCCTTGTAGATGTAGCAGGATTTTGATCTCAAAATACATCATGATTTCTAAGGGTTTAATTTTCTAGATAGCTATTTTTTTAAAGTAAATGAGATTCGCGTTATAATCTCACAGCTGTGACGCTATCTGCACTTTTCTAACAATTTTGTATTATTAACAGTCTTAATTACAGAGTACGCAGATTTTCAAAATGATGGAAACATGAAACATCTCATGCAAGGATCAGGAGGAGAGATTATGCCAGTAAAGGCCCTGGACTTCTGGTTCTGGGTCCTACATCCCGGGAGCCACAAGAAACAAAGCCTACGATGACACAAAGAAGATAAATTTACTAGTTTTGGTGAGAATGAGTCCTTTTAGTCCGCTTGCATCTTTCACTGCAATATACAGAACTGAGCTGAAGCTAGGAAATGTGCATATACGGGCAAATTAGCCTGCATGGCGCAAGGAGTTGAGCTGAGACGTAAGTCCCAAGTGTCACATATCGGGTTTGGGTATCACTTAGGGCACTCAACTATTTCAGGAGCTGGGACTTGGGTGCTGGAATGAAGGGGTTGTCTCTCTTCTCACTGAATTATTTCCTGTTGTGCTGGAATTAAAAATTATAACTTAGAAAATCCTAATCTCAAATAACCTTTTTACAATTTTTTTCCACTTATAAATCTGGCACGCAAGGATTTCCTGCTACATAGTAGTCACTCAATGTATGCTTGTATTTAATTAAAATAGAATGCAAAAATTATCAGTAATTTCACTTGAACCTCCTCTTTTTCTGATAAATATACTATTTGAAAAAAGTCTATCGCCGCACAGTAAAAGTTGTCCATTTTAATTGTCTGTGTAGTAGTTTGAAAGAGAATGTTTCCCATAACCTCAGATATTTGAACACTGGTCCCCAGTTGGTGGCGCTGTTTGGGAACTTTAGGATGAATGTCACTGGAGGTGGGCTGTGAGATGAAAGCCTCGTGTTGCTTCCAGCCCACTCTCACTGCTGCAGCTGTGCTTGAGCACATGAGCATTCAGCTTCCTGTTCTGGCTGCCATGCCTTTCTGCTGCCATCCTTCCTCGCTATGATGGACTCTTCCTCCTCCGGAATCGTATCCCAAATAAACCCTTCATTCTTAGGTAGCCTTGGTTAGGGTGTTTCATCACAGAAGCAGGAGGTTAGCTAAGACAATCTGTATATGAGTGAACACTGATGAGAAATGTTAGCCAATGTCCTGACAAAGTATCCTGTGTGTTGCTCAGGATGGAAGCAATTATTATGTTGACAAAGAAATTCTAATAATCGCATTTAAGTATGGACTTGTATAAAATAATGAACAAAATGCATCAGAGGTTTCAGTGTTCAAAGCAGGAAACTCAGATAGAAATATAGGATTCCAGCCGGGCGGTGGTGGCGCATGCATTTAATCCCAGCACTTGGGAGGCAGAGTTAGGCGGATCTCTGTGAGTTCGAGACCAGCCTGGTCTACAAGAGCTAGTTCCAGGACAGGTTCCAAAGCTGCAGAGAATCCCTGTCTCAGAAAAAAACAAAAACAAACAAACAAAAAAGAAATATAGGATTCCTATTTTGATCACCTACCACAAATTTCTATAAATAAATTTTCAGATAAATTTGTTATAAACAGCTTTTAGTTAATCTTATATATTTAAAAATACCCACATATAAAGCCACATATAAATAACAGAAAGATGATCTTTAGGGAATATGATAAAATATCACTCTAGCAAAAAAAGCTGTAAATATATAATTTAACAGTCAATTTAGAATCATTTGCAAATTTTGCAGAAAGCTTTAACCTACTTGTCAATATCCATTGGTGATTGCGATAAAGGACAATAAAAATTAGCAACATATATCTTTTCATTATTCTTTTCAAGTTCAAAGTCCCAAAAAAAGTGACAGTATCATCTATATAGACGTCTCCTTAACATTTAACTTCATAAAAGATGACTTAAAAGTTCTACTTTTCCATAAATGATTTGGAGGTGTTATTTTGTCTCCTTGGAAACAGTCAGCACAGGTTGTTTATTCTACAGTGAAAATTCACCAGGTTGTTGCCATGGTTGGTCCATTTCAGACGTTTCTCATTCTAGTCTGATTATCTGAATGTCATCTATACTCAGAGAAAATTATTGAGTTGTCATAAATGGAAAAATAAGCATATACTATTGTCTTATTCCCAGCATCAAGTTATATATGAAGTACTGACTTAAACTCTTTCTGAGTCATGCAATGGTCTATAATAGAACCAGCTGTGACTTCAATCAGCCAAAAAGACATTTAGTATTAATAGGCAGAGTAAAAAGCACAGAAACATGTGAGAAATTATATTTAGTGCTTGATTTGTACAAAGAGAAAAAATTAAGCTTTATTCTATTTCAATGCCTGAAGATTTTTAAAACACTTGCAAATAATATAATACATATCTTAACTATTTCTGGCTATGTAGAAAATCTTCATATACAATGAATACGATTGGCTACTCTTGGTCCCTATGCATTGCTTTTGTCTGGTCTTTATCCTCTATCTCCACTGAATTGGAGATGGAAATGGCCTATATGTCTGGCAGTAGTCTGCTGCAGTTAGAGAACCAGGGTTCTGTAGCCTAGACCTATGCATCCAGGCGCTGTCAGTACTCTCCAGTGGTAAAAACAGAAACCATAATTTCTACCAAGGTCTCCTCTTAGAAGTCATATTTATATACTGTTTAAACAGCATTTTTGAAAATAGTGTTTGTATCTATTGTATACACAATATACAAAGAGGTACGTAAGAAATCTCAGTGAAGCTCACATTCACTGGATTTGCTAATGCATTTCTATATGTCTGTACTTGGGAAGGCAGAGCTTAATTTCAGGCTAGCCAATGCTGTACAGTAAGCTTAAAGATAGCCTGAGCTACATTGTGAGATTAAGTTTTAAGTTTATTTTTAGACTTGTTAAACATTTATGTATATGTGTATTTATTTATGTGAGTATTGCCATATGTTTGTGGGTGACTGTAAAAGGCATAAGCTGACTTTGGTTAGATCTGGGACTACTTAATTTAGTTGCTGGAAATGGAATTGGGTATCTCTGGGAAGGCAGCAGATTAATTGCTGACCCATCACTCCATTTCTCCAGTCCCAAGATGCTGGGGTGTGTGTGCAGTATACCCATTTTTTCAATAGTCTAATAGCCAAAGAGGGAAGGAAACACAGTGTCTCTTTAGAGCATATCTGTTCTTTCCATACATGCATTACAAAAGAAATAGTTTGCTTTAAAGCTAGAGTAATGTTATGATATTATCCTAATGACATATTGCCAATACCTAAGATCAGTACCTAACTATAGCCTCCTCAGAGAAGTTTCTTCTTGCAGTATAATTATCACAGACACACACACATGGACCATATGTGGAGAATCAGAGACTTTCGAGTTCTCAGCTCCAAGTAGTTGTCTTCATTAAATCCTGCCCTCAAGGCTTAGAAACCTAGGCAATAGAGGAGGCAGAAGGCTCTTCAAGAGACGGAGGTGATGTGGGACTCCATGGAAACAGCATCTTTCTGGCAAAGCAGAACTTGTGCCCATATGAACCCACAGAGACTGTTGCAGAATGTGCAAGCCAGACAAAATCCCAGCCTAGAAAAGGGAAAGTGGGTACAAAGTTCACCCCCTCACCAAACACCTATATGTAATTGATACCTGTTAAGAGAGGGAGAGTTAGTTGTCTCCAATGTGGTAGCACAGGGCACAGGGTAGATCAGCCATACTCCAAGGCAGCTTCGTGCTCAGGAGTAGGTGAACATTATAAAGGAGATTGTAAAATTCTG
>JAQHUG010000599.1:169341-191821 GCA_028555095.1 Dicrostonyx torquatus
AAAAAAAAGAACACTTTGTAAAAACCTATCGAGTTATGATTACATATCTCTGGAAGTTGTAGGTTTATGAAATGTCTCCATATTAAAATATGGCTTTTATAGAACACAAAAATAAAAAAGGGTATTATTTGGTTTCTTGTTAAGTTAATCATGAAATTAAAAACTTCAGCAATTGTTTACAATGATTACATTTGAAGGATATTTTGTTAATTCTATATTTAACCTTTTTCTAATGTATTCCAAAGATCATACTTTGAAGGAATTAAGTAAACCAAAATTTCAGCAATTTAACTCAGTCAGAGATAAAATATTGGCAAAAGTTGTGGAAATGATTGGTTCAAACAGTCAGGATGAAAGGCCATTGAAACAGTAGGTATTCATCCTAGTCCACTGGTAGCAAATGGACAATTTTGTTTCAAAGTAGAAACAGGTCTTTCACAGTAATTCTTTTTTATGTTTCCTATTATTTTATACAAATCATGGTAACTGTCAATAAGTTGTGGGGATTTATGGCAAATTAGAAGTAAATATTACAGTTGACCAACTCAGAAACATGGCAGTAAATCTCAATTAAACCTTACAATTAACTCAGTCAACAATTCCTTTGCATCTGCCTCTAATCTGTCTCAATCATCGAAAGTTCCTTCCTGTACATTTGTCAATAACTATATTCATCTTTTTCTCAGTTTGTGCACAATCCCTAAACTGTTCTTCCATTATATGTTACCTGGTTCATGCATTCTTTTCATAATACAGCTTATTGTAGCTGAAAATGTTGTATCACTACCCAACCTAAAATGCTTGTGAAGATTCTGAGAAGATGGGGGGTCTATCAGCAGTATTCTGTCTACCTACCTCATCACAGCTGCACAGACAGAAACTGACTGATGGCATATAAGAGAATAGTAATAATAAACCCTTGATTTTTGCATGGTAGAATTATTTAAATACCATAAACTTTTTTTAGAACAAGCAAATAGACAAAAACCTCAGTACATGCCAATATCCTTAGTAGCTATTAATTTAATAATAATGAGAAAATAGTGGGAATTGATGGTTTTCTGGTTGATGGCACTCCCATCGATGGCTACACACCCGAAATATATAAGCAACTATTTTAAAGCCCATGGGTAATGTTTTCTTTCTTTCTTTTTGAAAAGAAGACTCGAAGTTTGGGTGGATATGGAGAGTAGTTCTGGAGGAATTTGAAGGAGGAATTATTATGATCAAAATACAATGAGTGAAATCCTTAAAAAAATCATAAAATATTTTTAGCATGTAAAAGAAAGAGAGTACCAGAAAACATGATTAATTCTGGAGTAACTTTGGACAATTTAAAATTATAGCCCCACCTTAAATAATATGCTTGTCTTGTATCAAGGGTAGCTGAGAATATGATGTATTGATTTACAAGTCCTTAAAATTGGATTTCTGATTAAGTGTGCAGTTAATTCATCTATTCAGGATTGCTGGCCTATTAATCACATTTTATATTAAATACATAGTCCAAGTTTGCATAAGTGGGATCACTGGATGATGACATAATTTCTATTGACTAATTAATTTGAAATTATACTGAATTCCTTGATGAAAATGCCTGATTTGGGTCCACCTGCATTTTTCAATTTAAGAGATTGATTGACCAACAGAAAGGGAATTAATCTCTCCCACAAAATTAATCAACTGTTTTGAAATGTGTAACTCTTTCCTTTGAAACTAATACATGTCAGAGCAACAGTCATCTTCTGAGTGGATCCATTTCATCACGGTTATTTGTCTTTATAACTCTAAGCCAGTTATATTATTTATCACCTATTAAAATTATCTGAGTTAGAAGCCTATATTTGTTTAGTAAGAAATAAAACCTAAACACAAATAGTTGAAATCCGTCATAGACTATCAGCAAAGGCCTCCTGTCTGCACTCAAGGTAAAAGGCTCAGTGTAACTTTCTCTTATTAGGATGTTAGTCTTCTGGGATTAGATCCAAGCAAGCGTGATTCTGTTCATTTCCATTGCAATCTCCAACTGTGGTCACATTTAGGAGTTGTGTCTTCAAAATGTTAATTTGAGAGAAATGCAGTTCAGTTCCTAAGAACTACAGGTGGAGAATTCGGCTTCTCTTCCCTGACTCATTCTCAGAATGATACTTTTCAGTAACATGGTTTATCATAGTTCCTGCTTCTCTGATAACGTGGTTGTCTTCTCTTTCTCCATGATGCTCCTTTGTACTTTATGGTTCTGGTATTGTCAGACTGTGATAATATATGAACGCCTTTCTTTGTTTACTACTTCTATACAAATATACTTTGTCATTCTGCTCCTCTTTGCTTCTTTTAGCATAATCTATGTCTAGTTGTCTGTAATTAGCTTCCCCTGCAGCTCCTTCAGTGTTTTCAGCATCTTCGTTTTCACCTCAAGGAGGATTCTGGGATAATTGCAAGGTAGGATTTGGGAGGGATATGATCAAGATACATTGTATAAATATGTGAATTTAATTATTTTTTAAAGATAAGTGGTAGTGGCTGACTTCAAGGAAATCGCATCTCCTCGACACAGCAGGGTAACTGCAAACATGAACTCAGAGCAATTGAGACAGCATGCACAAGGCCTATGCAAGTCCAATGCAAACCAAATCCCAGCACAGAAACAAAACTTGGGCATAAAATATTCCCCTAGTCATGAGGGTATTGGCAATTGTTAATTCCTGAAGACCAAAAAACAGTATTCTATGAGTGTGGAACCTGGTAACTCAACTACATTTCAATATAAAATCACATAGTCACGAATATTTTGGCAGTACAAACTGGTCTTGGTGAGTTTTAAAAAGAACAGAGAAGCACACATAGATGTGGATCTGGGAACAGTTGAAGGAAGGGGGGAACATGATCACATATTCTGTATAAAACACACAAGGCTCTAAAAGGAATTTTAGTTTAAAAATGGTGTGGGAATATAGCTTAGTGACTGAAAGTTTTCCTGACTTCTGTGAGGCCCTGGGTTCAATTCACAGTACCTGAAAGTAATAAAATAAAGAAGATGAAGATGGAAGGGAAAAATCCCTTGCTTTAATTCTTTCTTACCTATAATAGTATATCCTCCCTACTTTGTGATCCAAGCAACACAATTCACTGATCAATTGTTTCTGAGAGCATGGCAGTCTTTCTCTGCTGCCACTCATCTGAAGACATAGTGCCAGGTCAGACACAGAAAGAATGAAAATGATAGCCAGAAAGGAGCTATCCTTATTGTGCTTTTTTTCTTGTAACTTTTCATCTTACTGGGTTGCACCACTTCCTGCTAAGTTTCTGCCTCGGGTTTTATTAAACTTATATGTGTCCTTGTAACAAATTCCACCTTCAGCAGTAGTTTAAAAATGCACAAGGGGAACAGGAACAGACATTCTTTATTTGCTCCTGAGATCACAGTAAAGGCCAAATGACTAGTTTCTTTGCTCCAGATAGAAAGGTTTTGAAATATTTAGATTTTTTTCCCATAGGCAAATAAAACTTTTAAATAACAGAATAGGTGACCTTGTAAGGCTTTCCTGCCACTATCGGTGTTTAACAAGAGGCTAAGTCACCTAGTGACAGAGAAGGCCAGAGGACTTTTCTTTCATTTTATTTTGAGAGGATAGGATATATAGCTGAAAGCTTCCTTTTCCACATAAAAACTGATGGAAAGTCCATATGAATGGAAAAGATATTTGCTGTAATTTTTTGTGACAATGTTGGTGATGTGTCAAATACCATAAATAATAATAATATAAGTATTTTCCGGAAATCAAAAGGACAATATTTGATGAGCTTATTTTCGTAATAAATTTTGATAGTTAAGGTTACATAATCACATAGCATAGGGAGTGATACAGGTCCACATTAATAAATAGAAGAAAAACTTAATAGAAGGGGAAGTGTACAGAAAGAAAACTGAAATCTAAGTATACATGAAGATAAATTCTAGGAAATCCTGGAATCATTTTTGCTGATAGAGGATGATTAATGAAAAACAGCATTCTTAAGTTAGGCTTAAAGTTTCAATAACTTTCTCTTTCATGAGAAGAAAATGAGTAATCTTAGAAATGTCTTAAAACTGTTGAAAATAATTAAGCAATTCAGTTACAAATATTTATTGATAAGAAATGCTGGATGTCAGTCTTACTCGTCAATAGGCATTGTAAAAACATCTCAATTATTTATCATAATCTCCCAAATAGGAATCCAAGTTTTCCAGCCACAAAAGTAAATTCTCAAAAAAGTTAACTTTCTTTACTAATGGCATCTGGGCATAACAAGAATTGATAACCAGATCAAATTAGGCTGAATTAAGTAAAGCTTGACTGCTCCAACCAATGAGCAAATAGACTGAAATTAAAACTCATTATTTACCCCTCATTACACAGTTCATTATGATTTTGGTAGATGCCTGACTAATAGACATTCAGCAAACAAGACTCTTCATCCAGCAGCCTTCTCAGGCCTTAAGGTCATGAAAGTTAGCTAGATTTTCAGTGTCGGCTTAATGAGTGAATATAGAAATTCTGAAATATTTAGCCTGAGTGTAACATGCTTCAGTTTCTTTGGTCACAGTTCTACCTCCTAAGAGTGGGAGTTTGGGAATGTCATCCATATGCACTCTCCAACTAGTTAATCGAACACTTCATGTCCTGGTCATTCATTATAGCCACTTACATGAGTTGTGACAAAAGCAGTCAGGCTTTATTATTTTCATTTTTAAAAAAAGAGAGAGAAAGGGAAGCAATTATTTGGTCTGGTACACAGAAAATTAAGTCGATGCACTCAGCAAATGAGCCTTTTCAAAAACCAGACCAGAATATCAATCATTCATGACTTACAGCATCAGACTGTTACTGTTTTGTTCAAAAATACATCCCAAAGATGCATGTGTTGAAAACTTCATCTCCAGCTGATTGTATCACCAGAATCTGACGAAACCATTAGGAGATGGGGCTTACAGAAAGGAAGTTGAATCATTTAGAACATCTCTCAAAGGGAATGTAGAGATTTTAGTTCCTTCATATCGCTTCTATTTTCAGCCATTAGACTCACAAAACAGACCTCAGTTTTAAATCTTTGAAACAGTGAATTCAAATATTACTTCCTTTTGAACTGATTAACTTTGGCACCTTGCCTCAGTAGTAAAATGTTGGCTGAATGTGAATTCAAAACTGGAACTTGGATTATTGCTGCAACTGTATCTAATCATAGGGTTCAGAAATCTTGAATTGGTTCATAGAAGGACCATGAAAGAAGTAGACAGGACTACTTACTTGCCTAGGAGTGGTAGTGTCCACAGTAGAATTGGTCCTTCTGCATCAACCATCAGTCATGAAAGACACCCATAGATTTGCCTACAGGCCAATCTAATGAAGGCATTGAGATTCTCCCTTCTTTCCAGATTACCCTAGTGTGTGCAAAATCATTACCAAAAATACCTCTGGAAACTGACAATACTTGTAGAGAAACATTATTTGAGTGCTATTCATTTAAAGTCCAAATCAGAACTACATATTGGTACTTTCCCATTTTTAGTTAAGTGCCTTAAAATTATTTATACACTTTCCGTGGTGAGTTTAACATAAGAATTAAGTTGAAGGAAATTAGTCAACAAACTTTGAGCAGAAATATATTCATCATTAAGTCCTTTATAACTTAAAAACTGAAATTAAAATTTTTCCAAGTGAAGAATATGATGAAATGAATACAAATCCTATGGAATATTATACAAACAACTACCTTATAATTGAACAAATCTTAATGAGACCTGTGCAGTTTCTGAATAGAAATTATATAATAAGTTGTTCTGTTGAGACAAGATAACAAATGTGATGGTTTTGGTTAATTGTTAATTTGACAGAATCGAGACTCCCATGGGAGATGGACTTCTGACCATAAACATATTGTATTGTTATAATTACATGAATTGGGATTAGAAGACCTACCCATTCATTGTTTGGGATCCTGTATTGAATAAATAGAGAAAGGAAATTCAATGCCAACATTTATTCATTGTTGTGTGTTCGAGTTGGTAGATGTGAAATTGTGTGACCTGCTGCTCTCAGCACCTGCTGCTCTGCCTCCCACCAGGATGGGTTATAGCCTTGAACTGTGAGCTGTAACAATCCAGCTACTCTCAAGTTTCCCTTGTCAGAATATTGTGTCACAGAAACATGGAAAAAAGCTAGGAAGCTGTTCTAAGGAGTGGATTTGCTGCTGAGGTAAATCTGAGAATGTTGATCTTAGCCCTAAAGGCCATTCTTGTGAGAGTATGAAAGGCAAAAGTTCCGAGAGAAACAAGGAAAACGGAAATCCGCCTCATGATATTTCTAAATGGATTCCCAGAGTTAAATGGTCAAACCTTTTCCTCTCTTCCCCCGGTTCCTGGAAATATTCTTCCCTTTCCAAGAAGTTCTACGATAAACTAGCATAAAATTTGACTCCAACCCATAAAAGCATGCATTCATAAGATTCTGGACCTTGGGTAGTTTAACATAACAGTCAAAGTGTACTTTGACTTTGCCTCAAAAACTGTTCTTGCTTGAGTCTCCTCTGCATCTGTCTCTGAGTTCTTTGCCCAAGGATACAAAGAATTTTGACCCCAAATCTATTGACACTGCCAGGAAATAGATGGAATGCTCTAGTAAGATCATTTGCACTAATGGAAGAGTATTTACAATGGCATAGGAAAGGACAAAACAAGGTCCGGTATCCAAGGCCTTCGTTGTGAAAGGTTGAAGATCAGGAACAGTTGCTATGGAGAAAGGACCATGTTTACACCGCACCCTATTAATAAACAGAAATGATAAGATAAAATCAAAACTTCAATTGTTCTCTCAACCCTCCTGCATCAGCTTGCCTCAACAATGTGTGAGAGTGGCTTACACCACTTACGTGCAAACTGTTCTTCTGACTTGCATGTGTTCTGGCACTCGGCTCTGATCAGATACATTAATGCTGGGGGTGGAGGCGAAAACTAAATTTGCTGCTGTTATAGTTTAATATTTATGCATCTAACCCATTAATTTACATGAGCTGTGAGAAAAGACATGAATATAGACATTAACACTCTTCACAGTTTTGAAATTGCTTTAGAAAAAATATGTTTTCCTGACTATAAACCACCTAAAAAGATCATTTACTTTTCATGAATATGGAATTATCTAAAGATAGTTATTAGCAATTTTTTGATGAATTGAACTAATCATATTGGGATATAGATCTGATCAAGAGTATACATAGGCAATAAGGATGCAGTTTCTAACATCATTTTAAAAAGAGAAAAAAAACACTTTAGATGCTCAAATAATGATTGTATATAAGGTTGCACCTCTTACAAACCAACTGGTGTCATAGAATTATAATTCCAAGATTTGGGCTGTAGAAACAAAAGGATCAAGAGTTCAAGGCCTGTCTTGGCTAATTAATAACCTTGATATTATCCGGTTTTATATGAGATCTTATTGCAGAAACAACAAAAACAAAACAGCAGATGTTTTGAGCAAGACAATCTTCTGCCTGACTGGCTAATGTACATATATATCACACAGACAGGTTGTTGGTATATAGGTCATTGAATGTATTTTACTCACTACATTTTTTTATATTTTCTTTTTTGTGTTGAAGCAACTTCAGGTGCAAAGAGGCCTCATCTGGTTCGTTATTTGCCTGGATGAATTCTGCAAATACCAAGTCATTGTGCATGTAATTTAAAAGCATAGCTAAATCTAGGCCTGATCACCTAGCTGGAAATTCCACAAACATAGCAAATTTGACTTATGTAAGTGGAAATCCTCTTTGGCTTTCCATAAATATAGTTTTCTTGGTCATGAGCATACAAACATATCTGTGAAGTGTGTCATTTGAAGTAATTGTAATTTTCATGTTCCAAATTCTTCCGAAGTGGATCAACATTGAAGAGGACCATATTTTTATACACTACTGCCTTTCTTTCACCTTCCATTTTAAGCTTCATCTTCCATGAGAGTAGCTATTATAGAAATTCTTCTAGGGTGTACTGATTCTATACTAAAATTTGTATGTGATAGACTTATATGGTACAGTAAGAAAGGGAACATGCTTCCTGTCCAAGTAACAGGAACAGAAAAAAACATCACAGTCAAAGAGTTTTTCAGAGGCCACTGGGTCTACCTAACTGTAGAGACCTTTGCTTAGAAAACAATGTATCAGTGTCCTATGAAGTAAAAACTAGCTTGTCTTCAAGGCCATAAATGCCACATGTGTTAAATATCTTCTCTACCCTTCTCAGTGGTACTCTGAGACTTATAGTTACTAGATATAATCTATTTAAATAAAAATAAAGATAAGTAAAAATTGTAAATGGAATTAGTACCAACTTTTAGTGACCTACTTAAGGCCAATTACAATCCATAAAGTTTCCTCTCACTCAGATTAAAAAGTTTAAACTGAAAAGTATTAATCCAGGAGTTTTTATATGGAATAACTTTGCCTATCTCTATTATAATATTGTTTTAAAAAGCAGTGAGCTACCAATTAGTTAGGGAAAAGATAGATGCCTCTAAATATCTCAAGCTAATGAGACCATCTGTCTTAAAAACCTTTAACTGTCACTAAGAAAGAAAACCTACTTGACAACCATTTATTTAGGCATAAGAGGGCAGTGAGTATTTGGGAACTAAATGTTCTTATACTGTAAAGAATTCTTACGCAGACAAAAGGGAATGATTATAACTACTGTAGAATATTAGAGCTGAATTAAGGTCAGCATCTACAATGTTCTGGCTAAGTGGGCACGCTTTGGGCCATTATAGTATCTGGAATATATTAGTGTCAGGGGAAAAGACAAGGGAGTCTGTGAGAAACGGAGAGCAAGGGGTCGGATGATGAAAGTGTTTAAACCTTTCAAGCAATTTCATTTGAAGATTTATCAAGGGGAATGGTGAGAAGGAAAACTGACTCAGACAGTGCAGCTTTTCTAAGACATCCTTGTGTGAAGGAGAAAATCTGAAGTCCCTGCGGTGCACAGCTGGTATATGTAGGAAAATTTGCATTTTAAAGATCTTGTCTTATATTTTTATTACGACTCATTTTCCTATCAGTTTTCTGATGTAGGCCAGACATCCTTTTGATGAATGGACACAATTTTATGCTATAGAGCAGGTCCTAAAAGTAAGGGCAGCTCTCTGAGCCTCTATGATCTTTCTACTACACGACACAAGCAGACTGCTTTCTAACTCTGTCTTTCTATGGGAAAGAGATGGCTCCCTTGCCTCCAGTTCAATATCCACTGCAATTCTTACTGGAGCACTAAACGTGGAGACTACATGGGCTGCTAGCTTAATTGAAAGAGTGCACAACGTACTTTGCTAGACTGCAGACTTAGTGGAAGACCTTCCTCAGCAGTCCAGAAACAACAGAGCTCTGAGCAGATGCTATTTCCTCTGGGCACAATGCTGAAAGAGCAAAAAGAACAGACAATGTGCTGTGTCTTATGAGGTCATGGTGGAGTATGTGTTTAAACTCCCTGCAAAAGACAAGCACTCATGCAAGCGATTTGCTTCCTCTATTTAGATATAACTATGTTCCCTATGAGTTTGTTGGTATTCCAACAGCAGTAGCAATACTGAAAACATGCAATGAAGTTTTAGCGAGGTTTAGGTAAATATTCTTTAAACATATGCAAGTTTTAAAAACCCACAGGATTGCAAATTGAACTAATATTCAAATATAACAAAATATGTGTAACATGAACTATCAACTTAAAAATAAACACCATTTATATTAATACTTTTCAGTGACCTGATCTACTCTTTGTAAAATTCTAAGAACTTGAAGATTCTCAAGTATGCTAACCCAGTTCTTAATTGTATGATCAATATTTTATATCTGGTATAATTTCTGGTTCTTCGTATTATCTATTTCCATGGTTATGATGTAACTACAACTTTCTGCAAGATGATGTAATATTTTTTCTTCATTAAGTAAGTTTATGATTATTGGGGTATTAGAATATCTCTACTTTATTTTCACATTATAGCATTTTATTACCACAGGGAATAAACTATCTCTATTAGACATATTCTCTCAACTACACTGAACATTTTGAATAAGAAGCCACATAAGGAATGCTAACTCTATGCAGACCACCAGGTCAAACCGTCCTCTAAAAATGTTTTCACCAAGGACAGTTTTCATTTTTTCCCTTGGTAATATTATGACATTGAATTTTAATAAAGACCTAAGTTCCCTGGAGTTATGTTCAAATCATTAGCATTCATGAGACAAAATTGAAATTGAGATGAAAGAAGAAATCATGATAAAAGTACAACTTCAGATGCTTTCAGGAAAAAAAGCTTCTATTTTTTCAACTATGTGACAGTTATAATCAACTTAAAGTAACCTTTTCTCGGGTTGAATTTTCAATATTCACTTAGCTGTGATAATCAATAAAATTACATCATCACTAAACAGGTTATTCATGAGTTATACTTAATTCTGCCACTATATTGATGTTAAGACCACCATTGTCATATTTCCTTCTTTTTCTGTGACCCCAGCCTAGCAGAGGTGAACATACAAATTCAAGATTTGCTGTGGGACAATGGTCTGTATCCTGTCAATTATATTTTAAATAAACACTGATTGGCCAGTAGTCAGGCAGGAAGTATAGGTGGGCAACCAGGCAGGAAGTAGATAGAACAGGAGAATTCTGGGAAGAAGAAAGCACATTCTACAGTCCTGATCCAGCCACAGAAGAAGCAAGATGTGACTACCTCGCTGAATAAGGTACTGAGCCATGTGGCTAACATATACAAGAATAATGGACTAATATAAGTTATAAGAGTTAATAAGAAGTCTGAACTACTAAACCAATTTATAGTTCTAGTTTATAGTTAATGTAGACCTCTGTGTGATTTCTTTGGACTTAATGACTACGGGAACTGGGCAGGACAGAAAACTCAGACAACAAAGATATTTTATGAATTAATTGTTAATGACATGCAATATTCAGGACAATAAGGAGGTTGATTATAAACATTATCAAGTTATATATGATTTCCTGTACTTTTATATAACTCCTTTTTTGTCTTTTGTGGAAATGGAAATTTTTCCCCTCATATAATGTGTCCTCATTATGGATTCCCTTCCCTCTACTGCTCCCAGCTCCTCCTCACATCACCTTCCATTCAGATCCACTCCCTTTCTCTCTTTCATAGAAAACAAATAGACCTGAAAGGATATTAATAAAATAAACTATAATAAAATATAATATAATAAGGTAAAACAAAAATTAACACATCAGAATAAGACAAAATAAATAAGTAAAAGAAAAAGCCCAAGAGAAGGGACAAGAAACAGAGACTGGAAATCACAATATATATGCAAAGGACTGGTAGGGTAAAAAGAGGAGAGAAAAATATGCAATTTAAGTAAAAATACATAAAAATCATAATATAAAGTAAAATTTAAAGAAAAGGAAGATCCCTGACATGACATTATGAGAAAAGGAAACTGTTATGATGCCATTCAGTTCATTTTCGGTTGGCCATCTGAAGACATTCAACAACCCTTTAAGAATAGTTTGTTTCACCAGTGAGACTCCCTTGGAGGAAACTAAGTTTTCACTTGCAAGTGGTTATAAATTGGAGATGCTTCTAGATTCGGAAAGCAGTCATAAGTCCACTTACCCATTCGGCTCTGGGATTCCATCTGGTGACAACCCCTGAAGACCCTTTGCATACTGCCTCAGGCTCTGGGAGTTCATATGTGCATAAATCATGTTGATTTCGAAACCTGTTTTCCTGCTGTTATCCATCCCCTTTGGCTCTTACACTTTTCACTTCCTTTTTCATTGGACTTCGTGAGGCATTTAAAGAAAGATCCCCTTCTGGGCTCAATGTTCCAAGGTCTCTCACTCCACTTAATGTAGGGTCTTTGTATTTTTTTCCTATCTACTGCAAGAGGAAGCTTCTCTGGTGATGTCTGAATAAGGGATTGATCTATGAGAACAGCAGAATGTCATTTTATTGCTTTAGCTTTGGTAGTTTTTTGTTTATGCTTTTGATCTTCTTCTTCTGATGATGATGATGATGATGGTGATGGTGATGATGATGATGATGAACAGTAATAGTTGGCTCATCTAGTCTTTGTTTCATAGTCACCAAGCAGTGTCAGGAATTGATTCATTCTAGTGGAGTAGGCCTTCAGAAAATCAGATATTGGTTGATTACTTCCACAGAATTTGTGTCACCATTACACTACCACATCTTGCACACAGGACTTCATTGTAGGCCAAAAGGATTGCGGCTGGTTTGATGTTTGCGTGTCTCCCTTGGTAGCATGCAGGGTACTTTCCTTTACCAAAGGAACTATCACATAGGTATAATTAGGCACATTTCAGAATGAGGCCATATGCCCTTTCTCATTCCAAGTGAGACAATACGGAATTTTCAGAAAGATAATATAAGGAATTAAAAGAAAACAGTTGAAACTGCATCAAACAATGTATAAATCAGAAAAAAGGCCATCTTTGTTGTTTTAATTAACTATAAAAGTTTGCTCTAAGGTTTTTGGCAGCCTGCACAAAAGGTTAAGCATTTTGCTCTCATTATCAAGGAAGAAAATATGGTAGCTCTCAGCATAAAGCAGGATGTACCAGAACTGTCTCAGTTAGCATTATTATCTTTAGCATGCTCAGTAGGAAGACAACTCAACAGGGCTATTCTCAAATACTAAAAAGCATGTGGTATTGGTTTACTGGGCCAATAATATCATGGCAGAATTTTCTTTTTTTTCTGCAGTCTTTTTAATGTGTTCCAGAATAGACTTCTAGGTTTCATCCACCTAGCTCCTAGGGAGATTAGGTTGGACCTAACAGTTAAGAATATTGATATCATGTCACAAAACATAGAGTTGAAATTCGGACAGTGTGTCTTTTAGGTCAGATTGAGTCTTTAGCTATAAAAAGTTTTGTGCAGACAAGTCTGAGGTTCTTTTCTGACAAGTTATATAAAGTGTGGTGAGGACAGAACAATTAAGAAGTCAGTGCAATACACAGTGCCAACCCAGCTAAAGAGAGCATGAGAGCTAATTTTAACCCTTATACCTCTATAATACTTCCTGGACTAGACAGGAGAGACTTCTAAGGGTATTCAAGAGCCAAGTGGACAAGTGATTATACATTATGAGAATTAAGATGTTGTCGTGAAAAGACCTATTTGTGTTCCCATGTTAATCCATACAAAAATTCAGGTGCTTGGTATAGAAATCTACTGCTGAGAAGTTAGTAGAAGATTGACATTTTATGCAAAAGGAGTGTTTTTAATATTATATAGGTCTAGTGAACATGCCTCATCCAGTGGCTTCTGAGTGTGAGTCATAAAGGTACTTCCAATTTAACCTATAAACATTGCAGTGTATGTTGAGGAAGTTTTCATGATCCTTAATTTACAACAATACAACACAGTGATACATAAAAATATTTTAAGTTGATTTACTGTCCATTAAAATTCTTTTCTAAGCTAGAGATAAAATATTCCTAATATTATAGCTGATTCTTCCTTATTTGTAAGACAATCTTATTAAGTATGAGGGTATTTTTGAGACCACTTAGATCAAAGTTTCATGTATGTCATAATTTAAAAAGATAAACCGTCTGATTGTATGTGCCTTTACTTAATTGATATCTTTGTGCATTTGGATGGAAGAGCATTTGGATAGACAGCTGTGTTTTCTATAAACGAACATCTGTGTGATGTTAACACTGACAAAGTAGAAAACCCAACTACATGTCATTAAGCTAGAATTACAAAGGAGATATAACTGAAAGAAGTCATTTTGAAACTGAAATTGCTGCTACTCTGGTTATACTGACTCAGAAAGAGCCATTGAAGAAGTTTCTAACACACACCAAAATTTTTTTTTAAAAAAATTGTTATCTGAAATGCTCATCTTCTTAATATCAGTGTATTTTGAGATGTGAGAATAGACTTTTAAATGCACACTTTGACAAGTGTTAACTGTGATATTTCTTAGAAGTTCCCCTAGAGATGCTGTAAGATTGGTTTAGCAATTGAAAATAGAAAATAAAGCCTATTGTATCTTAGAATCAGGAATTTCTTAAACTGAAAATGGAGCAAAGACTGACTGAAATGATCAAAAAGAAAGGGGAAATGCATACCTTTTTGGCAGGCCCTGCCAAGGCATGCCACTAAGCAAACACCACAGAAAACAGTTAGTGCCAGAGGTTTATTGGGGGAGAGTAACAGAGTGAAAGGCCATGTCAGAGTGGGAGATGAGAGAGGCAGGCAGACAGACAGGCAGAGAACAGGGAAGAAGCTGGAGAGGACAAAGGGCAAGAAAGACAAGAGAGGTAAGGGAAGAAAGAGGAGGAGAAGGAGGAGGAGAAGGGAGGAAGAGAGAGAGAGAGAGAGAGAGAGAGAGAGAGAGAGAGAGAGAGAGAGAGAGAGAGAGAGAGAGAGAGAGAGCTGTGCCTGTTGGGCACTTTGAAGGGATGCACATGTTCCTTAGCTGACAGTAGGATGGCATCTGGTGACAGTTGGTGACATAACTGCTTTGGTGGCAGAGGCAGGCTGTTGATAACACTGGCTGTCTTCAGGGAAGACTGGCAGAAATTAAGAGTGAAGTTGTCAGTGATTTATATTACCATTCATAATAAGTCAGGGTTTGCAGCAGAACATAAAACTGTATATAATGTAGACAAATACAGGCATAATCCTGAAAAAAGTATGTATATAGAATATATAAGTAAGGGGCTTTATTTCTTAATTTATGTTGGAAATAAGGAAGATCTATATAGTGTCCTCTATACTATAGTGATGGATCAAGGAAGCATAAACCTTATGGAGAAATCCGAAGAGCAATCCCATGGCTAAAACCACTGATTTCACCATCCACACAGTGGTTCACTGGGCTTTGAAGTGATATCTTCTATCCAGTGATTCACAAAGGCAGTTACGTTTCCTCTCATCATGTTGTTATCTCCTCGGGCTTTGAATTCCTTTGTTCCTAGCTTCTTTGGCAAGCCAAAAAGAAGATAGATCAAGAAAACTTACTCCTTATTCATGTTAGCTTAGAAATGTAACATATCCTCTTTAGAGATCGCTGGACAGAATGTGTTGTATATTGTATGAACACCATATCATTTTCCATGGACAAGTGTCCATCGACTGTCTAAACAACCAGTGTTGAGTCCCACATTATGAGAATTAAGTCAAGCTTTTAGTGGATAACTCTCTGACCCTAACAACTTAGAATATTTTGTTTTGATGTTACATTCTAAAATCTTGATGGGAAATCAGAGCTATTGAAGAATGAGGTCTTTAATCAGAACACGGGGTACACATTTATAATTCCAGCTCTGGGGAGGCTGAGGCAGGAGAATCAAAAGTTAAAGGTTGGCCTGGCTTAAATAATGAGATAGAAAGAAAGAGAGGAGGGAGAGGAGAGAGAAAGGGTGGGAGGGAGTGAAAGGAGTGAGGGAGGGATGGAGGAAGTGGCACTGTTGTAAAGGACATTGAAATGCTTCTAGTTTAGTGTTTTTATGGAATTTCCAAGTGTACAAAAGACTACAGTTTTTTTTTTTTTTTGGTTTTGTTGTCACTACTGTTCTGCCTTCTCTTCAGTTCTTTTTTTTAATCTGTTTTTCTGTTTGTTTGTTTTGTCTGATGTCAATGTGCTAGTTTTTTCTTTTATCTTAATTTGTTTGCTACTGTCCTTTAGAATCCTGTTCGTTTCCTGGGAGACAGAAAGGCAATGGATCTGGATGGGATAGGTGGTGGGAAGGAGTTGAGAGCAGTAGTGGTAGTGGCAACCGTAATCAGGATAAAAATGGGAAAAAAAATCCATTTTCAATAAAAAGAAAAAGTATTAGCTTTTTCATTTTCAATGAAATTTTCTCCTGCCACAGATGGGAAATATATAAACGCACAGCCAGATACTATGCAAAAAAGTGAAAGGTCTTGGAACACTCAGGCTTAAATGGGATCTCGCTAGTAAATCCTTCCGTTCAGGGAGCCCCAGGGAAGAAGAAGCAGAAAGAGTGTAAGAGACAGAGGGGATGAAGGACACCAAGAAAACAAGGTCCTCCAAATCAACATGATCAAAACTCACTAAGACTAAAGTAGCAGGCACAGAGCCTCCACAGGTCTACATCAGATCCTCTGTGTATAGGTTATGGTTTCCAGTGTACTGTTTTTATGGGATTCGTGAGTGTGTGGTCTTTAATTCTTCTGCATTCTCTTGAGTTCTTTTCCTTCTGCTTGTCTGTCTTGTCCAACTTCATTGTTTCAAGTTTTTTATTTTGTTTTATTATTATCCCTTAGACGTTGGTTTATTTTGTAATGAGAGACAAAAATGGAGTAAATCCAGACAGAATGGGAGGTAGGGGAAAAATAAGAGTAATGAAGCTATGATCAGGATATATTATATGAGTAAAAATTCTATTTTCAATAAAATGAAACAAATAAAAAAACTGACAAAATCTTTTTTTCTGAGACAAAGTAGTCAGCAATAAATTGTTACTGTTACATAAGAATTCTCCTAAACTCAGGCACTAACTGTACCCATATATATGCACTGTTCAACTGACATTCTTGCCACAGTGGATAACGTGTGCCATATTACATATGGAATACTGTCTGATTATTTATATTAATAGAAGTTTTTCATTTCTACGAGTTAATATACATAGACTATTAAAGAAAGACATCCATTAAATACATAGATTATAAGTCTTCTATATAGTATATCTATCTAAATTTAAATTACAAATAAAACTAAAAACAAAAGGAGTATACTTGCTGAACATAAGGCAGTGTAGTGGTACATAGTTAGCCCTAAGTTTATTTGTTGAATCATGCCTTCTCATTCATCCAGAGTTGATTTCTAATTAAATGTTAGCATTATTGGTAAATATATAGGAACATTGGCTGCATTTTATTTAAGTAAACAACAACTTAAAGAGCAAGCTAGATACTGCCTTTTCGTCAGAAGCACATTCTTTAGATATATGATTTATAAGCAATTACCAAGATGAGAAGCTGAAGTCTAGACACAATTGAATGTTTTCATCCAGCTATTTACAAGATTAGAAGACATAATTACAGTGATTCTCGCAACATAAGACAGTTGAAAATAAAGGTCAAATTTTCCTGAAATGTTTTACAAAATTTTAAAATGTAAAAACTGCTTAAGGTGAAATGGTTCTTGTGATCAAGGCTGAAAATAACAAATTCCAATTTGAGAGTCCTTGTGGCTAACATTTATTCTTTCTTTTAGATTTATTTGTATTTGTTTGTATGACAAGACAAAATGTGTTGAGCCTTAATATGAGACTCAAAAAACAGGGAGATTTAGAAGTTAGTAACTTAATATTACTGCACTAGGAGAAAGGAGACATATAAAAATGTGTCATATTTATCAATTATATTTAATACAGTTCTAAACCATGTTATTTGATAGAACCTTAGTTTCTTTAGAGGTGCTTTTTTTCTGTCCTGGAAGAAATTATAAAATAGAAGATGAGTTACAAAATAAAATAAGAAATGAATTATGGGTCCTTGATAGTTGTATGAAAAATAGAATGCTTTGATTTGTCTAGTAAGGAGATTTCGCTTGGTTCTATCAAAATAGTGCCACAAATTGGTTTTTATTCTGTTGCAATCTTCCTACATTTTCTTAAAAAGAAGGAAGTAGGTAGGTGAGAATTTTTTCAGCTAGAATAAATTGTAAGATATTCAACTATATATGGTATGTTTTACTTAAGGATACCATGTTGTGGCGGGTAGAGAAATGACTCAGTGGATTAAACACACTCTTTGATCTTACAGAGATTCTTGGTTCCCAGCATTCATGTGGTGGTCCCCAGCCATGTGTAATTCAGTTCCAAAGAATCCAATGCCCTCTTCTACCTGCACGAGCACAAGACAGGCATGTGGTATACATCTATACATGCAAAATACTCACACATATAGGATAGAATAAACCTAAATAATAATAAAAGAATAACATGCTGCGGAACTTTTTCCTCACTTCAGTGTTTAATGAATACTTTCCAAGTTAGCAATATGTTAGCATTTTATGGCTAACTGCTAATGAGAAATCATTTTGATTTTGCATCTTAAAGTGATCCATGAACAGAATTCATAAAATAACTATACTTGCCTAAGAAGAAGACAAAACATTTGAAATGTAAAATATTTGAACTAGCTCTTTTACAAGACATTGACCTATTTGTGTGAAAAAAAAACATCTTTAGAGATCAATTAAATACAAGTTATTTCATAGGAAACTTCACTAGCTTCCCAAGAGAATGTTCAAATTTAAAAAGTTAAAACTCTCACTTTAATGTTCTTTTATTATTTTTTGAAAGAACCAATAACATTCACACTCCTGTGTAAATATTAAAAATTATAGAAACCCTGGTAATAAATAGGTATATATCTGTAGAAGTGATTGTACAAACATACTTAGGAAAGCTAGGCTTATTATACCAGGAAAACAAAATAACACAAAGTCTTTCAAAAATGGATGCATGGATACCAAGAACAAGTACTGACTTGGTGAGATAGTTCAATGGGAAAATTGTCTGCCACACAAGCCAGATGACCTGCACACATACAGAGATGAAAGGGGAGACCAGCTGTACTAAGTTGTTCACTAATCTTCACACACACACACACACACACACACACACACACACATGCAACACTAAATAAGATCAGAGGGTAGTACATAGATTTTAAATATATGCAGCAACAAGCAAGAAAAAGAGGGAATGAATTTGCAAGGGAATAATGGAGATCATAGGAAGAACTGGAAAGAGACAATATGGAAAAGGCTTGAGAGAGAAAGAAAATTATATTCAAATAAATTTTGAAATCATTTCTAATTAACATAAAAATAAATTATAAATGCTGACATTCAAAAATGGATTTTTTTCAGTAATAAAATGTTGAGATGCTTATATCTCAACCAACACGCATGCACACTAAGTGAATTAATTAATTAATAAAAGACAATACTAATTTTTATGTTAATAATTGAAAACAAAGAGTGGTTAGAGCTGGAGTAGAGGCACTGACCAGAAGTTAACAGAGGTAATGTCCTAGGATGTTGTAAGCATTGATTCAATTAGATGGTAGTTATACAGATGAATACATTAGTTAGAACAGCAAATAATAGAGTTCATATTTATGCAGTTGAAATATTTAAAATTATCCTTAGTTATCTAGAAAAATACACATATTTTAGAAAAAAATTAAAACCCCATATCAATGAATGAAGTGCCAGATGGATACACATACAATGTCTGCTTTAAAGAAAAACCAGAAAGACAGCCATTGCCTGCAATTTAATTTTTAAACATGCAAAATTACAGGCACCTAGCCCTATTAAATTAAAGTTAAGTTACTAAGTTTTAATAATTGAGATGCCATAATATGGGCCACATTAGTAAAGAAATTGGTTAGTAGGTAATGGAACTTCTCAAAAAGTTGATAACCAACAAGCATATTACATTAAGGCTCACTCTACAGGAGTGAAATCATGTATGGGATTTTCAACCTTAACTGCTACCTTGGGCTAGTGAAGTAAGGGATCTTAAGAAAGAACCTACTCGTGTCACTTTGCTAGACCAGTAGACAGTAAGAATCTGGCCTATAGTAAGTTATCATTTTAAATAAATATTTTTTTCCAAAAAGCTTTTGTATTAAACAATGCTGTAAACACTAAGTTAAGTCTTGGAAAACATATCTATATCTCAGAATTTGCATAAGTCATTATTTGTTTTAAGGTTAAAAGCAGTATTTGGTGATAGAAGCACTAAGAGGAATCATGAGAAAATTACTTTTTAATTTGAAATTATAGAATATTCTTCTAAAAGCGATTTAGAAGCTTAGAGGTCTAAAATAGAAGCAAAATTATTTCCATATTAAAGCACTTTACATGCTAAAATAATGTCATATATACTTTCACAATAAGGTAAAGTAATATACTTATGCACCTGTTTTCACTTAGTACATTTAGAAAGATTGCATGTTTGATTGCAACATTTCAGTTTGATAAATATGCTCACATGCCACTAGACAACAACAAGCATGTTATAAAACCTGTAGAGTGAAGTATGACAGCATTTATAAGAATGAAAGATGCAATGAAATTTAATTTCACAAAAGTTACCTTAAAGACATGTACACATATGTCAGTGGTTTATGTCTAGGTCATATTTGAATCCTGATGAGTGTTATTTACGCTTGTTTTTCAATTACATCTAAGACTGCATGAAAAAGCCAGAGCATAAGACTCATTCTGGTAAATCACTTTTCTTCTGTGTATTCTGGAACAGAGAGGAAAATGTCACATATTCTCAGCATTATTAGGCTTGCATGATTGTCAACTATTGAACAATAAAAAAATCCATAAAATAATATTCCAATTACTAATACTATTATTACAAGCTTAAAATCAATATTTTTCAAAACATTTATATTTCTTAATACAAATGTGTGAAAATTATCAATAGCATAGACAAGTAAGATGAGAAAAATGTTGAATTGTTATTGAAGGCCTATTACTAATTGAGCTGACAGCTTTAGAACTGGGGTATGCTTTCATGTTCAAAGTAAACACCATTTCTACATAAATGTCATAATGATGACCTCAAACACATTTCAAAGTCATACTTGTAGATAACTGTATCTTGCTTATTTAAAATACTAAACTCTGTGCATGTGTTTCTCAAAATTAATTATTAAAAGAACTCCAGATTACAGATGGGCATTTAGATATCCCTGGATCTATAAAGTATACAGACTTATAATCACAGAAGCTATCTTTATTAACACAGCAAAAATGCTAGTAAATAAGATCAGTTCCAGAGTTTGAAATTTTAGATTAAATGTAACTAAAATAATCTAATCAATCAAATGGTCATGTTGATCTCTCTTTTTCTGCCTTCTAAGAGTACATTATTTCAATACACAAACAATATATTAAATCCACCATTAACCAAGGTATCTTTTGTCATCTCTCCAATGACAAAACACATGAGAGTACACTCAGAAATAATAATGTTTACATAGAAAAAAATAATAGACTATTTTGAATTTTTAAAATAATTGGTCTTCAATCAAAGAATTTAAACCAGGACTGGTGTGGAAAGTCCTTCTGTATACCTGTTGCTTTTATTGGTTAATGAATAAAAAAAAACTGCTTTGGCCTGTGGCAGAGTAGAATAGAACTAGGCAGGGAAAGCTAAACAAAATACTGGAAGAAGATCGTGTGAGGGAGCTGCCATGTAGCCTCAGGAGGAGACAGATGCCCACACTGGAACCTTGCCTATAAACCGCGAGCCTCGTGGTAAAATATAAAATAATAGAAATTGATTAATTTAAGATTCATGCACTAACTAGAAATATGCTTAAGCTATTGGACAAACAGTATGACAATCAATACAGTTTGTGTAATTATTTCGGGTCTGGGCAGAAGCCTCCACCTTACAGATTGACTTGCCAATTTGGGGCTAACTACATACACATAAAAACCTGAGAGAGCTTGAAAAAGAATTCTGGACACACATACACAAAACAGAGTTTAGCACAGCTTATTTTGAGTCATATTATTTTGGGGGGATGGGCTCTGCTTGCTGGCTGCATGCAGGGGAACTATGGCTACTTTAAGAGAGGTCTTCCTGATTCAGCATTAGCAAAACTAGAAAAAAAAAAACCTGTGAGGCTTCTTTAAGAATGGCAGCTTCCTGGTTTGTGTTAGTTGCACAAAGAGCCCTGGCTCTTTGGGGAGGCCCAGCACTTAAATGGGATCTGTGAGCAGCATGTTGCAAATTGCTTAATGGTGACAAAGACCAACTCTAACCTGGAACATGGGTGGTATGCATTGCTTACAGAGGTGCTGAACATGTCTCCACCATGTTGGACTAGGCAGAGCAAACAGGCAGGGCCATGAAGTTAGTCCTAACAACACTCACTTAGCATTTTTTTTAATAAAAGAAAAGAATTACTGGTCAAAAAATTATTACAGATATGCTTGCAAAAAAAGACAAATTCAGATGAAAAAGACCTCTAAATGGGTCACAGTGTTGGATAAATGTATGTAGGCTTGGGAGAGAGAAGAAAAAGAATAAAGAGACAATAAAAGTAATACAAGAGAGTACAGTTATAGATTAAAGAAGGAAAGATAATAAATATTAAACTTGTAGAAAAGTAATAGAGTAAGAAAAATAAGTCATGTAAAGATGAAACAGAGCATCTGGATTATCTATACTATTGTGTTTTCTTTGAGCTTTTTGACTGTGAATGAGCTACATACAGAGACATTTCATTGTACAGACTGCTAAGCTAAAACAACACAAAAGATATCTTGCCTTAAAAAATTGAGTCTAATGTTATGTTGCTTTAGAAAAGAGGCTCTGCTTTTGTTTCCATAGAAGATGAGAACCTATTGGTTT
>JAQHUG010000599.1:193232-204315 GCA_028555095.1 Dicrostonyx torquatus
ATATGCTTAAGCTATTGGCCAAACAGTATTACAGTTAATACAGTTTATGTGATTATTTCAGGTCTGGGCGGCCAGGAACTGAACGAGCAGCATCTGACTACACAGGACTACATAGAAAATATGTTCCATTGAATTTCTTAGGTATTAAATATCAATCAGTCAACCTTTTGTACATACATCAAAGGCCATTCTGAATTATGCTTTCTTCTGAAATTGGGAATTTATGGTCAAATGTTCCTGAAAAGAAAGATGGAAAATAGCATGATTTCCAATGTACTCTCTATATGTTTTATCCAAACAGCATGTGGAGTGAAGAACATATGTAAAGGTGCCGTCCCTGGTCTGGTTGTTTGCCTTGTGGATGCAACATGGTTATCATTTAAGTCGAATAGCCAACCTTGTACTATTGACAATACATTTCGCTTGTCTGTTTGTTTCTACATTTGGCTAAAGGCATAATGGAAATGACAAATTTAACTTGTTTGAAATCGAGCTAGTTTTTTTAAGTTTCCCATTTGACAGCTTTTTATCTTATCATTCTATATCCATACAATGATATAGAAGATGGTAACAAAACAATAGACAAATTAAAGGATTGAAATAATAAGCCTAAATATATATTTCTAAATTAACAATCTCTGAATCCCACTTGAAAGTATCATTGTTCTATTTGTTACTATGAACAATCATTGCTTTACTTTCCATATGTTTTACTGAATTTCTGATAGATAATTCTAACAAATCTTAAAGAGTATTCTGAACTTCAAATACTATTAGGCAATTCCATGAAATGAAATTTAAATTCAGAAATTTAATAACTTTAGGTTATCTTAAAATACATCCAGGATATATTTTAGAAAAAAATACATCGGGAATTGCTTCCTGCACTGATACACTGGCTGAGTGAAGCCAGTGATTACTTCAATTCAGTTTCTAAAAATCAGCTGAATTTTGTTTGGTTTCATTCCAAAGATTTTGATCATACAATTATTATTTTTCATTGATCAATGGATATCTAATAGGAGATATTTACTGCTACAAATTCTTCTCACACTTCAAAGGATAACAAAAAGCAAATATAATTAACTGGAGTGGACCAATATCACCACTTTTGTTTGAGAAGGATTATAAATAAACAATATTTTGAAAACATTTCCTCTCTATTGAGGCAGAGAATTGAATGTTCTTGCTGAAGTTAAAGCAATCTGAAATTTAATTTGCTGCCTATGGATCTACTTCAGGAGCATGTAGGTTAAAAAAAAAGACTGGGATAAAGATTTATTCCAGCACATTTACTGGGCCTCCAGCTAATTCATTTTCTTTCTCTTGGCTTGCAGTGTAATAGCAATATATTGAAAACAAATAGGAGAAACAAACTAATGTTTACAGGTTGTTAGTTGACCATCAGTCTGAAATAATGTTCTAGCCTTCTTTCTTAAAACATTTATAAATCTATATAATGAAAGCACTCACTGATCATGGAGAAAGTGATAAATTCCTTATGAAATTTAAAAATACTCAGATTTTAAAAAATGTAACTCTTTTCAAATCAAGTACTAAAGTTATAAAATGCTTTAAAGAGGTCAACTTAAATGTGTTTTTCTCAAATCCTAGCCTAATAAATCCTTTCAAGTTTTACTGGGGGCTGGGGTGGAAATCAATAACACTTTAGTGTTTTTCACATATGAGGTCCTAGGATAAATGAAGAGTGCTGGAAGGAGACAGTGGTATAAGGAGATGAGAGAATCAAATTTTATTCTGTGATAGACTTTGCCATTTATCCAGAGTTCAGTTTCCAGAAAACCACATTCAGAGACTCACAATCACCCATACGTATAACACCAGAGGATCCAATTCCCTCTTGGGTCCCCTACAGTCACCTGTACTCATGTGTAAAATCCAAATACATATGCATAGATATTCACATAAGATAAAACTTTAAAAAATAAATTATTCAAAAAGAAGACTTTCTTACAGTAAAAGGTAGGAGAAACCTACCTGGTTCAGAGTCAGTGGTTTCTTCCTTGCTTCCCTCCATCTACTTCCTTTCCTAAAACTCTTTTGAAGGCTTTTGCTAGGCTTCTCTTAGTGGGGTGGGTGGCACATGCTGTGTTCATGCCCCTCACCTTCAACCAAAGAGAAAATAGAACAGTCTGAGAAGTACAGTTGGGAGTTTCTCTAAAAGTTTGGTTGGCCATTTTGTCATCTGCTTATGTGGGTTATTTATTCATTATCTGTCTATCATCTATCTATCTGTCTGTCTATCTATCTATCTATCTATCTATCTATCTATCTATCTATCTGCTTATTTTGAAGGAACACTGCTTTGTCACTTGGATTTTTAGCTCATCATTGCTCTGTGTTCACACTTATAAGTTTTCTCAAATCTGTTTTACATTACAATGAAGCACTATGAAATTGGAGAAAATTTCTAAAATACTTATACTGTAAAAAACCAAGTTGTTTGCATTGCTTAAGCCTACCTGGGGCTGCTCACATATGAACGTAACTCATAGCACTATTGACAGCTTTGAAAACCAAACTTCATAGGAATCACCTTCATCTAGGCCCTGAATACTGCCAATCTTATTACTTTGTTAGCTCTGCAAGCTCACCTAGTGGTCATTACCTGATTTGTATAATTGGCAATCCACAGTTTCCGACATCTTTGTTTCTGCTTGGGCCCCAGGAGTTCTCTTGCTCATGTCTGATAAAAAAAAAAAGTTGAAACTATAGGGAAAATTTTCATCCTACTTGAAAAATACATAAAAATTCCTTTCACTTTCTCTTGTTCTGAGTGAGTGGCTACTCCTTTTAAAGTATCAGTTCTATGTTCTAAATTGTTCATTTGGGCAAACTACCTAAGATCTTTCTAGAGTACTTATGTATAAAGTATAGAAAATTATCACACCTCATAGGACCATTATGAGTTGTAATACAGTCCTTCAGTATTGGAGCAGTTGTTGGCCTAAGTAGCAGGAAGTTGAGGTTGGTTTACTCCTTGGGAATCCCCTTGTACTCCTATTGTGAAACCCACATCAAATAAGGTCAACTTGATGAAACAGAAATTTACCCACCTATCTTGGTTTTGAAAGACAGAAAAGTATCCTGTGTCAGAACTCCCCTTCAGTACTCAGCTGCCATCGTAAGTATGTCAGAAGTCAGTTTTCCCTTTTTTCTGTTCCTCTATTCCTCCTATTCTTTCAGAGGTGATGTCACAAGATCCTTCCCACATAAATGCCCTCTCTTACAGAGTGATTGTTTCCAGTCATGGTCCTGTGAATCACTGTCAGCAAAAACTATGCAATTGAGTATCCACAGACCTCTGAAAATAACTATATATAATGCTTACAATCCAGGCATCCTGTTGCAGTGCAGCCATCAAATTTTAACTGCAGCAAACAAAAACAGGCCCATAGTGGAAGAAAATGCAGATTGTATACATGTAAACATGTATACAATGTAAACATGCCTAGGACTCTGGCATGTTTAAGGGTACTCAGTGATATTTATAACGAGTATAGAAACTAGTAGTCAAATTGAACCCTATTGTGGCATTCTAGGAACATAGTGAAAGGATAAGTCAAGCAAGTTGTGGCAGTCAGAGACCTCAATAGTGGAATGTACAAGATTCATATTCCAGAAGTCTAAAATCAGGAATAGCTCTGAACAGGCTTTTGAGAATAGAACACCTCTTATAATGTTGGATTGTATATGTATGTAACACACACACACACACACACACACACACACACACAGTCTATTATTCCAACAGCATGCTTCCTTGAGTTAGGACGCTAAAGTCTAAGATGGAAACATCATGATTGATAACCCTGAGGCACCTAGGCTTGCATACTTAGTATTTACATGTAAATAAGGCTTTAGTGTATTTATTGAAGATGAGAGTCCTCTGGCTTGAACAGTAGATATCATCTCTCTTAATTCTTACTCTACCTCCCCAAGCATCCCAACAAGCTAACAAGTTCCAAGACATTACAGAAACTAAGCAAACTAAGTAAAATGTGTTATCCTGCTCAGAGAAGAGAGGCTTATATATCCAGTGAAAATAAGGATAAGGAATCTGTAAAAATAATGGAGTGTCTAAACAAGATGGTAACTGTAATTTTAGTTTCATTGTTGTACGTTGCATCTTTATTAGAGCAAAATAGCATGTCACCAAGACATGAAAAGTACAATCTTACTTGTCCTTTTCAGAATGAACACCAAAAATGCAGTTCTAATTCATATGGAATTACCCATCTTCATTATGATACCAGATCTGTATAACTTCTCCACCATCACTGTAGTAAAAGCCAAAGGGACCTGTGTTTCTGGCATATTCTACAGAAAATCACAATGTGTAAAAAAGAATCACAGTGTTCTATTAATTGTACAAAACTATAGGATCTGAATAGCACATACACTAGAGCCTTGATATAACAGCTTTATTTCACAAGAGATAAGGTTAAATTGTTCAGAAATCCAAACGACATTTGCAGAGATCTAGTGCTAAGTGTTATACCTCAAATTAAAAGCCAAGCTACTTCTCATTGTATTTGTCACAATTTACAAGAAAGCTAAAGAACAGCAGGCCTTCTAAATTTTTTAGGAGATAATTTTGGGGAGTGGGAAATCCATTATGCAGTTAGAAATAACAACAAAGATCTACCAAGTGAAACAGACAAGTGTTCACAAAGCTTGTTCTGCTAGCATCAAGGTATCAGTTGATATGACCTAGAATATTACCATCTCATCCTTATTTTCATTGGATGTAAACCTTTGTTCTCTGAGCAGGCTAACACATTTGATTTAGTTTCTGTTGTATCCCTTGTTGGGAGCTGGCTTGGAAGTTTCAAAGGGAAGATGAGTGTCTAGGAGGAGATGGCTGTCTTTAGCAAGCAGCTGCAAGGTTTTGAGACAATGCCTAACAGAGGCAGACTGCGAAGAGAAACTCAAGTAGCCTCTAAGGGTTCCAGGATCATGTAGGGAAACTGAATGGTTTCTAGATGGGAGGTTTTGGGGATCTGAGGAGTCACAAATGAGTGCCCACAAAGGTGGGCAGAAAGGGAACAACTTAAAAAGGAAACATAGTAAGAGTGATAGATGAACAATTTTTATAACCATAAACAAGGCTACCTATTGGATTTATTGCTATAATAAAAATCTATAAGGATTATGAGCAAAAATTCATGACAGACTATGAATAATGCTATCATGAAGTACACAGAGTATTCACCATAACTGTTATATTTAAACAGCTTTCTATATCCTGAAAATGTGTATTTAAAACAGACATGGCATAATCTAATATTTTGCTTAATCCAAGGACTTACTTATTATCTAAAAGTAAAGCCTCTTTGAACAATTGAAGATTTGAGAGTTCCAGTATATTGTAGAGGTTGGGCTGGTAAACTATGATGTGTTTGATGTCCGTCCCCCCCGGGAGATTTTAAATGTGATTCTATTTTTTTCTTTCAATTCCTTTGGGTTATTTCTTTATTAGATGGAAAAATTAAATGTGAGTTTTGCATACACAACAATGCATGAAGTCAAAGGAACTACTGCCAGTCGAATGCAAACTGACTATACCCAATACTTGCAACCAGGGGATACAAAATGAAAATACAAGTTGATTTCTCTGCATAGCCTATAAATATCTGACTTTCAAAAATAATGAAAATATTCATAATACTATTTTTCTATATCTGGGACAAGCATATTACTTTACTTCTGAGTATAAGTTTGTTTAGTAGGGGCAATCTACCTATGCCCCTCAACTGAAAGTCAAGGCCCATGATTATTCTGGTCATTATAAGATAACTGAAAATGTGTTCTTCTTATATTTAATCAATAAAAAGCAATTTAACTCTGTAAGTAACCTCTGTGTAGTAACTAGAATGATGTAAGAATTCAAATTTGATAAACGGCTCTTGCTTCCTTCTTTCAGTGAAGTGTTAAATTCAACAGCAGGGAAGGCACATATAATTTGATAAACCAGTTTAATAGCTCCATGGCTTGCGGTTCTGAGAAAGTGCAAGCATTTTCTTTCTTTTGAATTCTTTTGAGTCCTCTGGAGATGGGAATTTCTTCTTATTTCTTTCTTTGTCTTGAATTTCACATATATGAACTGTCTTTACATCATTACTTATATCCCTGTCATACCTCCAACTTCTCCTGTATCCTTATCTGGCTCCCACTCAAATTTACTTATCTTCTTTTAATTATTATTATTACAAATATATATGTATAGGTATATTAAAATGAATAAATATATAGATACAACCTGGTGAGTTCATTTAGTGTTGATAATATGTGTATGGTTTTATGGATAACCATGGTATCAAATAGTCAATTAAGGAGCTCATACCTGGGAAAGATTAATTCTCCCCCTCTCAGTAATAATTAATTGCCTATAACTCTTTACATAATGATGGAGTCTCATGATATAAAGTCATGGAATTTACAGGGGAACCTGGTACCACCACTTACCAAACCACTATTATTGCTGTCTGCATTCTTAGTACTTATTTGTACACCACGATTGGGTGTAGTTCTCACCCTTCAACAAGAAGCTTCTTTTCTTCAGGAAGTGTACATTTCTTATTGAATGCCTCCCATTCAAAATCCCTTTGGCCCTGATAGATGACATAATTCCCTCACCCAATTATATATTTTCATAATGTTTCTACTGAGTTCTCCTTTCAACCATTCTTTGCAAACAGAACCTGAATTAAGCACATGTAAACTCTTTCTCCTGCAGGATCTCAGATCAAAATCTGTCCCAAGACATCAGTCTGCCTTCTGTCAGTAAACCTAAAGAGAACATGGAGATGCAGTAGGAAATGTCTGGCTCTAAGGAATGCATCTCACTTTCTTACTTTCTCAAGAATGATATATGCTTCATTTTGGGGCCAAAATTATCTCAGAGCCTACAGGACAGAGAAAAGCCTGGTTCAAGTTTGAAGAATAGTCTCAAAGCTATGGGGGAGGGGAGAAGATGAGACAGCGAAATCTAGGTAGATGCCCCTCCATCCAGAAGGAGGGGTTGACTATCTCTCATAGGCTGGAGGTACCTCCACATAACACGATGTCCCTTAACCTATGTATGCTGACGTTCACAGTAATAAACTGAGTTCCTGCTTTCACTTGACTTCCTATCGCGTCTGATTATTCTGCATCGTGGGGTACAGATCTGATTGTCCTGCATCATGAGGCTGTAGAATGGGCAGATAGCACACTCACTTTTCCCTGGGGAATAAGGCTAAGGAGGCCTGACAACTGGTGCCCAACGTGGGGTTACTGGTCCCAAGGCAAAGTGGTCGGCCAAGGTGAGTGGGACCCCACAATGGGTAACGCAACATCACAAAAGAAATGATCCAGTGCTTAAGGTGCTGAGGTATATGCTACTCTCCTGAGGCCTGGAATTGTCAGACCACAATGCAATTCAGGCATGGGAGGATATAATTACCCTAGCTTTCTGGGTACCCACAGGGAATCTTTTCTCATGGGACATGAAACTGGGTGGAGACTCTGGCCAGAGAAAGGGAAAAACACTTTGATATGCCCCCTTCATTGGGATTCTATCCAACTATTACAGCCCTTAAGGCATGTTTTCACCCCACTGCTCTGCCTCCCCCAATGATGGGTAAGAAAAAGATCAAAGACATGGAGAGATCTAAAGAATCTGAAAATAACCAGCTGGCTAGAAGGGCAGGAAAGGAGACAGGCGAGGAGCAGGAAAAGGTCAAAGATCTGGAGAGGTCTGAAGAATCCAAAAGTAATCAATTAACCAAAAGAACGGAGAAAAGGAGATAGACAAGGGAGAAGATCAAAAATGGCACAATTTACTGAAGAGCAGTCCCGGGGAGAAGGAATATGGTGGCAGGTGGAGACAAAGACAAAAAGAAAAGTAGATATTGTCTGTGACAAGGAGCAGCTGGCTCCCTATGCCCCCAGCTGTGCTGGATAGGATAAAATGGGAGAGGGGAAGGGGACAAATAAGGGGGCTTCATTCCTGCCAGGAGGAAATGAACATACCAACCTCTGGCAGGAACTACGAAGTTGGGGCTATCACACAGAAATATGTGGTGGAGTTTCCTGAGGATCCAAACCCTACTTACGCTGAGGCCTATAGGGCTAAAGTTTACAGACCCCAACCCTTCCTGGTCAATGTTGCCCCTGGCCCTAATTGCCCCTTATCTTGGTATCCTTGGGAAGTTAAGAATCTGAAAGAATTGAGGAATGCAGTGGCTGAAGATGGCACCAACTCTCCTTGGGCCATGACCCTTCTTCAGGAGGTAACCTACCATCCTTGTGTCCCCAAAGATTGGTATAGTCTGGATAGGGCTACCCAGGGGGATCCCAATATGTTAAATGGACAGCCTTCTTTAAGGAGTTCTCTCGCACTTGGGCAGAGTCCAATAGAACAGCCGACCCCCCAATTCCCATTACTTATCTGATGCTAACTGGTACGGGGGAAGGCTTTTCCACTGGGATTCAACAAGCCACAATGGTGGCTCCCTATTGAGACCAAGTTAGGCAAGCAGGCTTGGAGGCCTGGGCCAAGCTAGAGGAGGGACCCACTGAATCACCTATAACTGGCACGATGCAAAAACCAGAGGGGTCACTTCCGGACTTTATTGTCCATGTGCAGACCACTCTTGAGAGGAAATTGCCCCCAGGTGGGCTTAGAGACCAATTTATGATGCTCCTAGTCTTGGAAAGTGTGAACCAAGATGCTAGAATGGCTTGTGCTGGCATCAGGGAAGGGTTTATAAGTTAATGGGTTGTGGCATCACAGATTGTCAGGACCCAGTAACATACCAACCAGATTCCTATGGCACCCCTTCAGGCCCAGATCCAAACTCTAAGCCCTGGCGGTTGGACGGTAAAAGCAATACCTAGAAAATATTTCCTATTATCCTCTGGAGCATTTAAAGAGTGATTGCCCACAAAAGGGTAATTAGACTCAGGTGCAGAAAGGATCTCCACTGTCTCCCTGCCTTAGCTGCCACAAGGGGTACCACATGGGGCTCAGAATGCTGCTCCAAATTTGATATAAATGGGAAACCCATTGGGAATCAACCTTTAAACTAGATAGAGGGTACCTTTCAACCCCCTTAACCAAAGCAAGAAAAGACATCACCAATATCTCAAAGAGGTCCTTATAAGACAAAAAGGGAGAGAAGTCTCCCTCATCTACAACTACAAAAGGCACTATTAACCATCAATATTTTAAATTTTAAAAAATCATATGAAAAAAATAGATTTCAGAAACATTGGGGATCCCTACCAATGAGGCCTTGCCTAAACATTAGGTGGAAGGATCCTCTCACTAACCAATGGAGGAGCCCAGATCCCTTGTTGACACAGGGCTGAGGAGATGGATGTGCCTTCCTAAACAGTGGGGAAATGCCTATATGGCTACCCATTTGTAATTTAAATTTCTCCCTTCCCCTCAGGACCATGGGGAAGATCAAGATGATCAATAAAGAAAGAAAGAGATTATGGTGGACAACCCTTAAATTCAAAACAAAAAAAGAAAAATCATCACTGCCAAAGGAAGACTGAACCTTGAGGAAAATGTTGTCTCTTTATCTATTTCAGATGGCCCTCCCAGTGGTAATCATGTCAACTCTTCTCATGGGGTTCGAGGTCTAGGCAGCAAGCACCCACCAACCACAGAAAGTGACGTGGATTTTGTCAAAGCAGGTACTGGAGGGATCCTAAATCAGACTTCTCAATGATGACACCCTCAACATGGTGGTCTGACCTGATGTTTGAGCTCTGCGATTTGACACGTGGGAGCTGGGACATGAGAGACTGAATTCTGGGGGTCAAATGGACACCTGAGTCTGTTGGGGGTGCACCCTACCCAAGGCATCTTATCCAAATGAGCCTGTTCTCATGTCCTTAGGAGACATGCCCTCCTGCAGACAGACACCCTTTTATGTATGATCAGAAAGCAACCGGACTGCATCCTTTATTAGAAACTGGGGGGGGGGCTCCTGATTGTTTGTGTTTTCCTGGGGATGTGAGCAGACTGGGATTGGACATTGGATAAAACAACATGAAGATATAATGATCTCCAAGGTCTCCCAGGTACCCCTATCCCAGAACACCCTATATGGAAGATACACTCAATTTAGATATAAAGTTTACAGATTAAGGAAAGAAAAAGAACCTATCATGGTTATCTGGGAAGTTGTGGGAATTAAGGCTATACCAAAAGGGATATGATCATGACCTTATACTCATGCTTCGAATGGAGATACTTCCTGAGAACTATTCAAGGCTAAGGAGGCCTGGCACTTCATCTCTCATTCAGCTTTGTCTTTGTGACATATTGAGTGAGTTCCACTGTGGGAAACTCCCAGCTCTTAAGAGAAGCATATTTATTAGGAAACAAAGGGAGTTTCTTTGGGCTCATCAGAGTTACAATTCAGGACACACAAATTTTAGGCAGACTCATGAGGTATTTTAAAGTGCTTATATATCTCAAACAAATGAAAGAAACAATACTAGGAAAAAGAATTAAAACCATTCTTTATAAAAAATACTTTAGGTTGGCACAAGTAGTGTAGCTGGTTGTTTTGTAAGAAAGTGGTTGACTAACTTAAAAATAATTTACAGACTATTTTTCAGGAATGGGGTAGAAAGGAATTATTTGGTAAGAATGATAGTGCCATTTTGTTTTATTAATATTTACTATGGCACATTTTATAATTATTTTCAAATGTATTATTTTATTTTTATTTTGATATAACACTTTTATTAATTATTTAATATTTTTATTGTTAAAAGAAAAATTTACATGTACTCCCCTTGTCCCAGGCCCTCCTGCTCCCCCACAACCTCACCTCCCTCTCCCTGCTTCCTTAAGATGGGGCAGAATACCCTGGCCTGTGAGAAGCCCAAGGCCCTCCCCCCTCCATCTCAGTCTAAGAAGGTGTGTATCCTGTAGGCTCTGACATCCGCCAGCCTGGCATGGCCATGGCTTGAATACAGCTTGATAGCTGGAAAGCTAGCAATTTAGAAAGACAAAAGGTGAAAGGCTTGGCTCTGGCCTTCCTTTTTACTTGTA
>JAQHUG010000599.1:250985-274856 GCA_028555095.1 Dicrostonyx torquatus
AAATAAATATTAAATTACTGATCTCCCATTGAATATTAAAAATCTGAAGCCCATAGCAATCATTTATAAAGCTCAGATATACTGAGAAATTATAAGTAAATTAGAATACTTTTACTTTTACTCCACAAAGTGAAGCAAATAACTCTGGTTTGTGTGTGTGTGTGTGTGTGTGTGTGTGCATGCATAGGTGTGTGTGTGTCCCACTTTTGTGCATTTTTATTATTCAAAATGATAATAATACTCTATCAGTAACATTAATCTAAGGAAGATTTTTTAAAAAAATACTTGAGTATTTTTAAATATTACTTACCTTCAGTAAAACTTACAATATTGCCTGCTAAGTGAGATAATTCCTGGGAAGATATTATTCATATAAATTCTCACCGCCAATAACATGAGCCAGTTTTCATCACAGAAGAAAGTTGTTTTATATAATCCAAGTTTAGAAGAATGTTTTGAGAATACAAATACATATATTTATATGAGGTATCCTGCATTTCCTTTTAACAGAAAATCCAACTGAAGGCAGAAGATAAGCAAATAGACGTCGAGTTCTCAGTCATCAGGAAGAAAGAATATGGAGGAAGCATGTTCCTGGAAGAATAACTGGAACCATAACTTTTATGGTGATTCCAGTGGACTCTTTCCTCACTGGGAAAGTAAAGATTTTCCCTTTTACCTGACTGTCAGGAAGAGGCTAATATGGTATCTGCAGTGGCAACCGACCATGAGAAATTCATTATTTCTTTCCCAATCATTTGAATAAGGAAATTGCAAAGGAAGAAAATATTAGAAATTAGCTTTTGGCATTCTTCTATCTTTCTCACTTTGATATTTAAAATGTTAAATAAAATAATACCAAGTCATGGTATTAAAAGCCCTGTCCATAGATCTAATACTGGTCCCAGACTGTTGTCTACTTTAAGAGAAAGTTATTGTGTAAACTTAGGGAAAAACAAGTTTTTAGTGTCTCTGCAGTGTAGTGCAATGGTAACTTATATGTAATATTAGACATAAACCAAGAACTATGCACCTGTCAATTTGACTGTGATCCCTGTCTGTAAACATAGCTATGAGGTATTCTTTTGTTTGTTTGTTTTGTCTGTCTGTTTTGGTTTTTTGCCCTGATGTCAGGATACTTGGGGGTTTGGGAGAGAATAGTTTTTTACTTCTAGCATGGCAATTCCTGTAGGATTCTATTTCCTAGACCCTCATTACAATACAATCACATTACACTAATTTTAAACGTGATTGATCATCAATCACGTTTAAAATACAATCAGGTTGAATATTGGATTTTACTTCATTTATGTGAACCCAAATTAAAGGAAAATCTGTAGCTTTTGCTTTTCTCCTTGAGTGTTTTAAATATTCTTCATTTGAAATGCAGTTAGACTATTTTGCTCCTGGTTGAATTAACTTATTAACTTTACTTTCTCTGTACTTACTTATTTGATTGCTTTTGGAGTTACCTGAAGTAATATGATTACATCTTACAGAATCAAGGCAGAGAAAAATCCTGTCTGCAAACCTCCTAAAATTCTCCTTTTTTCTCTACCAGTTTTCCACAAGAAGAGACAAAAATACAAATTGTAGCTATTCTTGTCAAAAGAGTATGTGACTACATTGGAGAGGGAAGAAAGAACAACATACTGGTCATACATACATAGTTACTCTACAAATTGCAGGACAGGAGAAACTACTCAAATCTTGCTTTGTCTCTCTGTCTCTCTCTGTCTTCCTCTGTTTGTGTGTATGTGTGTGTGCATCCCAAATTGAAACTCTTGTGCATTTTTATTATTCCCAAATAAACCATTTATTTACAAATTACTTTATCTGCATTTTAAAGCCATGCTGACAGACATACTCTATCAATAACTAATCTCATTAATTTCAGAGTTATGCTTATATGAGTGTGCTAGAGCAAACACAAAAATACTATTTATCTTGTATTCTTTCATGTACTTTTCTTCCTTTTTTTAAATCGACTCTTGATATTTGTCTCAAATCATAATAGATGTTAGGTGAGTATGTCTTATAGGTGCTAAAATATTTTCATGTTAGATTACACTGTTTTATATTATGTGTGATGTCTTAATAGTGTCTAAAATTATTTTTCATGCAATTATCATTTTTTTCTTTTAAAATCATGTAGGTATTTTTTATTTTCTCCAGATTTTTGAGTGACACAGCTGTTAGCTGGGCAATACTCATGTGTAGGCTCACTGACTATTTCATAACCCTTTTCATCTAATACTTAAATTAACTTTTGCTTGTACTTGAATTAATGATCTTGAAATTATTTATTTTCTAAGCCAAAGATTAAATTTGAGATATTTAGATGCATGTCTAATGTTTTTTATTTAATTTTCATTTGATTGATATTTCCTAATTAAGTAATATTTAACAATATTAATAATACTTAATAATTAAATAACATGTCTGAATAGCTATACTTATAAACATATTTCCTAAAATACTGTTACTTCAATTCAACAAGAACAGATCAGAAAAACATGAAAATATAACAAAGGTGTAAGCTTTGCATATAAATGTAACAATGGCACCAAAAGGCTAACTCTGTAAAATTATTCTATTTTAACATATTTTACGATTGTTATGATGAGATCTTTAATCTCCTCAAAAATCTCCATGTGTGGAGACAAAGTCCACATAGGCAGCAACATCCAAAGGTTGCAGAGGAGGTCTTTGTGGGTTTTTTTTTTCTTTTTTATTGTTAAAAGAAAAATCCATAAAGTCCCTCTCTCCTCTACTTTCTTGAGAAAATGTAGTGAATATTACCTTTGCTCTGCATTATGTTATGGTATTTGCTTCACTACCGTTCCAAGAAAAACCGGAACAAGCAAGCTACCAAGACCGGACACCTGATGCCAAAAGAAATCTTGTAGCCTTAAGTTATTTATATGTTGCCACAGCAACAGAAGTAACACCTCCCAGACTGTCTATTATTTTTTAAACCCATATGCCGATATTTGTAGTATTTAGGCTTGTGTAAAGATATTTTAAACCACTAATTTACAACTTATAACAAAATACTCCAAGAATATGAGTAGAGTTTTTTCCTTTGATTTCTTAGTTTCTTAGATCTCTTTTTCATAAGAGTTTTATGTATTTCAATGACTTTTTAGCAGTTATTTATTGAATGTAATCTATGATCATTCAGGCTATGTACCCTTCATCTTCTGACATCAAAAAGCATAATAAAATGTTACAATATGTAAGAATTTCTAAGCTATATATACTATATAAAAACATAGATATAATATTTTGTTAGATATTATAGGCATTGAAAAACAATATCAAGTCAAAGTCAAATAAGTATACAGAAAACTTGCATTTTAAAAGTTTGGGAAGTAAAGTCAGAAAAGCAAAATATTACATTCACTTAAAATAACTGTATATAATTGGTGTAGGAGGTTCTTCTGCATTTGTATTGCTTTCATTGGTTGAATAAAGAAAACTGCCTTGTCCTTTAGATAGAGCAGAAATCAGGTAGGCGAAATAGACAGGACAGAATGCTGGTAAGAAGGCAGTGTGGCAGATGCCATGATTCTCCTGCCAGAGTCAGACATGCTGAATCTTTCCTGGTAAGCCACGACGTCGTGGTGACATACAAATTATTAAAAATGGGTTGAATCAAAATGTGAGAGTTAGCCAATAAGAGGTTAAAACTAATGGGCCAGGCAGTAATTTATTTAATACAATTTCTGTGGGGTTATTTCGGGTGTAAGCTAGCTGAGCACCGGAAATGCTGCCCTCGCCTCTACTACATATAATGACTACTCTTCTTCCCAAATGAAACAGTATTAGGAAACTGCATTTCTTTTTACATGCTACTAATACCTTTGTTTCTAAACTATCTCACCTTATTCAGGCAATGCCATTTAAAATCTGACAAGGACTTGAGGAAACCGTTTTGTGAATTATTGGTGACAAGCTATCAGAAAATCTTTGTTTGGAAAGTTCGATTCTAACAGGTATACAACATTTGAAATTTTTCCTTACTATGTTTCTTTTTAATATAGTTTAAGGGTATTGCTTTTAAAATAAACCAGGATAAGAAGTTTTGATGTTGGAAAAATAGCAAAGATTAAAACAAACTTCTTATATTTTTAAGTCTATAAATTCCTAAAGCAATTTTCTTGTGATGTCATTCAGTGAAACAATGTTTGGATTGTATTTTTTATCACTTCAAGATACAATGATGTTTGCCTTAGACAATAACAGTCTACATTAAATCTTAAACTTATCTCCAATTGCCACAAAAGACTATAGGAAGGAAGTTTGATGCATAAAAGATATTTATAAGAAGTTGAACAACTCAGAGCAGATTTTCTAGGATTTCTGATGCCATGACTGATATGATTTGTGATTTAGAAACATATGAATTTTCCTATACTTGGACAAATTTCATAGCATTGATATTATTGCAAAAAAGTTTACTTTCATATATTTAAAATTAATACTTTCAATATTTAATACTCTGAAGTATTAAATATTGAAAAAAATGTACAAGAAACCATAGCTTGTGATAAAATTTTGTTAGAAACATTGTTCCTCCTTACCCTAAAGGAATTTTCTATTCTAAATAATGAAAAGTTACTAAGATAAGGAATGATTCCTGATTGTTTGCATCAGTAATTCTTATATTGAGATAGCCTATTTATATATTTATTCACTTACTTAGTGGTTAGAAAGTGCCTATATTGAAAGCTTGACCTACTAATTAAGTAAGAAGAAATGGCCTTGCTCTGTTGAGATCACCATCAATTCTTCAAACATAATAAATAATTTAAATATTGGATACAATCTGAGAAGATACTTAAAATACAATAAAATAATAACTAGTAAAACAAGATTAATAGTTGAGGAAAAGTTTTATAAATATATAATTCCTACTCAAATATTTGTGTGACTACACAAACCACATATACAGATATAAATGATAACGTGAATATTATTTACAGAGTAAAAGAGAACTTATTTTTTTTCAGAAAAAGGAATTATCCTAGTCTGAAGGTTCCTAGATATGAGTGGACTGAGCTATTCTCCTTTTGCCTATGGTAAAGTAGGGTATCGTAGAGGGGAAGATACAGCAGAACACGTTTTTCACTTCATAGCTACCAAAATGCAAAGAAAAGATCAGTGTCCCAAAGTTCCTTCAAGGCACACCAGTGGCCTACCTTCCTTCTTCAAGGCCCTCCTAAATGTTCCACCATCATTTAAAGGAGCAGGAGGGCATAGTGTTGTCACCAGTCCTGCAGGGCCACAGTCAGGACTTACCAGTCATACAGGCTTGTCCTGCTCTTGAGTCCACAGTTCAAGGATCTAAAGGATCGTCAGTTACTAGCCTGAACTTGGTCATAATGGAATCAATGACAGGCATGGAGAACCGAGGCTCTGCTTCAAACACCTGGTACTGGTACACCATTTGGTGTGCTCTGACTATCCACACCTGCCAAGAGAAGGAACCCACTGCTTTCTTCTGTATGTGAGACTAAGCCAGTGATATGCAGAATTAGTGACTCTTTACCTGCAGGACATGACCAACCTTAACCAGGTAAGGGGTCGGTGACAGAGAGTCTTATTGACTATTTCAGTGATGTTTTGTTTCAAACTGATATACTACAATGGGAAGACTTTGAAGTCTTCTCATTTAAACAATGAAACAGTAGATATTCCTTCTAACTTCAGTGTGTTAAGTTGTTAGGGTATGCATGAGAAATGATTATGAAAGTAGGGGGAAGATAGAAGGCTATTGAGATATGACATATAATCATAGCTTAGTCAAGAGAGATATTTTCAATGCAGAAAGATCAAAGAGAAGCAAGAATGTTGAGACAAAGACAAGCTTTGATTATGGATTGGTGAGAGGCAAAAAAATGTTTTGGAAATGGATAGAAGTTGAATAGGACACCGTGGAGGGTAATTTACAAGGCACCATGAAAAAATATATTGCATGCCTGTTTAATCTGAAGTTGTTGTGGGAAATCTGGTAGAAATGACATGGAAGAAATAAAATGACCAAGTGTTTTCTGTGGGACATCTCATGAAATACAGCCCCAATTCTACATAACTAAATAGAATTTAGCAGTTTAGGTAAGGAATCTCCAAACTATTTATTTAAAAGAAATTCCTTATAAGTCTTCTGGATCATTCTTTGGTCCATCTTAAGATAAATAAAATCTTAAGATAAAAAAAAGACATTTAATAGTTATATGCAGAATCTTTTATTATTAAACAAAATAGAACTTAAGAATCAATGGGAACAATTGGAAAGCAATGAAACGAGAGGCACAGAATAGACCAAACCATGACATGATTTTAAAGCTACAAAATGAATTTGGGGCTTTTTTTTTAACTCATAAGAATTTATTTGTAAACTCTTCTTTCATCGTCAAGCCACCCAGACCCAAATAATCACACAGAACTATATTAATTACAACATTGTTGGGCCAATGTTTCAAGTGTATTCTTAGCTAGATCTTATATCTTAAATTAACCCATTTCTGTTGTTTTATATTTAACCGAGAAGCTTGTGGTTTGTTACCTCTTGCTTCTTGGGCAGCTACATGGCATCTGCCTCCTTCAGCAACTACATGGCATCTCGTTGACTCCACATACTCTCTCTATTTCTCTATCAGTCAGGCTATATTTTGCTCTGCCATAGGCCAAAGCAGCTTTATTCATTATCCAATTAGAACAAAACCCATATAGAATGACATTCTATATCATCTCCCCTTTTATGTCTAAAGAAAAAGTAAAGCTATAACTTTAACATAGTAAAATTACATATAAAACTAACATTAAAATTATAAATAAGAAAATAGTTATCAAGAAAGAATTATAGTTATAACATTTAGTTCACTTACATTTGACAAATTAAGGAAAATACTCTGTCATCTATCCTATCTTTGTAAGTCTAATGTTTTTATCTAATTTATCTCTTATCACAACCAATGAAAACTGTAGCTATGACTATCTAGTCTTCAATACCATTGAACATCTGAGAAGAGAAATAATATTATCGGAGTAAACAGAAGTACAATCAAACAACTTCCAAAACTCTAGAATTGACAGAGACATCTTGCTGTTTGGAGAGTCACCCAAAGTTCTTCTGTAACATTTGGGCATCCACCTTCAGCATACAGGCCCAGAAGTATCTGGCAGATTTTTCCATGAAGCAGAAACTTTGAAATACTGTTTCATCTATATTGACAGAGCTCATCAGTCACTTTCATCAGTGTCCTACAGAATGTCTGACAGTTTCTTCTATGAAGCAGAAACCCTAAAGGATAATCCCATCTTTTGGAAAGTTTGTCACTTTTCTGTGAGTCCTGTATGTCCAGTTAATTCAGCATACCATCAAGAGCAATTTCTTATGCAAATGGCTAGCAAACTCCATAAGGAGGTTCTTAGATGCCCGTCATCCTCTTGAAGTAGATTGGTACTGTCAGAAGCAGATACATATTACAGTCAAGAAAAGTCTATGTTATTAGAACATTTTAAATGCCTTTGAAGTGTTGAAGATTATCTATCTAACTGAAATTCATCTCTGTATATCTAGAAAACCTAACATGACAACAGTTTCAATATTTTATATGACATCTGTTAATAAGCACAATACCTTAAACAAGAGAAGAAATACATACACACAGTATAGCAAATTAACCTTAAATTTGTATCAACAGACCAAAGTCAATACCAATGTAAAGTATTCATCTCTATATATCATAAACCCCTTTAAATGAAAAAACATTTATAAACAGTAAGTTTTGTAATTTGGACAATGTTTTTTTTTCAAACTGCTCTCTGCAGTTTGCTGGGTGAAGTATTTTTAGGGTTCACAAAGAACTTTCAGTGGTCTTGTTCCAACAAACCACATTAGCCTGGAAGGAATCCACAGGTAGAAATAAAACAGTACCTGTTTTCAAAAGTAACATATCCTTAGAATCAAATTTCAATTTCAAGATATCTTTAAAATATACATATTGGTTTAGCTTAGCAACCCCCAGAATCAAATGTCTCCCTGCAGATAGAAAATTCAAAGAAAACACAATAATAAATATAATCTAGATTTTCTGTGTATATTCCATATCTACATGGCTTATTTTTTTACTCATTTAATCTATGACTGTCTGTACTCTTTTATAACTGTCTATACTCATTTTCCTCTTTCTCCCAAGCTTATGTACATTTTTAAAACAGTCTTTGACCTATTCAGAGGTTTATTTGTGTTTGAATCTCTCTTTATTGCATATCTCTAATCATTTTCTGACCAGGAGTGCCTTTTGTTTTTTTTTTTTAAATGCTAAGTGGGCATGGCTAGGACCAACTCCATGTCCCTGCCTGTTGGCTTCACCCCATCCAACATGGCAAATGTATGTTCACCTGTTCATTGCCTCTGCAAACCATGCTCAATGCCCTAGCTCCAGGAACACAAGTCAATGTTGCCGTAAAACAATTTGCAACACACTGTTCACAGACCCCATTTAAGTGTAGGACCTCCCAAAAGAGCCAGAGTTTGTGCTGCCAGCATGAATCGGGAAGCTGGCTCTTAAAGGATTTTTGCTGCTAATGCTGAGTCAGGAAGCCTTCTCTTAAAGGAATCATGCCTCTGCTTGCTTCTAGCAAACAGAGCCTATCTGAAAAAAAAAACAAAAAACAACCATGCAGCTACCAAGAAGCTGTGTTCGGCTCTCATTTTTGTGGGTCTAGAAGCCCCCCGTTTTTAAAGCTTTTTTTGGTCTTTATGCAGATCCATGCCCCAGACAGTGAGCACCATTTTGGTGGTGTACAAAGGAGTTCCACCATAGCCCATAATGGAGTATAACAAAGTTTCATTTATTTGGGGATAAACTCACAGAAAGAGTAGCAATCCACAGTCCTCTGTGTGTACTGGGGAAGTGAAACTGAATCCAGCAGCCAAGAAGACCATGTATGCTTTTCATCTGCATTTATAGTACAAAAGACCATGCCTAATGTGGGCCAGAATCATAAAGGCTATTGGTTGAAGATGTTTCCACAGCATTTATTTGAGGATCACATTAATGGAAAATAGATTATATTCTAAATGATATGAATATTGCAGAAGAGGGGGCAGAAAGATTGTAAGTTCCAGTAGGTCAGGAAATTTGCTGTGAAATTGTGTCTCCTAGTGATGTCAGAAGCTAGGCCAACAAAGTCTCATCAACTTTACATGCCTAAACATGAACTGAATGAGAAAAACATGAATGTCCAAGCAGAATAGATGGATGAAAGCTTGGACAGTGTCATGCCTTCACAAAGAACTATAGGCAACTGAGGAAAGCTGGGAGAATAGGAGAACGTCTTGCCCTGTAAAAAGAACACCGTTTTTCTTATCCATTGCTAAATTATTAAACCACAAAACATGTATACATAACATTATATAACAAGCAAGTTATATTTAGAACTCTACATATATACATATATGTATATATACATATGATAAAAATTAATGAGAGGCCATGAGTTTGAAGTAGAACACAGAAGGGCATACGGGAGATTTTGGAGAAAAGAAAGAAAGGCTGTTGTAATCATATTATAATCTCAGAAATTTAAAATGATATTATAGATACCTATTTTAGAAAAGTAACTGGTTGCATACTAGAAATTGCTTTTCAAAAGCAGATTAAATATAGGAGATTCAGTTAACTGTTGGGTTGTCTCAATGAGAAGCTGGAGCAATAAAAAAAGAATGGAGATGGTAAAGACGAAAAGAAAATAGAGTTTTAAAAAAAAGGAAAAACGTTCAGCGCTTGGTGACTAAGAGATGTATTAAAGAGAGGAACTGTCAGGATTCTCTAAACAAGCCCTGTTTCTGAATGTACAAATGCATCATTTATCCAGATGGAACCTGTTAAAGAGAAGAGACACACTTCAGGAGAACCTGGCTGCAGGGATGTTGTAAATAAGAAAGAGAATCAAGTGTATTACTGGTGCAGGAGAATTGTCTGTATTCTGTCAACCATGTTTTAAATAAATGCTGATTGGACAGGCAGGAAGTATAGGTGGGACAACAAAACAGGAAGTCAAAGTGGGGCAATGAGAACAGGAGAATTTTGGGAAGGAGGAAGCCCATTCCTCCGCAGTCCTGCCCAGACCACAGAAGAAACAGGATTCAACCTGCCCCGCTGAAAAAGGTACTGATCCATGTGGCTAACATAGATAAGAATAATAGGTTAATATAAGCTACAAGAGCTAACAAGAAGCCTGAGCTAATGGTCCAATCAGTTTATAATCATATGGAGCCCTCTGTGTGTAAGAGAGAGAGAGAGAAATAAAGAGAGAGAGGGGGGAGAGAGAGAGAGAGAGAGAAAGAAATTATGCAGGGGTATGTAAATTATGCATAAAGCCACAAAGGACAAATAGTCTGAAGAAGACAATAGCAAGTCAATTGTCCCACAGTCTAGAGAAATACTTCCTAATGGATAATAACTTTCCTTTCTATCAGTATGAGTACTGGGGTTTGGATCTTTATCACTCATGTGAGCATGATAACCATTCTGTACATCTTTCACTCAGATTCAGACCCCTGGAGCAAGCTTTCCAGACAGACTATCCCGAGAAACTGGTTTTGAGTTCAATTTAAAGATTTTTGTCTCAGTCAGCTTGGTGGGAAGTGGAAAGGACTGTTTTCATTAACTGTAGGCCTGTACACACACAAACACACACACACACACACACAATCATGAATACATACCTGAATATACTTGTGAAAACACACATATACACATGCACATGAGAAAAGAAATAAAAAAGCCTTTCTTTAATTACTAAAAGGGGTTACTTATGAGATTAACACACATACACACATTACTTTAAACTGTTTTTCATATCGCAGTTAAAAGTATAATAAATAAGTAAGAATGTTATCCAAGATATCAATGTTGTAGAATAATCCTTCTATACTCTGAATGTGTATTATTCCTACTGGTTTAACAATGTAGAATGTCCTTCTCTATATGTGTTGCTTTTATTGGTTGATGAGTAAAATTATTTCAGCCAATAGTTGAGCAGAGCAAAACCAAGCAGAAAAACTGAACAGTGATATAATGAGAGAGTAGGCAGGGTCAAAAAGCCACCATGTAGTTTCTGAAGGAGAAAAATGCCAGATCATTACCTGTAATGCACAGTCTCATGGCAATACACAAGTTAATAAAAGTGAGTTAATTTAAGATGTAAGAGCTAGCTAGAAATACACCTGAGCCATTGGTAAAACAATGTTGCAGTAAATATAGCATCTGTGTGAGTGGGTCTGGTGGCAGGGAAATGAAAGCACTGTCTCTGTCTACAGTTTAATAAAAAGCCAACTAGCCAATAGCTAGGCAGGAAGAGGTTAGGTAGGAGAGGCAAACTAAAAGAATACTGAGGAGAAAAGAGATGGAGTCACAAGCCAGATGCAGAGGAACCAGGGGATGGACATGCCATTCTGTAAAAAGGTACTCAGACATGATAGAGTGTAGATAAGAAATATGAGTTAAGATGGGTAGTGGTGGTACATGCCTTTAATCCTTTAATCCCAGCACTTGGGAGGCAGAGGCAGGCTTTTCTCTGTGAGGTCAAGGCTAGCCTGGTCTACAGGTCAAATTCAACACTGGTTCCATAGCTACTGAGAAACCCTATCTCAGAAAAAAGAAAGAAAGAGAAGAAGAAAGGAAGAAAGAAAGAAAGAAAGAAAGAAAGAAAGAAAGAAAGAAAGAAAGAAAGAAAGAAAGAAAGAAAGAAAAGAAAGGAAGAAAAATGAGTTAATTTAAGTTGTAAGGGCTAGTTAGTAACAAGCCTAAGCTAATGACCGAGCATTTTTAATTAATAATAAGTCTTTTGTAGTAATTTGGGAGCAGATTGGTGGAACAGAAAACTCCACCTATGTACCAAGGAAGTTTAGAAGGTGTGGCAGGTCTTTCAGGATTTGGGGGATTAATCACTTTCAGTTGATTCAGTTTGTTACTCAGAATTTATGAAAATTATAATAAAATGCAAAAATCAGAGATATTTCCTACCTCATGAGAATCCTGAGAAAAAACAAGTATAGAAAAAAGGAAGAAGAAAACCAAACCGGAAACTGAATAGCGAGTGAGTTTTCTCCCAAGATCTATATCCTGCTGTTTTACTAGAGTATCTTATGAGGAATCTTAGGGTAACATAGACTGATTCCCATGTGAGCAAGCGCCAATAATGTCCATTCCACTGATAGAGCCAGTATAAACCTGAAGAACAATCCACAAAGGGTAGGGAGTGTGATGCATGCTGTTTATAAAACTGATAGTGACCTAAATTACATGAGAAGAAAAGAGGTGGAGTCACAAGCCAGATGCAGAGAAACCAGGGCATGAACATGCCATTCTGCAAAAAGGTACTCAGACATGATAGAGATAAAGGAAAAGAATCAATTTTTTAAAGGTCTTTCCAGGAAAAGAAAAAGAAAAAATAACAAAGAATATCTGTCTCTACTCTTTCTTTTAAGTCACAGAAAAGTTAAAGTTCCAGTGAGATTAAATGATAGACTTACAGACAGAAATGGAATTGAGTACAGATTTAGACTCACACAATGGAAAAGTTTTTAGGATTTTCAAGATAACACTCATACAGTGTCAGGTCTGTCCAAGCATAAAAATATTTTATTACAACATTATTAAGAAATTGAGAAACAGGTGGTTATTAACTTCAATCTATTTTTGTGTCAGTTATTAGTTTAGGGGAAACTGCTCACTAGGTGATAAAGAAGAACTTGGATGGGAGAAGGAATGGGAAGAGTACAAAAGCTATCAAAATGTAAACTATGTTTGATGGTTATTCTTGGTTATCAACTTGACTACATCTGGAATTAACTAAAACCCAAATGACTGGGCACATCTGGGAGAAATTTGTTCTTATTTAAATCATTTGAAATGGGAAAACCCACTTCTAATACGAATCTTTGGGGTAGGAAGATACCTTTAATCCAGACCTTTTGCGATAGGAAGATCCATCTTTATTCTGGTTCACATCTTCTGCTATAGGCCTATATAAAGGACATGGATGAAGGAAGTTTGCTCTTTCCCTTTCCCTCTCTCTCTCTCCCTACCTTCCCCCTTCTTTTTTTTTCTGTCTCTTCCTCTTTCTCTCTCCCTGTTTGTTCTTGCTACCACTAGCAGGTTAATTCTTTCAGTGGCATTATAGTCTACTTCTATGGGATATCAGCCTCAGCAACTGCACAACTACTGGATTCTTGAGCCTTCAGTTCCTAAGCAACCATTGCTGGATTAGATGGATCAGTCTGTAATCTATTCATATATCTCATATGGAGATTTATATACATATATGTGTATATATATATACATATGTGTGTGTATTTATAGATAGATAGGTATCTATAGATATTTAGGAGAGAGAGAGAGAGATTCATTCTATAAGTTCTGTTACTCTATGGAACCCTAATCAATACCCTGCTTTCTTATTTGTGGAACTGAAAATTGACAATTTAAAAAAATTGGTGAAAAAAATAAGTGAAAATTCAAATAAATAGAGGAAATATCTTAACATTTTCTACAGCTCATAAAAAACAGGACTGAAATGGTGTTTTGGATTGCCCTAAAAAATGTACAATTAAGATCCCTTCTGCAGTCTGAAATTGCAGTGGTGTGTATGAACATGTCTTTATATTTTAGGAATGGTACAGACCTAGCTTTGTCGATTAAGACTTAAATACTGACTGGTGTTGTTCATTGTGGTAAAATTACAATGAATAAGTGAAATTTGCAATTCTGTATTTCTTGTACACACACACAAACTAGTTTTAAATTTAATAGAAAAGTTCATTATTTTTTTCCTTTTGTCTCTTTTTGCCCTACTTCCCTTTCTTGTTCCTTTCTTCTCATTATTTTACTGTTCTGTCATATTACTAATAACCAAGCAAGAGATACAACTGTGCAATTTGATTTTAGAAATAGTTTTCAAACACTTTATTCCTAAAGGGGATCATTGGAAAATGTTTCTGCAAAATCCCAGAAAACTCATAAGCAAATGAAACTAATATGATAACACAAAGAGTGTAAAACCATCCAGTTCTTTAACTTGATTCTGTACTTTTTGGTTACTTCAAAGATAAGGTGTAAAGAGTGTGGACTTATCAACTTACATATTGAAGCCAATCTACATTGGGTTGTGAACACAAATCTGTCTAAATAATGTGTGAAATTAGAAATAAAGTTGCAATGACTCAAAAGAATGATAATGGATAATTAAATCAATGTAGCTCAAAGATTGCATCTTTCCCCATAGATAATCATTGTTCTCAAGGTAGAGAGAGATAATAGTATTCAGTAAAAAAATATCAGTTTTAGTATTAGTCAACAGAATCCTGTTAGTCTAAACAGACAAGCACAGGAATTATTTTCTCTTTGATCTTGTGATTCTCAGTGACCTTTCTCCACACCTAGCCATTGACATACACTGCCCACAACTTCCAAACTTTACTAGGAATAGAGGAGGGTAGGAGGAGAGACCAAGAAAGGCTGGAGAAGAATTGGCATGACTTCTGCTCTCTTTTCTCACTTCTGGTTCATTTCTCTAGAAATTTCAAAATATTTACCTCATAGTCAAATTTCGGTCTTTTACTTCAGCACCATCACACTGGCCTAACAAAACAATTGAGTTCTTACCACCCTGCACTCTTACTTTCTCCAAATATGATATAACGGTTTAAATCTGCAGTATCATCCACAAGTTCTTGTTTTGAGAGCATGGTCTCCAGTCTGTGGAACCTTGAGAAGGTGAGGCGGCGTCAACCAAAGCAGATCTCAAAGGGTGGACCTTTGAAGTTGTAATTGCTGGGATACCAAGTTGCTTCTCCACTTCTTAAACAGCAGCCATGTGAACAGCTTTGCCACATACTCTTCCTACCTGAGAGCTTTGACAGCTGCCATACCCACCATGATGAATGGACATCCGTATGAAATCTTGGGAAAAATGAGCATTTCATCATTCAAGTGCTTTCTGACAGATATTTTGGCCACAGTGATAGAAAAATAACTAGATTAGAAACACTGTGAAAGAAGTAAATCTGAGTAGCCAGCTGGGCGAATAGATAAGATGTAATCAGCTCTGCTCTATTCCCTGTGGGCTTTCCAGCCATGCTTTCCTTATCATATGGTGTCAGAGGAGAGACTGCAGTCAGAGTAATCTAACAAACATTATGATATTTTAGATGAGTTGATATTTATTGGCAGTTCTCAGGGAGTATTGATGGACTCACTACCTTATCAATAATAAAGAATAAAGGAGAAATGAAGTTGGAAAGGAGATAATTTGGGGGAATGTGGAGGAGTTGGAGGAGGAAAGTGAGTACTGTTTTAAGAACATATTTCATTGTTTGCATGTATAAAATTCTAAAGAATACAAAAACTTTTTTTCAAAGAGAAAGCATCACTTGTAAGCTTGTGTTTTCAGATAATCAGCCATTTATCAACCTAATTAGCTCCTTGTTTTGAAATTTATTTTTTCTGTTTAATTTGGTTGCTTGCCTGCTTGGTTAGGCCAAAATGAAAAACCGAAAAAATTATAAAGCGTAGACTAAAATCCATTTACATGTCCTAGAATATTTTGAGAATTTATAAAAGATTTTGAGTAGGAAGAGAAGATTGTATCTATGCTGCTTGCAAGTATCTGCAGTAGCACAGTAAAATAAAATGAGCCATCCTATTATATAAAGTCAAAAGAAATTAAATTTAAAAAGAAAATGGGATTCATAGACAGGAGTTTCTTCTCATTATTTTAGTAAGAGATCTCATTTTCCTGATAGCAGCAGTGGTAGTGTGAGCATGGAATTAAATGCCATTTCCTACATTGTTACCTAATAGGAGCACAGGTAATTTCAGATGTGCTACTAGGTGATTGCAAATGTGCTTATGTTCTGTGTCTCCTCTGAATCGTCAGGAGTACAGTTTGTTTCATCATTTAGTTTGTTGCCAGTAGGCAGAAAATATGTCTTGCAAGTGTTTTGTTTATAAAATTCTAAGGAAATGAGACTGCAAGGTTTTATTAAGAAAAGATCTGATTGTATCAAATGTATCCCCCAAATTAATAAACCTATAAGACATTAACTAACATCTCATAGGAAGTGTGTTAGTAGTTTCTTCCAGCTCCCAAATCATAGAGGTCTACTGTCAATGATCTTAAATGTGATCCTATACCTTATGCTGTTTCCCTAGTAACCTGTCCACAAAATCCTCATTTTTTTACATTACTTTCTTAGATGTTCACAATCACGTTTTAGAATTCACACCTTGTCCTATATTTACAAAAATAATACTCTAAATTAGACACATTTAGGGTATTATTATACCTGAAGTGCTCTCTTTAGAATTTCCTTGACAGTTCAAGGAACATAATATTCCTTTCTGATCATTGTTTGCTCTAAAGGGAAAGTACATAGTCTGATTCCTAGCACAATGGGTGTCCTTTTAGATTCTTCAAGAATTTTAGACTTAGAAATAACAGACCTGGAATCAATTGAGGTCAATGCCTATTACTCTGAAATTCTCCACAGGCTCATGATTTGGACGCAGGCTCCTCAACTGGTAGAATTATTTTGGAAGGTTGTGCATCCTTTATTTGGTGCAGCTTAGCTAGTAGGAAAGGCCAGTAGTAGTCAAAGGTGGCACCCAGGCCCTGGTTCCGTTGTTCTCTGCTTTCTGAGCCACTGTGGTAAGGAGACACTGCCAAAATTCCAACCCCACTGAACTCCTCTATTCTTTCCCTGCCATGATGGACTGAAACATTCCCAAACCATGAACCCAAACAAATCCTTCTTTAAGTTGCTTTTTGTTCAGAAACTGTAGTCCTAATAATGCAAAAGTAACCAAGACACTGACACATTTTCATTCCAGTCAGTGTAAATACGGGTAAATAAAAACACTCCTCAAACAGATAAGCCAAACAACAAGAGCAAAAAATAAGCAAATAAGTAAACAAACCAACCAAAAAACCCTTTCTCTTTTACAGTCCTGATACGAAACCTGAGTAAAGGTTAAATGGAAATAAACCTTTTTAGTTGTCATCAAATTCAACATTAGTCAGGGTTCTCCAGAGGAACAAAACTTATAGAATGACTATGTGCTTTGACTTGCACAGTAGGAGCTGAACTGTCCAACGGTGGTCAGCAGTGTGCTGGGGAGACTGGGAATCTGGTACGTACTCAGTCCGTGAAGTTGGGTGCCTCAGTTGTTCCAATCTGACCCTGAAAGCCTGAGTGTTGCCGGGAGACACGCTCACCAGCAAGAAGCAAAATGGGCAGGCAAGCAGCATTGCTTTTTCAGTGAATATCTTTACAACTGTTCTGCCTACCCATTCTTATAGAGCATCTTCATCTTTCAATTCATCTTTCTTACAAATATCTTAACCAGAACCTGCCCAGAAGCATGGCTTTTTGCTGATTCCAAACTCAATCAAGGTGAAATTCAGGATCAATCACCACAAATATTAAGGAATATATTCAAGTTCAGCAGGTCAAGGCAACCCTGAAGGAAATAAATCCTCATAAAACTCAGTGATAGAGACATTGAGATTTTGCAACTCTTTTAAGCAAATTGTGAGTTTCAATCATTGTGCTTTTAAATAAAAAGGCACAGTTGGCAACTGCCTTTTCAATGGAGCGCTTTACCTAAATTTTTGAAGATTTTAATTTTTAGTTGTGCATATAGTATATGTCTGTCTGTGGTGTGTGTGTGTGTGTGTGTGTGTGTGTGTGAGTGAGTGTGTGTGCTCATGTGCATAAGCGTCCACAGAGTCCAGAGAGGGCATCAGATCCTCCCTTGGAGCTGGAGTTAAAGTCAGCTGTGAGTTGCCCAATGTGGATGTTTGGAACCAAACTCTGGTCCTCTACAAGAGCAGTAAACCCCAAATCTGCTGTGTCACCTCTGCAGCTCCTATATCTGAATTTTTATATGAAGTGTTTTTCTTAGTCCCTATCTTCTCTTTTACTCAAGGACAGCCCCCTGTTCAAAAGTGACCTGTGATACAGTGCTCATTCAGAAAAACAACAGCAGAGCTTCTCATATGTCACAAACAGTGACTTTTATCATATTGTTTTTCCCTTGACCTAGTTGGAATATATGCATTGTTGCATAGGAATCGAGAGCAAGGTCATTTAACATAAAATTTATGTTAGGTAGAAACATACTCTGACTCTCTTTGATGAAAGCCATTTCATGGTTCCAGCCCTGAACTCATTCATTTGTTTTCTGTACTCATTTTCAGGGTACTGCTTCATTCCTCGGCTCATGCATCACCCAGTCATATGTTTTATGTCCCAAAGTCTCAGCCAATTTATTGAGTAAATTGAAGGCTCACAAATCTAAAGAGTTTTAAAGCTAATTACATTTTACATTGCTTTGTTGCAGAGGTTAAAATATGGTTGTCCTTCATGGCATAAACCTTCCTTTTAAAATAGGAAGTGCTTGTGTTCCTCTGATGCAGAGCAAGAAGGAAGCAGACTGTCAGCACAAATTTGTGGCAGCATTTGTTTTTGGCTAGCTTTTTATGAGATTTCTAGGCTACAACATCCCAAGTTTTCTAATAACAAAGTAACAACATATTTCATAATTCTCTGTTCTATTTTTATTCTTTCATATTTTTTTTGTTAAGACCTCATGAGAGATGGAACATCTAAAATTTTCTGTTCTGGGTATAATTCCTTGCCATGTAAACACGGGGATTTGAGTTCAAATACCCAGAAGCAATTTGAAGACCAACCATAGAAGAATATGCATGCAGTTTTACTGCTGGGCGTGGGGATAGGGAGATGTGGACCCAGACAAGCAGATCTCTGGGGCTCACTGGCCAACTCACCTAGCCAACCAATGATCTTCAGGTGCAGTGAAAGAATTTGCTTCAAAAACTAAGGTGAAGAACGATTACAAAATCACACAGGACCTCCATACACATGCACATGCAAGCAAACACAAAGACATACGCTATAACACATACACAAAATGTTTACTCTTTAGTGATTGAAAGAAGGGTGGAAGAGGAGTAGAGAATCCAACATCTATCCACCATATGAGCAAGAGTAGTAGTGTCAGCACAGAGCAGTACTGTTGAAGGTTTCTCCCCATCCTCAGTGTCACAGTGAGTACCATTGCCAACAAAGGCAGCCTAGAGTGTCTCAGTGCCAACAGCTACATCAGTTCCCTCATTAGCTACACCGTGACACAACCCTCACTGTCATAAGTGCTGAGAGCACTTCAGCAAGTGACAGGAAGGCAGAGGTTTCTGCTGGATTAAATATAATGCGAAGAGACAGCCTCAGAGATACCTCTTGAACAAATAATGCTTTGTTTATAGCATGAAGAAGAAGTTATATGTGCCTCTGACAAAATGTCAAGTAGTCTCAAATTGGAGGGAAACAAAGTCACTTATTAGCTTTCTGCCAAGGAGGAGGTGGATATAGAGAAAGAAACCTGTCACCCAGTTTACAGAAATCGGCTAGGCCTGTGGCTAGAGTAAACATAGCTGGCATTTGTTCACTTGTCTCAGGAAGTGTGCCTGGACAACAGAACAACAGCTGTGACACCTAACTTCTTGTAGAAGTCTGGGAGACACTCAAAATTTCATAGTATAAGAGATCTTAAACAAGCAAACAGTTGTTTCAATCACTTGTATGGCATGATTATGGATTAATCTTTCCAAAGCCCTCAGAGACAAAAGAAGAGTGAAAGCTCAGACCTCAGATGTGCTATTTTGATGTACTCGCAGGTTGTGAGGGACAAAGGCTTCTATTAATCACTAGGGTTGATCCCAAGAAGCAGATGCATCAAGTAAATATGTATCAGAAGACTTTATGTCAGTCCTTAGCTTTTGCACTAAATCTTAAAGACTTCATTTAGCTGGAAGAAAGCCACTTTTTTTGAAAAAAAATCTCAATAAAAGAATCACTATGCTTTCTTATATTTTCTTTGCTTTTTTGCAAATTATTTTCTTATATTTTTATCTTAAGTCTTAGTTTTTGTCTTCTGAAAAGTTTTCAACTCTATGAAATATATGTGACGTTACCAGTACATGAGAACTATGACCTATACTACATCAGCCAAGCACCTTGTATTCTATAGTAGTGGTTCTCAACCTTTCTAATGCTGTCACCCTTAGTATAATTCCTCATGTGGTGATGATACCTAATGATGAAATAATTTCTTTGCTACTTCATAGCTGTAATTTTGGAACCGTTATGAATCATAATGCAAATATCTGATATGTAGGATGTCTGATATGTGACCCTGAAAGGAGTTGCAGCCCGCAGGTTGAGAAGCACTGCTCTGAAGCCTTTTCCCACTAACCATATCACACTATTTTATAAATTAACAAGTCATTTATATCATTTATATCTTAATATTGAAAGTAAGTATAAGCCAAAGACCCCAGAACTTTAATAAATGGATGTTAGAATAGATAAATACCAACAAAATTGCCAGAAGGTAGGATGAAAGGCTATGAAATTCCTGCAGATTTGACTCAGCCACTGAAACCACGAATTCAGCATCTTCAGTTCCCTGCACTGAGCCTGCACAAGACATGTCCTGAAAGCAATCCAACAGGCAAGGAGGGGCTCTCGAGACACTACCATTTACCACTACTAACAATTAGTGGGTTCTGAGAGAAGAGTCCTTTTTTTCCAGTCGTGTACCCATTGCTGATCCTACCAGGTTCCAATACATAGTTCCTAACCCATGGTCATACAGACAGTATAAAAAAGAGAGGAGCCATTGAAACAGTTTACCTGAGTTAATGGGAGTCCACCAACTCTGGTCTGACAGTGAGGGAACCACCATAGGGCCAAACTAGGCCCTCTGAATGTGGGTGACAGTTGTATGGCTGGGGCAGACTGTGGGGCCACTGGCAGTGAGACCAGAATTTATTCCTACTTCTTGTACTAGCTTTTTGGAGCCCATTCTCTTTGGAGGGATGCCTTGCTCAGCTTACATATAGTGGGGATGGCCTTTGTTCTGCCTCAAAGCTTTCTTGACTCTTCTTGGGAAGTCTTACCCTCTCTGAGGAGTGGATGTGGGGTGGAATGGGGGATGGTGGAGGGAACAGGAAGAGGGGAGGGATTGGGAACTAGGATTGGTATGTAAAATGAGAAAAAATAATTTTTTAAATAAAAATAAAAATAAATTTAAAAAGAGTGGGTTTACAAATCAAAACTAACAGACAAGAATGTGAGAAAGTGAATTTTTCCCTTGTGTTAAACGTAGATTCTTTCCTCATACACAGTAGTCTGAATATAGTTTCCCCTCCCTCTACTCCTTCCAGTTCCCCCTCACCTCTTCTTCCATCTGGATTCACTTCCTTTCTGTCTATCATTAGATAAGCATAAGCTTTTATGACATAACAACCAAACAACAAAATAAAATATAATGAGATGAAACAAAAACCTTCATTTCAAGGGTAGACAAAACAAGACAGCAGAAAAATAAATGAACCCTAAGAGAAGGCACAAGAAGAGGGTGAGAGAGCAAGCATGGGCAATAGGGAAATGGACAGGGGAAGGGGTAAATACTCAGCACAGATTATGTACACGTGTGGAATTGTCAAAGAACAAATTTAATTAAAAAGCCATGCAATGAAGTAAAGAGAATAGTAGTAAATAAAAACAACAAAGGCCTACTCGGTATATAAACTTAGCTTATATCTTGATTTACAAACCCATTCTGCACCCAAATAAAGGTTCATTTTTGTTTAGCTTTTTTTTTTGAGCATTTGTGGAGTTTGGTTCACACTTAGGAAGGTTTAATCTCAAAGACAATAAATAAGTAACTTTACTTCAATAGTTTATCAAAGCCAGCTTAGCTGATACTGTATTCCTTTGTGGTGTGGGAAGTTCTTCTGTATATGTGTTGCTTTTATTTGTTAATGAATAAAGCTGCTCTTGGCCAATGGAGTAGCTGAATAAAGCCAGGCTGAAAAGATACATAGAGAGAGTAGGCAGAGTCAGGGAGAAGCCATGTAGCTGTCCACAGGAGACAGATGCACCAGAATTTGCCTGTATGCTACCGCCACATGGTGATATGCAGATAAATAGAAATCAGTTAATTTCAGAGATTAGAGATAGCCAGAAATATGCTTAAGCTATTGGCCAAGCAGTATTGCAAATAATATAGTTTCTATATGTTTATAGTGGGACCAGGCAATACAGAAACCTCTACCAACACTGTTGAATATGTAAGTAGCCAGGAAGCCTATTTTACCTGTAAGGTTTACTCTTTCTCTTTTTTTAATCAAACAGAGAATTTTAATAAGAAAAACAAAAATATACATAGAGAGGAAAATATAATTCCAAACTCCAAATTTTAAAAGAAATACTAGTGGTGATTTCCTTCATGGTGGATATTTCTTCATTTAGTTTTTCTTTATCTTTTTTTAATTTTATTTATTGAGCTATTTATTTTTTCCACTCCCTTCTCTTCCTACCCCTTTTTCTTCTACTCTCTCTCATGATCCCCATGCTCCCAATTTACTCAGGAGATATGGTGTTTTTTATTTCCCATGTAGATTAGATCCATGTATGTCTCTCTTAAGGTCTGTAATAAGTATATTTATCTGCAAATATGAATTATCTTCGTGCTATTCAGTGACTTTAAAAAGATACTAATGATTACAGATGCTTGGTTACCCTAGAAAATGTAAAATGTGTTGATCTTCGTTGGAATTTGATTCATTTTAAATGTTTTACAATAATTGCTCATTGTTAAGGAAATAATTTGTAACCATGGTAACAGTATGAGCAGAAGCACAGAAAAAAATATATACATGATATGGATGGAGCATATATAACAGGAAAATATAATAAAAGTTCATATCAAAGAATTTCTTATGAACAATCAGTAGGAATAAGGAAATCATGTCATTTTGATGGAATGCAATTCAACACAGTTTTGTTAAGAAACATAGCCTCTCATCTTGTTCCATAGAATTAGGAAACTCTTGAGGTTACACAGCCAAATCTAGAATTTAAATCATGTGCACTAGTAGGAAAATTTTATTTCTCGTTTTTTACTGAAAATAGATTTTATTTCATATAATGTAACCTGATTATGGTTTTCACTCTATTTTTCCCAGTTCCTCCATACTTTCACTCTCAACTAGATCTGTTTTGTTTCCACCTTCACTAGAAAATAAACAGGCTATTATGAATAATGCTGCTTTGAATGTAACTGAACAAATATCCTTCTGGTATGAGTATGCATACTTTGGGTATATTTCAAAGAGAGATATTGCTGGGTCTTTAGGTAGATTGAAATTTGCAGACAAATGGATGGGACTAGAAAAAAAGTACATCCTGAAAGAGGTAAGACAAACACACCATGTACTCACTCATAATTGGATATTAGATGTAAAACAAAAGCTAACCAACCTGCAGTCCACAAAACCAGAGAATCATTTAGATTGCCTTCATATCTGTATATATTTGGAGGGTGAAGTTTCTGCTGTATTAAGTTTCTACAAAATCTTTCAAATGGCCCTCAATTTTATTTTGTCTTGGTTTTTCAAGACAGAATTTCTCTGTCTAACAGCCCTAGCTGTCCTGGAACTAGTTCTGTAGACCAGGCTGGCCTAGAACTCACAGAGATCCACCTGCTTCTGCTTCCTGCATGCTGGGATTAAAGGCATGTCCACCAACACCCAGTTTTGCTGTCTCTCCTCCTAGTTCCTCCCCACTTCCTGCTGGAGACTCAGAAAGGGGCTTTGGGTGTGTTTAGGACTGTAACTGGAGTCACAGGCTGGAGGTGGATGAGATGTGGGAGCAGAAAGAGGAGATAGAGATAGACAAGATCTGAGGACGAACCAGGATGGCTG
>JAQHUG010000599.1:292507-303969 GCA_028555095.1 Dicrostonyx torquatus
GGGGGTTATAGTTGAGAGAGTGCCACAGTCTCTGAAAATACTTTAAACTTTGGAATCTGAAACAAAGTTGAGACTGTAGTAGACTATGGGGACTTTTGAAGTTGGATTGACTGTGTTTTTGCATTATATTACTACAAGACTATGGGGGCCAGGATTTGAATGTGGGTGGTTTGAATATGAATGGCCCCTGCATGCTTATATATTCCAATGCTTAGTCATCAGGTTATGATGCAATTTTAAAAGGATTAGGAGGTATGTCCTTGTTGGAGTAGATGTGGACATGTTGGAGAAAGCATGTCAATGGAGGTGGGATTTTTGGTTTCAAAAGCCAGTGCCAGCCTGTGCATGTCTCAGTTTCCCCCTCTCTGCCTCTGGAAAGGCATATAGCTCTCAGCTACAGCACCAGCTACTGCCTAAATTCTGCCAAGCTTCCTGTTACGATGATAATGGACTAATCCTCTGAAGCTGTGAGTCAACTCCTAATGAAATGCTTTCTTGTAGAGAACCACCTTGGGCTCAGTGTAGATTCACAGCATCGGAAGAGTGACAAAGTCATCCTCTAATCATCGGAGTTCCAGAAAGGAAGTAGAGTGCTTTGATGTTCTGTAAAGTGAAGAGATGCTCGCTTCCCTAGATTGGATGGCTCGGATGTGAGGACTGATGTAATTCTACAGTAGGAAATTACTGTCAGTCACAGAGCACTTGGAAAATCCATTAGTAGTAGCATTCTGTTTAGTAACTCAGTCATATTGAAAACACAGTTTAATCAGGTGCACCACCTGAGCGGAATTAGAGGAATGTGTTTTCTTTTCTGAGGAGTCCTTGTGTTTTGTTCCATCCACAGAGGCAAACTGCATGCAGGAAATGTAAATTTCATTTGATGTTGGTGGTAACCTGGTCAGTGCCTCTAGGAACACATAGTATTATTTTTCAGCTAGTAATTTGATAGGCAGAAAAAAAGGTTTTCTTCCATTTGTTCTTTCCTAATGGAGCAGTCCATATGTTTATACATAATTGTTTCACACACACACACACACACACACACACACACACACACATACACTAGAATTGAACAAATAAACACACCTAGCATCATTTTCTAGGAAAATTTTACAATTCATGTTCTATAGTGCTCATTGTGAGATAAACAAGGGAACATGACTACACTAATCTGGCAAGTGGCAAAGAATGGTGATGAGTTCCCAGAAGAATAGTATGAGTGCAGCACAATGAACACAATCCATATGCTGGTGATCCTTCATCGAAGAAAATCACCCTGCTATGTGGCCACAGGTTCCTTTCAGGAAAGTGTCATAGTGCAACTATTAACCATTCTTGCCTCCAGACTCCTGCCTTGAGCTCTAAGCAGTCCTGTCCCTTTCTTTCTTAGAATGCTATATGCCTGTAAGCTAAACTAAACCCTTTCTCTCCCTTAATTTTTTTAAATCGTGATGTTTATGAAAGCAACAGAAAAGCGAACTAGGAACTGACACGTGGATACTGGTCTATCTATCACTACAATGTGGTTTTTTTTCTTAAAACACTTCTATATTCATCTCAAAATACATTTCTTTTAGCATTAATGATGGTGTGATGACCTCTGGATTTCACAGCAAGACATAGTTACTAGTAAAAGACCAGCTATTATGTAAAAAATCTGCATATATTTAGCAATCTCCACAAGCATTTGAATAACTTTCTGTATGTTGAACAGAAGAAATTATTCAAATAATTTTCATTCAATATTTAGCAATAATTTTTCATTTAATTCCTCAAAAACAGACGCATAGAAGAGCGCATAGCCCTGTGAACTTATGAATGCAGTGCCATTATATCAATCAATATAGTCTGTTGTCAAAATTATAAACAAAACTACATTAAATATTAAACATTTTGAGAACAGTATTATGTTCATTTCTCCTATAAATGTTATATTGCTTTTGTCATCTGTTGGTTATTTTTTCTTTGATTTGAGTTTAAATTGTTTTAAGATTTATTTTTACCGTAAAAAATCTGTGTGTATATGTGTGTGTATGTGAGCATGCACACACATTTGTGTGCATGTTGGTGTATGTTTTTATGGAGCCCAGAGGCATAGGATTCCTCCTGAAGTTACTGTTGGTTGTGCACTGCCCAATGTATGTGCTAGAAACAGAACTTGAGTTCTTTGTGAAAGCAGAATATGTCTCCTGCTGAGACATCTTTCGGGCTCTGCATGGCTGTGTTCTTTTGAGAGACTCCCATTTCCCAAACACTGAGGAAAATATATTTAATCTCTGGTGACAATTGCTAGTTCACTGAGAGTGTTTCTTTTTTTTTTTTTTAATTCATTAAGAAGAGACCTTAGGGGTCTCTGTTGATTTGTCAGCAGGTATTGACATCTCTAGAGAAGAGTTACTCACTTATCATCATTTTACTTCTCTATATGACAGATGGACTTGGATATCATTTATTTATATAAGCTCATTTTCTATTACTTTAGATTCTGAAAAATAGTGTCATTATTAATATAGCTCACTTAGGAACTGTGCTCATCCCAAGCATAAAAACAAAACAACAAACTTCAGATCTGTCAGATCTTTTCTGGTTTTAATGGTCAGCTCAATTATGTTTCTTTCAGGGTTTATCTTAACATTTAAAGGCAGAAATGCCTCTCTACCTTCTATAATGTTTGACAATGCTGTCAAACTTCAAAACTTGTTCCTTACTATTTGAAATCCACGAAAAGTAAATCTTGAGAATCTGAAAAGTTAACAAATATAAAAGGAAAATTAATTTAAAGTTTTCTTTCTCAGTTTTAAGTGTAAAAATGAGAGGTTTTTTTTGCATTACCATAGATAAAGGATAATAGATTCAGCCACATCTATAATCAACTTACCAATTAACATTTTACATCAAACGTGTATTTCCTGATATCTTTTTTCTCTGTTTACTTACAGTACCAGAATATGACTTCTAGTACATTTCTTTAGGTGATTGTTTTTGTTTTTATTTTTCAAGTGGGCACCTTTATCAAAGTGGATGTATGAGAAAGATGTTTAGAATTTACTTAGTAGTTACTTATATGTTATAATTTTAAAAATTCCATTTAAACATCCTTCAGAATAGAGTCAAAGATGGCTGTATACAATGACATCAGGGAATCCACAAATGTTTAAGGACCTTTAACACAAATGGTCTCTCTCAGTGATTTGTATCAGTTGGTGGATTAAATGTGTTTTCAAAGAAAAACCTTGTATTTCATCAACTGTTTCTCCAATGAAATGCAGTACTTTCTGAGGTGGCTCAGTGGGTAAAGGCACTTACCATGCAAAACTGATGACTTGAGTTTGATTACTGGCAGCTTCATAAATATGAAAGGAGAGAACTAAGCCCCAAAAGTTGTTCTTTGACCCCATACCTATGCTTTAACTATATCTATGCTCATACCTATATCTTAACTTAAAAACAAACTGATTTGGAAAAAAAATAGTGGACTAATTACAATAGTTTTGAGAAGGTTAAGATGTCAAAGGAGGATGATAAGTAAGATCTCACACACACAATGTTATGGTGTAGACAGCTGTTCTGCTCTTTGTCACCCTGGAAAAATGATTTAACCTAGAAAAGGTATAGAAAGCTGGCTTCAAAAACACTGAGTAGAAAAAATGAAACACACCTTTTTAAATTCTCCTTAAGATTTAATAACATAATTAATCTTAATTTACAAATAGTTTGCATTCGGCAAAGACTTTTTTTCTGAAATATAATTACAATTGTTTTCTCATTTTTCGATCAGGGTAGACATAGAAAACTCAAAGAACATCATAAACTGGCAGATAACTAACAGTAATAACCAGTATTATTTTTATGGAGGCTAAAGCCATTAGCAAGGCTCCCCATACTTTGATGTATGTGTCCCAGGTAACTTAAAAGAAATATAATTTTGTCAGGATTTAGACAATGCAGACATGTTAGTAGGAAGCTTTTACATAGAGCTTCTTTATTTTTAGCTGAAGAATAAGAAAATATTTTTAGACTTGTACTTTTAAATGAAGTAAAAGAAAAAGTCAAACTGAGTTGTAGTAAAATCCTCTCAGGAATGGTACCCAATGGTTGATAATTCATAGATCACTATAGTCCTATGAGGTTTTAATCAACATAAAAAGGCTATTTGTTGTTCCTTGGTGTTAATGATTTTCCCTTTTCATGTAATACAGCTTCAAGTTGTATATTATTTAAAATTTGTTGGTTATATAGAATATTTTATTTTTTTAGTTTTTATTTTTCTTATTACATGAAAAAATACCAATTCAAATTCCTACTCCCTCCCCTCCTCTTAGTCCCTTCCCTCTCCCTCCACAGACCATCACCCACCCCACTCCCCAACCCTAAGGGAGTGTCATGCACCCAGTCCAAGGTCCTCCCTACTATGTTTAGGTTGAGCAAGTTTACATCCAAAAGGAATAGGATCACATGAAGTCGGTTTTTTGCCGTATATGATTTCACAGACTGGCACAAATCTCAGGGGGCGAAGTAAACTCACAAATGGAGTCACACACAGACTTACTTTTAAATAGTTTAAACCAATACATAATACTTTGACAAAGATATTGAGTATTATATGATATTTAAATGCATGCATACAGTTCATAGTTTACAAAGATGTAATTTTATTTCCTACCTAATATATACATACATTTATATGAGTGTTTATATATATAATTATATGAGTATGTAGGTATGTACATATAATTTCATTGCATTGGGAGCTTGCAGCATCTTTTAGTTACTATATTACAGCATGGAATTTTAGACGGTATTCCTCCTATCCAAATACATCCAATTAAATAGACTCTTTCCATCTCCTGTGTCCTATACTATCCCCTACCTAGGACAACTATTCTCTTCTCCAGGGAGATAAATATTTGATGTTTCACTGAGTCTAGTGGTTGCTACCACGCACTGTGTGTCACACTGACTGGGATTGAATATGAACTCATTAGATTTGGGGATATTCTGTCCTTCCAACATTGATCTCAAATTTGAAGTACATATAATAATAGTCCTACTACGTAACATTATGTCAATTATTGTATACAGTAATGTCCACTCTAAACAAAGTATGCTAAAATAACTTGAAGGAAAATTATCTTATTGAATTTACTCTAACACATTAACACTGAATGCATTATGTCCTTTGTGAATTTAATATGGAATTCTGTTTACCATGCATTGCCTTCTGTTCATGTGAAACTGTTCTTTGTTTAAATGGGAAAGTTCTGTAAATCAAATCACATGGACAGTTTTGTGATCAGATAACAGCACAAATGACTTCTATTCATCCCACAAGTAGATGACTTGAAGTCAATTTTTAGACTGTTGTTTATAATAAAAGAAACAATGCCTTTCCAGTGTTTTTTCTTCTTTCTCCTGAGATAATAAGTTTGTGAAGAAAAGATGTCTTTAATGAGGATCATTTAAATAACTACAAAGCTGTCTTGGTATAAAATATATTTATCATAGCATATTTTATAAGTTGTTTAGTTTCTTACCAACATGTTGTATCAAATAATGAGTTTCATTGTGATATTTTATGTGTGTGTTTTATACACTTTGATAAAACTGAGAATCTCCAGCAATTTTAATAGTTCTTCATCTGTTGTTTTCTATTTTTATCAGCACTTCATTCTGCAACATGTTGGGTTTTATTAGATTTTCATATATTCATATCATGTGCTTTGTTCATATCTATTTTCTATTGCTTTCTCTTTCTCTATATTTCCCTTGCCATTCATTTTCTTTCTCTTCCCAAATAAATTTCCCTTAAAGTTTCATACCCTTCATTATTATTACGTGTGTTGAGAAAGGATATGAAATTTGTCTTGCTAGTTTACTTTACTTAACTTGGTAATCTCTACTTTCATCAATTTCTCTGAAAAAAATAAAAAGCTCATTCCTCTTTATGGCTGAATAAAACTCCACTGTTTATTTTACATATTCTTTGTTGATTTATCCACTGAAATGCATTTATCAGTAATTGGCATTAGTTAGTATATTAATAGACATGGTCATGAAGTATGTGTATTGTATGCTGACTTTGATTCCATTGTTTAAATAACAAGGAGTGATATAACTGAGTTATATGATAAGTGCATTCTTAGGTTTGGATTTACCTCTATTCTAATTTTCAGAGTGACAGAACTAGTTATATTAATACCAGCAGCACCTAAAGGAATCTTTTCCCCAGCATCCTTGACAATATTTGTTGTTCTTGTTCTCAGTTAATTGCCATTCTGACAGGGTAGCATGCATTCTCATGATACTATTTCTTTTCATTTTGCAAAGACATTGATCATTTAATTATACATGTATTGATGTTTGAATTTTAAATACTTTTATTTTATGTACTTATTTTGTGTATGTGAGAGAGACATAGAAAGAGGGAGAGAGAAAAGAGAACACACATGCAGTCAGAAGACAACTCTCAAGAGTCAGTTCTATCTGTCTTTATACAAGTTTAGGTCCAAGGATTGAACTCTGAGCTCAGGTCTTCAGTGTTGATACATGTGCTTTTATCTGATGATTGATCTCACTACCTTGAAATTCTTCATTTTAAAAGTCTACTTCTCAATTCACTTGACCATTCCCATTTATTGGTTAGATTATGTAAAGTATGAATGAGAAATGAACCCCATCAACATTTGAAGACTTTCTTGGTGGTCTTGTGTCAGTAGGTTTTCATGGTTCAGTCTTGCTGGAGGGAGGAAAGGAAAGGGGAAAAATGACATAATTATATTATATCATAATATCAAAATAAATGAAATAATTAAAGAAAGCATCTCAGGTAAAAAATGGCTGACTTGTGGAGAATGGACTTAGTAGCTTAGTATAGAGACATAGGTAATAAAATTGCACAGGATTGATTCTTTTTCCAAAGTCTTAAAAAAACTGCATATAATAAAGTTATTATTGACTTTAATTTCCTCTTTACTAAGTAGTTTGGTGGTTTTGTCTTTATTAAGTTGAATCCAGAGATCATTTTCTTATGTTTGTTGTTACAGTTTTGGTTATGTAACTAAATATTTTGTGATATCCTCTAAAGAATTTAAGAAAACTTAACTCTTTCATATATATTATGCTACATTATTAATAAAGACATTTTCATAAAATTAAGCTCTTGAAATATTCTGTATGTTAATTGCCTATCAGTTGAATATCTGGGAAAGGTTTTCTCCTGTGCTAGAGGTTGTCTCTTGACTCAGGAGAATTTCTGCCATCCTATTGGCTGTATCTTCACTCAGCACTTTTTCGCTTTGCTGGGCAGAAGGTTTGGAATTTGAGACAAGGTCACTGTCATTTGTCAGGTTTATTCAGAAAGTCACAATTTTTTCCAACAGGGTTCTGGTAATGACCATATCGCTTTCTAGAACCAAACCTCCTGGCATAGAAATTTCAAGAGAACTCACCTGTAACTCAGGGGGTTTCCCCACTTTACTTTCTCTTTTCTTGTGGGGATGTTAACTGAAAGAGATCTTATTTTCTTCAAGACAGGGTTTCTCTGTATCTTTTTGGAGCCTATCTTGGAACTCTCTCTTCATCCAGGCTGGCCTCAAACTCATACAGAACTCTCTGCTTCTGCCTCCCAAGTACAGGGAGGGAATAAAGGCATGAGCTACCACCATCTGGCTGGATATTTGGTTGCATTCATTTCAGTTTATTTTTATGTTCTAAAATATTCATTTCTTTCTTTTTTTCTCAGTCTTTGTATTTTATTGTTGGCACTGTATTCTTTGTTTCAAGAATGGGGGCAACTTCTTTTATAAATGATTTCAATGGCGACTACTTCAATTTTGTGAGATATTTCTTGCAGTCTATTATTATAGTTGTCTTTTCTTCATTCAGTTTTAATACTCCTGCATTTTGTTATTACCAGTGATTTTCAGTTCAAATATAGGGAATTGGTGTATTATTTGTTGAATCACTAGCTATTACATCTTTTATTTCAATTTGCTCATTTTTATTCACCCACAGTTGAGGGATGATGGGATACTGCTCCCTTTGAAGCCATATGTAGACAGTAGTACAAATTTCTAACTCGTGGTGTAGGAGAGTTCTTCTATATTTTGTGTTACTTTCATTGGTTAATAAAGCTGCCGGGGCCTTTTGATAGGGTGGGACTTAGATAGGCGGGAAAACAGTATGCTGGGAAGAAGACTGGGTCAGGAAGGGAGCCGCCATGAAGCCGCCAGGGTCAGACATGCTGAATGATCCCCAGTAAGATCACCACCTCGTGGTTACACACAGACTTTTATAATGGGTTAGTTTTAGATGTGAGAGCTAGCCAAGAAAAGACTAGTGATAATGGGCCTGGCAGAGTTTAAATGTACACAGTTTTCTTTTGGTTATTTTGGGCATAAGCAAGCACCGCAGCTGGGAGCCAGGCGCTGGGAACAAACTGGCCCCACTTCTCAGCTGCGGGACACAGCCACCTGCCTTTTACAACAAACTAGGCTATAGTTGGCTCTGACATGAGACTAGAATGTTGATGCTGAAGCATCAGGATTAATGTAGAAGAAGTTCATTGGTTGAGAAAGACTAGAAGCTCTTCCCAACCTGGGCTTCACCAGGTAAACAGCATGTGTAAGATAAGCCCACTGTATATAGAATTGAAAGTGGTGGTGCTATGTGAAATGTCCTATAAGAGGTCATGCCCCTAGAGGCCCAACTCTTGTTGAGTAATTTTTCTTGCTTCTTTCCAAATCCTATTCTCAAGGGTGTTTTTCTCCTTTTCAATTAACTGAAATGTTTTTTTTTTCCTATTTCTAACCATGAGTCCCTGATATTTGCCCTAGGACACAGGACACATGCCCCAGGACCTCAGATCTACAGCAATAACATGGCAATTAGAGAACAAGCCCCGAATGTCTATGAGTGAGGATAAGAGCCATGGCTTCTTACTAGGCTTTGGAATCTACCCGAGTCTCAGAATTACCAAATAAGTTTGTTTTCCACAGTTGCTATGGAAACCTAGGCTATAATTCCACTGAACACTAGAGAATTCCCTGTCTCTTTGGTAGATCTCATTTTGTATGTCCAGCGTCCAGAGAGTACTCACAGAGGCTGGCGTCCTGTTATTTTTTGTTATGTTTTGTTATGCTTTGTAAAATGCCTGACATAGCCTCATGTATTTGAATATCTCAGGTCATTGTGGTCAGATCTTTGAAAGTTTGAAAGTTGGAGACTGGCTCCACTTTGAATCCAGTTGTCTTCTTCCTTGTCTGATTTCTGTAGCAAACTCCCATTGCCAAGTGGTCTGAAGAAGAAGCTTATTCTACACTATTTTTTAAAAAATATATATAAAGTTGAAGAGTTTATATCAGTTATATATTCTTATATGCCATGAAAATAAATGAAAATTCAAAACCTAAAACAAATACATAGTAAGGAGAACAAAGCTATTACTAAGTTAGTAATAAATAGATGCTAAGAAAGAAAGAGAGTATGGATGCAGAAAACTTCATGGAGTGAAACAAATCTGTGGCTCCTGTTGAAAAATTATTTTTGGAAAAGTGAATCCTTCTTGAATATCAAAGAAGAAGACGGGCAAAAAGCTGCTGGGCTTGAATGGTAACACCGCAATGAGAAAAGCAGTGTCTAGGGATGTTCAGCTGATTGTTTACCTTTTAGTTTCTATTTTAATTTTTAAATTATAATACAATGAATTCTCCCCTCCCCTTTTCCTGACAAACCCTCCTAGCTTTTTATTAGTTTCATGAACTTTTTTTTTCCATTAACTGTTATCAATGCATATATGCATATGTCAAAAGCTTTTGAGTTTTGTGAAGTCTTACTTTCAATTGCTTTCCCTTATTTCTGAGCAAATACTGTCCAATTTGGAAAGTCCTTTCCTTTACCTGTATCTCACAGAGCACTCACGGTGTATGTTTCCTTCTAGAAGTTTCAGCATTTTACACTTTACAAAGAAGACTTTGATCCTTTTGGATTTAATTTTCATGCAGGATTATACATATAATACTTTCATATATACAGGCAGATATATCTTCATAGACACACACATGCAATTTCATTTTTCTATATGTTTTCATCTAGTTTTCCTATCACTGTTTTTTAAAAGATGCTCTCTTATCTCTCTTGTGTATTTTTGGCATCTTTATCAAATATCAGATGAATATAGCTAAATGCACTCATGCCTTGTTTTCTTGTTTTGTTGCATTTGTCTTCATGTCTGGTTTTGTGCCAGCACTATCCTGTTTTTATTACTATAACTCTGTAATACCCCATGAAGCCATAAATCAAATTCCCACAATGCTTGTCATTGTTCCTCAGGATTTCATTAGCTGTTCAGAGTTTTAATGATTCATGATTTCTTATGATTTTTGGGATGCTTTTTTTTTTCTCTTTCTGTGAAAAATGTCATGGGGTCTTTGATTTACATTGCATTGAGTTTGTAAATTGCTTTTGAGTAGAATTGTTATTTTCACAATATTTTGTCAATCAGTCCTGTGATCTCTTTCCTTCTTCTAGTATCTTTACAAATTTCTTTCTGCATAAACTTAAAGGTTACATTTAGATATCATTCACCTCCTTATTCAAAACTATTTTTATTCTGCCTTTATTTTAAGTTGGTAGATAGTATTTTAAAAATTTATACTATATTTTACTCCTGCATTTGAGATTTTAAATCACTTGGATAGATTAAACAAAATAAATTTCAAACTAGTTGGAAAAAAGATAAATGCTTAAGAAAAATCAAAATTCCCTTATAAATGAAAAAAATAGAATCTGTAAGTGGGATATAACACTGGTTCAAGGCATGATTCAATAGAGCGAATTGAGTTTTATTTTTAGCACTGGTTAGGTAGCATTGAACTCTGGTAGTAAAAGCAATGGTCAACAGGCAACAAATTGACAATAATTAAACCTCAATGAAAGACATGTCAGTTTATTGCAGTGACTTAAAGGTATGTAATCATGACAGGGTTTCCATAGTATATATTTAGATATCTCAAAATAAAGACAAGTATACATATTATCTTGACAAAGGAAGTATTGATTTACATACTTAAAAGTGTCATATTCCTTTCTATTTCAAGATTAATTTCTAGGTTACAGCAATCAGTAAAAATACATAGAGACAGCCTACATTTTCTCCTTCTTGATCCTTATTGTTATTTAGCTACTGAGTCTATCTACAGATTTTTGTCAGATTATAGATGCAAAATTTCATGTGATAAATTAAAAATTGTTAGTGTGATCAAAAATTTAAATTGAGTAAATGTAGCATGAATGATATAAAGTTCAATAATGAAATATCATTTACTACAGTGGATAATGTAAAATGACAGTTTTCAGAATTAGGAGACATCATCTCTAAAAGTTGATTCATTCCTCATGTTTTCTTTTCTTTTGATTTTTGCCCTTGGTCTTTTCTCCTCCTCCTCCTCCTCCTCCTCCTCCTC
>JAQHUG010000599.1:327300-344414 GCA_028555095.1 Dicrostonyx torquatus
CCTAGTATGTACATGGTCTTGGACCTAATACTAGTACCATAAACAAAATGCATGATGATGTTTAAGGTAGTGTAAATCTTGCTAAAATTTATTATAAATTATACATGACAAGTAGCATTGCTGATAACCCAGGACAACCATAATTTATTTCAAGCACTACAGGTAAATTATTTTTATGGCATCAAAAACCTATCAGATAGGGGGCTGCTTGTTTTCTTCCAATAGCCTTTTGTGCATATTTGTTGGAGGCCGTGAGAGTTGGAGCAGATGTCAACCCACCAGAGGAATGATTCTCTGATAGAGGTTAATTCTGTCTAGGCAAAGCCTATAGGACCATTGACTCTGGAAACTGTTGTTCACATTTGCTAAAAAAGCATGGTGTCTCCCCCAATTCCTGCATTGTAGTGTGTAATTTCAAGTGATGTGTATATGTAATCTCATGATTACATCTCAGAAAATAGGCAGAGAGGGGAGACAGAGAAAGAGGAGGAAAGGAGGTATCATGAAAACAAAGAATGTGTGAGATTTTCAAAAGGAAATTTGCTACAGTATATGATAATTAAAATATAATAAATGAAATAATTTGATATCTTTCTATGGCTCGCTAGAGAAGGATAGACATTCTCCGTGTGGTCCCAAGGGCCTTCTGTGGGTTTTGGTCTCAGTATATGCTACTTTTCAGAATGTGCTATTTTTGTTTTATTCTGATAAGGTTCACTAAAGATGTGAACATCTTTATATTACTCTTTATTTCCATTTTCCTTGATTTTTATGATACCATGATGTATCTGCTTGTTCCATGGTAGTTTGCTAGGGACTACAGTAGATAAAACGCTACAGACCAGGTGCTTTCAACAACAGTACTTTCTGTGCCCAAGGTTCTGAAGACTGAAATTCTAAGAGCAAGCTATCAATGAGCTTGGTTCATCCTGAAGCCTCTCTAGATGATTTGTAGTTAGCCACCTTCTTGCTGACTCCTTATGTGGGGATGGCTCTGTGGGCCTATACCAGCCAGTGTCTTATTTGATGCTAAATTTTCTTTTTATAAACAAACAGTTCTGATCAGATCAGAGCTAACATTGAAGGCATCTGTTTAATTTGGTAGCATTGTTAAACTCCCTATCTTCAAAGATAATCATAGTCTGAGGTATTGGAGAAACAGTTACAAAATATGAATTCTAGGAAAACACAAATGTCCCACTAAATTTAAAAGTATATGAAGATACTGACTTTTAACAATTATCTCCATCAATAGATTATCAGAATATTTTCACTATTATTTTGCTATAATTTAAGGACTTTAATTTTTGTTATTGAAAATAGATTTTTTTTTCTCACAAATGTTCTGTTTGGTTTCCCCACCCTCTACTTCTCTCACTTCCTCCCAATCTGTCTTCCCTTCCTGATCCACCCCCTTTTTTTGTCTTAGTTTAGAACTGGTGTCTAAGTAATTATAATAAAATAAAATATAATAAGTTAAAACAAAAACTAGTACATTGGGATTGGACAAAATGAAGGGAGAGAGCCCAAGGGACAGCACATGAAAGAGAGATCCATATTTTTACAAACTAATAAATTCCATTGGAGCAATAAACCAGAAGCCATAAAATCTATACAAAGTAACTATAAGGTAAAAGAAAAGAAGAAAAAATATATGAGAATAAATAAAGTTTTAAAAATGATGCCTGGCGGTAGTGGCGCACACCATTAATCCCAGCACTTCAGAGGCAGAGGCAGGTGGATCTCTGTGAGTTCGAGGCCAGCCTGGTCTACAGGACCTAGTTCCAGGACAGGTTTGAAAGCTACAGAACCCTGTCTCGAAAAACTTAAAAAAAAAAAGATACAGTTTTATAAAAGAAAAAAGCCTTGACATAACATTATAAGACAAAATTCCTCCAAATATATAGTTGAGTTTGTTTTCTGTTGGCCATGCAACCTATCCTTACATTGAATGTGAGCAGAGTGGGGTTAGCTTTATATAAGATAAGCTGTCTGGAGAAAAATTTATAGAAGTAATTGCTATTATAAATAACAACAAGAAAAATATTTTAGGGGCACAGAATGATGAAGATTGAAAACCAGAAATAGAAAGGGAAGCTGGTTAAATAATCACGCACACTAGCTTCATCCTGAACAAAGGTAAATAGTAGCTGAAATGTCAAGTTGTCTCGAACTTGAATTAAGCAAACTGCAGAAGTCTTCCTGTGGAAGGTATTTAGAAGAAATTATGATTTGAAAGAAATTGCCTTATGCTATTAAAGTCTAGAAAATAATTTTTTTTAAAAAAAAGAGTAGTTTTCCTAATGAGACTCCCTTGTTTTATTTGCAAGTAGTTATCAATTGGAGAGTGCTTCTGGGTCAGGGAAGCATGTGCTCACTTCTCTTTTCAGCTCTGGACCTCATCTGGTGTAGAGCCATGTAGTCAGTACCGCAGTCTGGGAGTTCATCTTCTATCAGACTGACTCATAGGGTCTTGTTTGTTTGGTGCCCTCCATCCACTCTGACTATTACACACTTTCTTACAGCTCTTCCATTGGTTTTCCTGAGTCCTGAGGAAATGGATTTGATGAGGACATTGCTTTTAGGACTGAGTGTTCCACAGTCACAAATTCTCTGAGTATTATCTGGCTTGGGTCTTTGTATTTTCTCCCATATGTTGTAGAAAAAAATTCCCTGATGATAGCTGGCAAAGCACTAAGCTATGAATATTGCAAAAATGTCATTAAGAGTAATTTTATTGCTGTTTTATTGTTTTTGTAATTTTTTTAGAACAGTGGTGTTGGTTTTATTCTAGGTCTCTGAGCTATAGCCTCAGCTTCTTGGTCACTCAAGCAGTGTCAATTATGGCTTCCATATCATAGAGGGGGCCTTCAGTCAAATCAGATATTGGATGGTTGCTCCTGAAAACTTTGTGCCACCTTTGCACTAACAAATCTTGCAAGCAGGAAACCACTGTAGATCAAGGGTTTGTGGTGTGTTTGATGCTTATATCTCTTCTTTAGTAACATGTAGGATATTTTTCAGTACCAAAGACTCTAACATGTAGGGGTGAGGGCTCTATCTAGGCAGCAATTAAACTTCTCCATGTTCAATGAATTGTGTAGGTACTGTCTTCAGCAATGTTGTCTTGCTGTCAGCTTGTGGAGAGCAACCCGTTGTCTTGGCAACAGCCTGGGTTCTGTGGGACCACTTTGGACAACTCAATTAGATGTTACTCAAGCCAGGTATTGAAAGCTTCATTTGGAGACAAGGCATGTCCATTTGGGGCTCTACCTCTCGCACTCTCTGACAACTGAACTTAGATACCCTTCTATATGTATATTAATATATATATATACATATATATATAGTTCAGAAAGCTTCCATTGTATTAGATTTCAAAACTACCTCTCAAATGTCCATTAATTTTAACTGTGTCTCCCCATATTACCTCCCTCATCCTCTCTTTCCCTCCTTCCTCTGGACTTGATCCTCCATCTCAGCCCTATTCCTATTCATCCATAACTCTTCTGTTTCTCTCTCCTAGGGATATTTATCTGTTTATCCCCTCTCCCTTACTCAGTACATACCCTCTGTGGTTCTATTGGTTGTAGCTTGGCTTTTATGGATCTAATAGGTCATACTTATGCATAAGTGAATAAATACCATATTTCTCTTTTGGCATTTTGGCCATGTCACTCAGAATGATTTTAGTCTAGTTAAAGCTAAAGATTATATAAATGTACATTTTCTTTATCCATCTATCTGGTGATAGGCATATAGGTAGTTTCCAAGGTCTGGCTACTGTGAATAGAGCAGCAATGTACATGGTTTAGCAAGGGTCTCTGTGGTAAGATGAAGCATTCTTTGGGTGTATGTCCAAAATCTTGAGGTAGATGGATTTGCAGCTTTCCGATGACCTGCCACACTAATCTCCATAGTGACTGTACAAGTTTGTATTCCCTTACTCCACATCCTGCCTAGTAAAAGTTGCCACTTGTTTCCTTTATCTTAGTTATTCTTAAGGGTGTAATATTAAAATCTCAAAGTAGTTTACATTTGCATTTCCCTGATGACTAAGAATGTTGAACATTTCTTCAAGTGTTTTAAAGCTATTTAAGTTTCTTCTTTTGAGAATTCTCTCTTTATATCTGTATCCTATTTTTATTGGATTATTTATTTTCTTGATATCTTCTTTTATGAGTTCTTGGCATAATTTGGATATGAGCACTCTCACATGTGTACCTTATTAAAAAATATTTTACTGTTCTATAAGCAATTGATTTATTCAAATAATGGTGCCCTTTACTGTGTAGAAACTTTTCAGTTTCATGAGGTCCCATTTATCAATTGCTGACCTTAGTGACAGTGTTAATGGTGTTGTGTGCAGAAAGTAGTTTCCTGTGTCAATGACTTTGAGGCTATTACCTACCCTCTTTCTCTTCTGTCAGATTTACGTATCTGATTTTATGTTGAGTCCTTTTTTCATTTGGAGTGGAATTTTGTTTATGGTAGTAGATATGGATCTATTTGGCTTTTTCTACATGCAACCACCCAATTTGATCAAGCACTATTTGTTGAAGATGTTGTCTTCTTTTTCCAGTGTACATTACAGGCCTGTTTATAAAATATTAGGTGTCCATATGTCTGTGAATTTATATCTGGGGTTTCATTTCACTCACACTTATTATTGTATCTTGTGCTACAACTTGAGATGAAGTTGGTGATAACTCTGGCAGTTCTTTTATTATTCAGGATTGTTCTCGGGTGTGTGTGTGTGTTCCCATATGAAGCTGAAATTATCCTCACCAGATCTGGAGAGAGCTTTGTTTTTGATAGCCATTGCATTGAATCTGTAGATTGCTGCTGTCAGATGACGATTTTACTATATCAGTGAGAAGGGGACATTTATCTTCTGATATCTTCTTCACTTTCTTCAATGTCTTAAAGTTTTTTTCCCATCCAAGTCTTTCACTTGCTTGGGTAGAGTAATCCCAAGATATTTTAGATTATTTGAGGCTTCAGTGAAAAATATTGTTTTCATGATGTATTTCTCAGTCCATTTCTTTTTTCTACACAGGAGGTTTTCTGGTTTTCTGTTAATTTATATCCTGCTACTTTGCTGAAATCATTTTCAGATGCAATATTTTAGTAATTTAATCTTCAGGGTCACTTATGTATAGTATCATATCATCTGCAAATAAAAATGCTTTTAATTCTTCCTTTCCAAATTGTACCCCCTTGATCTCTTGCAGTTACCTTATTGCTCTATCTAGGACTTCAAGTACTGTGCTGAAAGGGGATAGTGAACTACCTTGCATTATTCTTGATTTTAGTGGAATTGCTTTGAATTTCAGCCCCCATTCGTATTGATATTGGCTATGAGTTTTTTGAAACAACTCCCTCTGTTATAGTGTGGTTTGTTCATTGTATCCCTAACTTCCCCAGAAATTTTATTATGAGGGAGTGTTGGAGTCAAAAGCCAGTTCTGAATCTAAAATGATGATTATGTGTTTTTTATTTTTGAATTTGTTAATGTAGTGAATTACATTTATTGATTTACAATATTGAATCATTTCTGTACCTCTGATTGAAACCAACTTGAACATGCTTTGTGGTGTTTTTTATGTCTTCTTGGATTTTATTTGTAAATATTTTATTGAAAAGTTTGCATCTATATTCATAAAAAAATTGGTCTGCTTTTCCCTTTCTTTGTTGGTTTTTCTTCAGTTTAGGTACCAGGGTAACTGTGGCCTAATAAAACAAATTGGGCAATGTTTCTTACATTTCTATTTTGTGAAATAAGTTAAAACATATTGGAATTAGCTCTTTTTATTGATTTTATTGAGCTATACCTTTTTCTCTGCTTCCCCCTTTCTCTCCCCTCCCTTTCAACCCTCTCTCATGGTCCCCATAGAATAAGCTCTTTTTTGAAAGTCTGACAAAATTCTGTACTAAAACAACTTGGCCCAGGGCATTCTGGGCTGAATGACTTTTAATTACTGCTTTATTTAAATAGGGGTTATAGGTCTATGTAAATTGCTTATCTGATCTTGATTTAACTCTGGTAGTTGGTTTGTATGGAGAAAATTATCCATTTCTTTTAGATTTTTCCAATTTGATCGAGTAAAAGTTTTTAAAGTATATCATTAGGATTCTCTGAATTTTTTATGTCTGATACAATACTCATCCTTCCATTTTAATTTTGTTAATTTGGCTATTCTGTCTCCACTTTTGTCTAATTTAGATAAGGGTTTGTCAATCTTATTGATTTTCACAAACTTTTCAAATGCTTTGTTTTATCTAATTTTTTTGTAATTTTGGGGTTTTTTTGTTTCTATTTTGTTTATTTCAGTCCTATGATTATTTTTATTGTATACTCCTTTTGATAGTGATTTATTCTTTTGGTTCTAGAGCTTTCAGATATGCTATTAAGTTGCTAGTATGAGATGTCTACTTTTAAAAAAAATACTGGCCCTTAGTGTTGTGAACTTGTTTCATAAAACTACCTTCACTGTGTCCCATGAGTCTGAGTGTTCTGTGTATTTGTGTACATTCAGTTTCAGAAAGACCTTAATTCCTTCCTTTAATTATTTTTTCATTCAATGGTGAGTTATTCAGTTTCCATGAATTTGTAAGATTTCTGTTGTTTCTTTTGTTATAAATATCCAGCTTTATCTGTGATTGGTATTTTTGGTATATGTTAAGACTTGCTTTGTATCTGTTTGTGTGGTCATTGAGAAAGTTCAATGAGGTGATATATATATATATATATATATATATATATATATATATATATAGTGTGTGTGTGTCTGGGTGAAATATTGTTAAGTCCATTTGATTTAAAGCATCAATTAGCATCAGAATTTATCTGATTAGTTTTCGTCTAGATGGCCTGCCTATTGGGAAAAGCTGGGTATTGGCATATCCCACTATCATCATGTGAGGGTCAAAATGTGACTTAAGTTGCAGTAATGTTTATTTTACAAACTTTGTAGCCCTTATGCTTGGTGCATAAAATCAAGAACTGCAATGTCCTCTTGGTGGTTTTTTTCTTTGATGAGTGTGTAGTGTCCTTTCCTATCTCTTCTGACTAGTTTTGGTTTTAAGTCTGTATTATTGTCAAATATTAAAGTGGATAGTCCAGCTTGCTTCTTAAATCTTTCTCTTAGAATATCTTTTTATAACCTTTTCCTCTGAGGTGATCTCTGCCCGAGATGTTAAGGTATGATTTTTGGATGCTGCGGAAGGATAGATCTTGTTTTGATAGTAAGTCCTTTAGTTCGTGTCTTTTTGTTGGAAAATTGACGTCATTGATGTTGGGAGATGTCAATGAGTAGAGTTTGTTAAATCTTTTTGGTTTTTGTTGTGATATAGCTGAGTTTGTTAAATCCTTTTGTTTTTGTTGTGATATGTGTGTGTGTCTGTCTGTCTTTCACTGTGTGCATGTGCATGTGTGTGTGTGTATTTTCCCTCATTTGCTTTGATGATAAGAGATTATTTATTGATTGTGTTTTATTTTGTGTAGTTAACCTTTTTAGCCTGGAGTTTTCCTTCTAGCACCTTTTGTAGGGCTGGATTAATAGACATAAATAGTAGTCTGAGCTAGTATCTGTGGTCTCTTAGAATCTGTAGAATCTCTTCCAGGCCTTTTTTGGCTTTTAGTGTCTCCACTGAAGTCATGTTTTATTCTAATTGGTCTGCCTTGTTATTTTATTCAATCTTTTTATCTTTTAGTATGCTTTGCATGCTTCTGGTGCCTTAATAAGCATCTCTTTATTTAGCTTAAGAAAACTTTTTTTCTGTGATTTTGTTGAAAACTCTTTTCTGTGACTTTGGAATTCTACCTCTTTTCTTATTATCTTAGATTTGGTCTTTCTATTGTGTCCCAGATTTTTTTCATGTTTTGTGCCTTGAGTTTTTCAGATCCAATACTTTCTTTGACTACAGTATCCAATTCTTCTATTGTGACTTCAATGCCTGAGATTATCTCTTGCCATCTGTTGGTGAAAGTTGACAGCTCCCTGTTTGACTTCCTAAACTTTTCGTTTCAGTTTTACCTTTAATTTCAGTTTTCTTTGTTGATTCTATTTCCACTTTTAGGTCTTGAACTGCTTAGTCATTTTCTTCCATTGTTTGCTTGTGTTTTCACAACCAATTTCTTTAAAAAGTTCATATAGTTCCTCACTTAGAACCTCTACCATATTCATAAAGGATTCTAACGTCTTAAGGCATTAAGGTCTTTGTCATGTATTTCAGCTATTTTGCAATTCCCAGGACCTACTGTAATAAGATTGCTGGACTCCAGTGGAGAAACAGTATTCTGACTGTTATTTATTGTGTATTTACACTGGTGTTTAGACATCTTGTAACTCTAGGTACTGACATCTGGTTTGGTCTTTGTTGGGTAGGTGTTTTCCTATTTCAGTTGTCCTCTCTGGTTCTGTGAAGAATGTGGGGACTGTGCTTTGCCTAGTAGGAAATCCATGTGGGATCCTGATAATCATGGTCACTAGGAGTTTTGTGTAAAATATGTTTCTAGATTTTTGGCACTGATACTTAGGAGTGGGGGTGGGCCAGAAGTGGGAAGCTGAGGTACTCTATAGAAGGGAGGAAAGCGGGACAATCCACCAGGATCTTCTTAGTCTCCTGGGAATAGAAGCAGAGAGTGAAGAAAGACTATGGCAGGTAAGATGATACAGAGCTGGGAAGGGGACAAGAGGAATGGATATGGAGGAGAGAAGGGGAAATGAAGATTGGCATCCCCTGTTTGTGTGGTCTATTTGCTTCTCTGTCAGTCTTGCAGGTTTCTGGAGAAAGTCTACTGGCGCAGGTGACTAGGAAAACAGAGTGAGTAGGGAAGACAGAGAAGAGCTATGTGATCTGCTGGATATGGTGGCATGTCCTTCTTTCATAATTTTAAATTAATTTATTTTAATGACTAATTGACCCGTCCAGCAGGTCCAGTTATTCAGGGTCTGAAGAGGCTACTACCTGAAAGTCATGAACGAGAGAAAGGAAGAAGACCAAGCAGAAGTCAATTGTCAAGGTCTTACTTTATTAGGGAACAATACCAGTATATAGCTCCGAAATGGGGAACTAGGCTTGGGGTGGGGGGTCAGGACTTAGGGCAGTGAGCAGGAACTGGGGGTAATAAAATCGCTAATTAGCACACCTGTGTAAACGGAAACATTCTTTTGTGGATAGATAACTTTGGAAGAGGGGCTCTCTGCAAACATCCTTAAAACAATGGTCTCCATATCTTTGTTAGCTTCCTAGAATCAATAGCCCTAGCTGGCTCTGTTAAACATTCTAAATCAAAGGTCTTTGCTAACCTCCTGCTATATTTTATTAGGGCAAAGTTCCCTGACAACTAATACTATTCTTTCCTCTGTATCTCTGACTCTTTGAGGCCAGCTTTTGTTTTCCAAATTTTTAGCAAAAATCACCTTCATTTGGTAGAGAACATGGCAGGCCAAAATTCACAGTTTTTTTTTTTTATATTTATAGTTGAATACAATGTCAAAAATATATATCAGTACCACAATTCAAATAAGCCCTAGGATGCATTTATTTTTCATTAAAAAAAATCAGGATTCTTTCTGGGCAGTGGTGGTGCATATCTTTAATCCAAGCACTTGACAGGTAGAGGCAAGCAGATCTCTGTGAGTCTGAGACCTAGTATACAGAGCGAGTTCCAAAACATCTAGGTCTACACAGAAAAACCCTATCTCAAAAAAAAAAAAAAAAGGAAGGAAGAAAAAGAAAGAAAAATATTCAGGTTTCTGAAAGACCTGAAAAATGGTCTTAACGCCAAGGAGCCCCCAGACTCAATAACCAGGCCATCAGATGCAAACACATGAGGTGGTTTATTTCACGATTGCAATGGGGTGCAAAGCACAGGGATAGCTAAGCACCCTGAGTATCCAGGCAAGCAAGCTTTTATAGACAAAATCACAAGTTTTCCATAAATTATAATATGAGGTACGAGAACAATCGGGATTGGTCCAGACATACAAGCCAGAGTTCAACCCAGAAGAATTTGCGTAGTTCAGCCCATCCCTGAGTATGTGACATTCAGCAGGCTACGTGATACCCAACATCCTGCCTATCCTCCCCTCATTCCCCCATGACTCAATTTACAATTCAATAGATAACCATTTGCTGCTACCAGTTCTGGGGTTTTGGTAACCACTGGTTCTGATAACCATCTGGCTAGAAGACTGCCACTGGTCCTTAATTGCTATCCTCCTGCCCAGCTGGGAAAGGAGGAACCTGTTGGTCAAACCTGTTTGTCACATTCTGCAGTTTTTAATTATCTATCCTTGTAGGCATGATTGGTTGGGTCCTTTCAGTTTCTTTTCACAGAAAATATTTTCATTTCTTAACATATCACAATATTACAATTGTCTTGGAATGGGGTGTTCACCGACCCAGTATCAGTGGTTTCATCCCAATAAAAGAAAGACAATAGACATGGCAGCTTGCAAGGTGGAATATTCTTATGACTGACTTTTTGAAAGACTATCATCAGCCCTCTAGTTTTTATCATCTGCACCATGACCAGACAGAACAATTTTCTGGGATGCCCTCTTCAGGAATCCCAGCACCCCAGCGATATGTCGAATTTGTAGAGTCATGTTTTCAATCTCTACATGCAGATCCAATGTAGAGAGACTCAGGATTTATACAGATGCTAAGAGAAGTGGAATGGTCAGTAAATATAATGATAGGATAATCTGAACAATGCAGGTAAAGAACACATTTTCATCTTAATAAATACTACTGGAGGAATTATAGTAAATGATGAATATTTGCACCCCTTATAGTATTGCTAAATTTTCTGTAGCTCATGATCCACTGTTTAAGAAGCTGGGAATTATGAAGGTCCCTTTCTGGGATTTGGAGATGCTTTCTCATATAAAGTCTAGATTTCCATTCTACTATTCACCTAATAACTTAAAATCTAATAAGAAACTCAAAAGTCAATAATGCTTCCTCCAAGAAATTCTTCTTTAAATTCCTTGTGAACACTGTTTTTCATTTTGCACTCCGAAGAAGATTTCAGTGTTTCTATACTATTATTGCAGACCCTGTAGCTGACTGCATTGTCTGCATCTCAGTGGGTAGGAGAGAAGTACATTCTATGTGTGTGCAGATTCTCAAGAAGAGTTTTGCATAGAAAAATCTTGGGCAGTGATGTATGACCCTTATATCCACACCAGTGTTTTATAAGAGAAGATATCAAAGATTTAAAAAGACAATTTAGATTTTTTCTTAATTGTGTCCAAATTACTTTCTAAAACAATATAGTATTCCTTTCAATTATTTAGGATTGAAAGAAAATTCTTTTAACTGAGAATTAATTGGAGTCTAAACAGAATGTTGAAGTTCATATTATATGAAATGAAAGCTGTTTACAACTTTCAAAAATAATTACTGATAGAATTAGTATATTTTGTGGAAGAACCAAGTTTATTTTTGTTTTATAAAAATAAGTTTATGGGTTTTTTCTTTATCATTAAAATGATTTTGATAGGTAAAGACTTTGTAGGAATTTGTGTATAAGTCCTGAATTTTTTTTAAAAAAACGTATGTTCTCAATACCATTTTTATTAAGAGATTTTTTGTTAAAAGGAATATTTTATATCATTATTTTTCTGTTTTGAAAAAATAAGCCACCATATAAAGTGATACTGTAGCATCCATTTCGCACTTTGTCTTGCATGGTTATTACTCCCGTTGAGAGTCTAAGCACATGAATGATGACTAGTATTCATTATCATTTATCTTGCTCTCTTTCCTACATCTACTATTTATTCAGGGATATTATGACTCATCCAGACTGGGTACATCCCCAGATACAGCTCTGAATGAGGAGAAAAATTTTAAACACAGTATTGTTGTATGAACAATGTATTTCATATCAAAAAGAACTGCCTCAAATCTGAATATGAGATATGCTTATCTTCCATATGTTTATCTTTCAGTACCAAATACCACCCAACTCCGGGACACACATCTTAACACTATTTCTGAGCATGACCCATATAGGGTTTGGAATCTCAAAAACTTCAATACTTCCTAATTACTTAAACATTGGACAAGCAGACATTTGACAAATTAATGCCAGCTGCATGTTTAAAGGGAAATGGAAAGCTGACTGAAAACACAAACCTAGGAGAGATAGTCCTGCTAACATTCAAAGGGTCTCCTGCCAAGCCTGCTGGTACCTGCTGTTTCCCCTTGCTGCCAGAGCTGAGGTGACCAGAAAGCACAACAAACAGAGTCCAGAAGTTAAACTCTAGATCAATAACCATTCAACCAGAGTGCATACAGCCTAAAGTTTGAGGTGTCTAACAGATTTGAGGCTGAAATCTTTAAATTTGCATGTCTCACTCCTAAACCTTAAGAATTTAAGAACAGGAAGTGTTTCTGTCAGTATCCCCATGATTTCTGTCTGAGTAGAACAAAAGGACTACAACCTACAGACTATGAAAAATTTGGCTAAATAAATAAAAGTTATACTACTTACACTAACAATAAATAAAACATATTCAGTTGCTAGGGCAAATCTGAGATTGTTGCCAAGCTTGCAAATAAATAACACTAACTAGGGTTTAGAGGAAACTAAATAAAGTAACAGAGTGAAATAAGTATGGGGAAGCATTGGCACTTTGATTTTATTTTATTTTTTGAGACAAATAATTACATTTCTCCCTTCTGTTTCTTCCCTCCAAACTCTCCCATATATAGCTCTCTCCTCTTCTTGAAATCAAGCCCTATTTTTTTACTAATTGTTATTGCATGCATATATGTGTATGCACGTGTAGACACATCTATTTCTAAATATAATCTGCTCAGTCCATATAATGTTACTTGTAAGTGCTTTTATTTATATCTTTCTGAATTAGGTCTCCTTACCATATTGAACAAGAAGCCTTTAAAATCACCTATACATAGTGCACAAAACATTTAAAGAATTTTTCTCTATATATAACAATAAACAAGACAGTAATTAAAGAATATTTAAAACATACAACTGAATTCAGAGAATTATACTTAATAATATAGTACATGGAATGATAAATGTTCTGTTCCCATGACAACCACCCCGGCTAGAATGTTACCATTATTTCTATATTTGTAAAGCATAAACCTAACACAGTAACAGAATGGTGTTTCTGCAGGTAAATAATTATGTTTTATTCATACTGTATTGAACTTTAGCAAATATGTCACATTTGGACCTGATAAATCTGGTCATGACAGATGGGTGAAATGGTCTACAGTACTGTGCTAGCCTGGCAAATGAATTAGGAAACAAGTGTCTGAGTAACAAAATGCACAGAAGCTTATCCAGAACGCAGTATATGTAGAAGTAAGAATCATGTAACATAGTCATACCCTTCAGTAAGTTATATCCATGTGTAAAACAGTACAATTTATATAAAACGAGGGATTCCTGGATATAAATTTGGAAACTACCTTAGCTTGATATGTCGTGTGATCTACCACTGCCCTGTGCTGTCCAGTTCTGTTGAGGAAAAACAGCTAGTTTTCTTCAAAACTAGACTAACAATAGACTTTCTTTACAGAAAATAGCAGAAAATAATATTGACATAATTATCACTTCGCAAACTGACATTTTTAATTACTTGATCAAAATGTTATGAAAGCAGAGCTAGACTAGTCTACGATAAATGATTATATGATGTTTTAAACCAGTTTTAATTGTTTAAACTGTGCAGAAAGAAGCAGAATTCTAATCTGTAATTATTGGGATTCATCAAATGTCATAAACAGTCACAAGTACAGCTTATTTTTACTAGGAATGTATGTGAATAATGCTTCAAAGATTACCATCTTAATAATAAGAATAAGTATTTAACATTCCTTAATATTTTAAAATTTTAAAGTCCAAGTTTATATTAACAATGTAAATCACATGTCAAATAATAGTAATAAAATGATTTAATGTATGTAGTATTAGAAGAAAAGGGAGAGGAAAATGATACTTTAAAATACAAAGAAAAACCTTACAATTCTTATCTTTATAAAAGTTATCTGTAAAACTTTACAAAATTTTAAAAATTTATAGGAACTTTACACAGTTTACCATTTTATGGGCTAAAAACCAGTGTATTGTTTATATTGATGAGAATCCTAGTGTAAAGAGTGTGTTATGTTCTTGTGAGTAATTAGTCAGCAAGCTCCTAAGGCCCCTAAAGTCATATAAGCAATTGCTGTTGCCACTGGTTACCAACAGAACTAGATAGTAGGGCACTATTGCCTAAGTTGCCATATATATTGATCACAGGACATAGAAAAATCAGCTGGAGCAAGACTGTAAAAGTCTTTTTTTCTAGCTAACTTTCTTGATGCCTAAGTTTGCAACAGGAGGCTGGGAGGTGATTAACATCAACAGTCTTACTCAGTTATAAGCCTTAAGTGCAACAATATGTAACCCAGCAAGATGTACCTGCTGGTAACAATGGTATGCTATGTGATAATGGTTTGTATCCTTTCAATTATATTTTAATAAAACACTGATTGGCCAGTAGCCAGGCAGGAAGTATAGGTGGGACAACAAGGCAAAAAGTAGAGATGGGGCAATGAGAATAGGAAAGTTCTGGGAAGAGGAAAGCTCATTCTGCAATTGTGACCCAGCCACAGAAGAAACAAGATGTGACTGCCTTGCTGAATAAGGTACTGAGCCATGTGACTAACACAGACAAGATTTATGGCCAATATAATTTATAAGAGTTAATAAAAAGTCTGAGCTACTAGGCCAATCAGTTTATAACTAATGTAGACCTCTGTGTGATTTCTTTGGGACTTAACGACTATTGGACCTGAGCAGGACAGAAATCTCAGACAACAGTGGCAAGATGTTATAGGATAACCAACAACTTTCTGATTAGATTTGATGCCAGCTACACTGATGGAAATTGCTATTTAGGGCTCCAGAGATCACAGGTTCTCTTGGGAAAAATTACTGCTGCTGTTTTGCTGACAAGGTATGATGTGCACACAAAATTGCTCTCTATGTAATTACTATGTTCATGACCTTAAATTAGTACTGCTGTGTGCTTTGATTAGAGAAACTCTTGCTTTGTAGCTGCCAGTGGTGACTTCAGAGATAATGTAACTGGTCAAAGTACCAAGAATAAATACGTTTTGAATGCTCAGCTCTAAGTGAGGCATCTATATGATTACTCAGAACTCAAGGGACATCCTGGAATAATAGACAGGAAGAATGGAAGAGTCAGGGGTGTGATATGCTAATTTCCAAGCATTGTATGGCTTGTTGCTCTCCTGCACACATAGCCATCATTTGTCATTACACAAGATGGTATGTGCTGACTGTCATGAAATAGGGAGGGAGTCATGGCACTCTACTTCATGAAGATTTATATGCAGTGAAAGTTTGAGGATGTGGGAGAGACATGTTTTTCAGTATTGTAGTCACTGATGAGGTGTCAGTGTTCTTCTGCATCATAAGCAAAACTGGGCTCTCTCTTCCTTTCTTTCCTATGCACATGAATACACACACTCATTCATTCACACACACACATACACACACACACACACACACACACGATATGAAAGCTGAAAGGGGGATTAGTTAGGAAGATGAAGGGGATTAGTGGGAGTGGGTAAGAGACTGCAATGAGTGAGTGAATATGATTAAGAACATATATGAAGAGGTAATGAAACTCACTTTTGCATATAATAAATTTATTCTTTTAAAGCATTAAAAGTAAAAAGTAAATTAAGCAAAATAATCAATATTAGATTCTGCCTTAGAATTTTATTGCTGTTAATGACATGACCACAGAATAACCACCACTCTTACAAAGGAAAGGATTTAACTGAGGCTGGTTTATGGTTTCAGAGATTTAGTCCATTATCATCATAATGGGGAAAAATCAGCATGAAGACAGACTTGGTACTGGAGAAGTTGAGAGATCTACATCTCAATCCACAGCAACAAGAAGTAAATTGTGTGTCCCACTGAGTATACCTTGAGCAAAGGAGACCTCAAAACCCACCCCAACAGGAACAAACTTCCTCCAGCAAGGTCACACCTACTCCAACAAAGTCACATCTCCTTACAGTGTCACTGCCTATGGGCTTATGGAAACCAATTACATTCATATTACCACAGATACAAAATGAAGGATTAAGAAAAATAAATTGTCCACAAAGAACAGTGATAGATTGAAGCTGTATGAACCCTGCCCAAGAGAGCAGATGGTAATGTATCTTACCTCAACTCTATTCTGCATATTGAGATTTAATCAGAAATGATCAGAGTATTACAAAATGTATTAGAGAAAAGAAATCATAGCTGTAAGGAAAAGAGTTAATTAATAAATACATTATGCATTTTCTTTTGCTTGAAGATTTTTTCCTTCTTAAATTAGTTTTGAGACAAATATATATAAAATTTTATTAAATTAATATTTTTTATTTTTTCACAATTAAAAAAAGGCAACGGTGCATAACTTTAATACCTGTACTTGGGGAGCAGAAATAGGAAAGACTTTGTGAGTTCTAGGATCTACAAAAAGAGTTCCAGGGCAGCCAGAGCTGATAACTAGAGACACCCTGTCTAAAAAAACAAGCAAAAATTTAGTTTTGATAATTTCATGACTGTATTTGCATATTTTCTAGACCTCTCTAATCCTCATTCAACTCTTCTTGTGGTAAACCCTATTCCCTTTCAAATTCATATCTTCTTTATGTATAATCTTTATACATACACGTTTAGATAAAACTGCTTTCTGAGTTTACGTAGTATTGCTTATATGTGTATATATTTATAGCTGACTCTCTAGGATTATATAAACTATCCAGGGATCTCATTTCTGGAAAAGACTGATTTGCCCTCTCTCTGCAGCTACTGATTGATTGTAACTCTTTATCTAGAGGTAGGACCATATGAAAGGCAGAAAACTAAAGTGGCTCAGGACTGTTCCTGTCATTACTGGTTGCATTGCTTCTAGTCACAACTCTGCAACCACGACATCTGCTGGACAATAAAGATTATTACACCTAAAACAATTTGCTGGATCTCATAACAGGTAATTAATAAATTAATATGGCAGACTATTGAAACTTTTAGTAAC
>JAQHUG010000599.1:345284-365277 GCA_028555095.1 Dicrostonyx torquatus
AAAAGAAATTAAGCAAGCTGTTGTAACTTATGGCTTGCATACAGATTTGCTAAGGAGATGATAAAGACATGGTCTTCTAGCATCAAGGCAGCACCACACGACTGGATTCAGTTAGTTGCAGCAGTCCTGGATGATTGTCGCCATATGTGAGATGGAAATTATTATCATACTAAAGCTATCAATTCCAATTATCCCTACTATCACTGAAAAACTAATTTGAAGTACACATAAATTAATTAAAGAAGATTTGATATGTCTCAATTAGTATATTTTCTTCAAAATTTTAGTGAAAATGCCAGAGAGCAGCACACCACACAAACAAAAAGCTAAATACAAATTCTAAAGCATGAAAATGTATCACTGATGAGTCATCAAAACAAAGTGAAGAGAAGTGGTAGACATTGAAAGGAGATACTTACTCATTACCCAGCTAAGTAGGAAAATATCCTAATATTTTTTACATAAACAGAGAAACAAATCTCAATAAGATATGAAATAGTAGTAACTCCTATCCACTGTGGATTCAAATGTATTTTTGTTTATATTTTTGGAAAACAGTATAACATCACCTAGTAATAGTAAACATACTCTCATCCTAGACCTCTTGATGATTTATTTGTATTTGTTGCTAGACACTTCCCTACCGAAATATCTCTCAGCTAATGTGTGATAGTACTTTTATTGCCTTCATATAAATAAAGATTCCAACAGACCATTAAAGGCATGATCACTACAGCAATAATAGGATGATCATTATGAGAAAAACTCACTGCTCTGTTTTGGAATTTAAGGTCCACTGCACAGGAAGAAATTCATGCCAGATACTGTAAACATGGAAAGAAACTAGGCTGAGCATAAGCATGAAAGAGTAACCTATTATTGTTGTTTAGCTAAACTTGCATGGTATCAAAATTCCTTCTATACATTTATATCTATAGACAAAAGCTAGCTTGGCATTAAGCAGAGACACTTCTCTTAACAGAAAAGCAGTGAATCCATAGACCCTTGATTGCCAAAAATATTGAGAATAAGGAGCAGTTGAGTACTCATCACTAAAACAGTTTTATTTTGTTTCATGCCCATGATTAAACTTGGTGTCAGAGAATAAAACAAAAAGATATTAAAAAGGGAAAAGTACCTGTGAGAAAGCTGACAAGAGCAGAATAGAGATAGAGAAGGTGGAAGGTTAAAGTACTCAGAGTACTTTATATACATGCAGGAAATAAGGAACAGATTTTGATGTGGGAGTGTTCTCCTGTATTTTGCATTAGTCTTATTGGTTGAATAAAGAGCTGCCTGGCTTATAGATAGGTCAGCCCTTAGGTGGGCGGAGTAGACAGAACGGAAGTTCTGGTAGGAGAAGAAAGGAAGTGAGCCAGTCGCCATGAGGCCCCAGTAGCAGAAGGTAGATATGTCCGGTAAGTCACCCACCTCGTGGTGACATACAGACTTTTATAATGGGTTAGTTTATGAGGTGAGGGCTAGTCGGGAAAAGGCTAGAGATAACAGGCAAGGCAGTATTTAAATGAATCCAGTTTGTCATGTGGTTATTTCGGGTGCAGGCAACCAGCGGTGGCTGGGGAACATACAACCCACACACCTCTCCCCTAATTACAACAAGATTTAATTAATAAAAGTAGTTCAAGTCATAAACTCTTAATTATTTATATAATAGATTCTGGATGTGTAGCATACTAAAATTCCTGTGGTTATTTTAACTTCATTGGAAAAACATTACTCAAAATAATGTGCAACTGATAACTGCTTACCAAGGGAAAATTAGTTTTCATCCATGGAGCCTCATGAATACACAGATCACTGTTAGAGGCAGGCCCCATGCCTGCCAGCACATGGCCAGCACAAGATGCATTTTGAGGGGTCTTTGTAAGGGCATTTTTTCTAACCTTAAAGGTCTTTTGCAAATATATTATGGTTTCCAGTTGTAATATTTTTCTGGGATATCTATGTGTTAAGAATATTTATCTCTGGGTCTATATGTTTTTTGTGCTTTTTCTTGGGCTCTTTTTCTTCTGCTTTTCTGTTTCTTTTGCCCTATTCTTGTTGTTTTTTTTAGTTTTATCTTATATTATTATTATTATTATTATTATTATTATTAGTATTATTATTAAATGTTTTTTGTTTTCTAATGAGAGAGAGAGAAAAAAGGTATGGAATTGGTATGAGGGCAGGGATCTGGGAGGAGTTTGTGGAAGGTAAGCCATAAACAGAATATTGTCTGTTAAAAGGCTATTTTCAATTAAAATAATTAGAAGCACATAACTGACTTCACTGGGAGTTCTTAAATACACTCTTAGACCACTTCTGAGCTAAAATTAGGGAAAGTTAAGGCAACAAATGTCAGGCCTAATAAATAGAAACATCATAAAAAGAAATACCACAAGGAGGCCAGATGATGTATGTTCTAAAAGCAGACTAAAACAGAAAACCATCACTGATACAGACTGATGACAGTGAGTTGGGTTACAGCTGTGGATCCATGAGAACAGGTGGATGAAAGTTTGCACAGAATACATTTTAACATCTTTGGGTTTGATCAGCTCAAGTACAGCAATTTCAAAATATCTCAATTTAGGATGGGAAAAATAATGACTGTCCCAATCGCTTTTAAGTCGCTATTTAGAGCTTTAAAAGTTAGAATTTCTGAACTGTAACATTTTTGTTTCAAACATGTTGATTACTCTGTTACACTCCTTATATTGGAATTCATATTTTGAAAGACACAGACAGAATTTCTGTTCTAACTTCAGTCCCTGGTACCTTCAAACTATTGTTCTTTCTGGGTTTTCTTCTCCCATTTTCTTGGTATGATGGTCTTCAAAAAGACAGAGTCCAAAATGAGATGTGTAATTCATTTCTTTGTTTTTCCTATCCTTGTTACATAATTTCTCACATCTTTTCAGATAATAGAGCCCAGATATTTCTCATAATTGTCCTTTTATTTTAAGGTCCAGCACTAAAGCTTTTTCTGAACTACTGAAACTACCCCTGGATTTGCCTGCTTGCATTTGTCATTGCCTCCATTCAATTAATCCTAACTATTCGATCTTATTTGTTCTTAAAATACAACAGTTATCTTATATCCTTGGTGCAAATGCTTAGTTCTTCATAACCAACAGCCCATTTTTTGTCAACATATCTATGCTAATATTTTCTGCTTATATGTTTATCTCCATCAAACTGTGTTTCTGTCTCAAAATTTTCCCACTGTACCACAACAATTTGTGCCAAGAATGAAGTTTTCTCATCAATAAAAAGTTACAGAGTTACGCCAGGCGGTGGTGGCACACGCCTTTAATCCCAGCACTTGGGAGGCAGAGGCAGGCGGATCTTTGTGAGTTCAAGACCAGCATGGTCTACAAGAGCTAGTTCCAGTGCAGGCTCCAAAGCCACAGAGAAACCCTGTCTTGAAAAAACAAACAAAAAAAAAAAGAAAGAAAGAAAAAAGGTACAGAGTTCCAAAACTCCAGGGTAGGCACTGAAGGCACTGAGAAAAATATAAAGATAGCCCAGGAATATGGGAAACTAGTACAGCTAATATACATAAAGTAGGTATTAATACTAGTAGTAATATAATGATAGTAATAATAAATAGTAATATAATTGAGAGAAATAAAGACTTACTTAAATTCTTATTCCCTAAACTCAAAACTAATCAACTGAATGGAGAATGGTATTTTAAAAATACAGATAGTTTTGTGCTATATAAATGTAAATTTAATCTATGCTATCACAGACACAGATTAGAAGGGATATTAGACTGAACATTAAGAAGTATCAATGGATAAAGAGAGATAGCTCAGTGGTGCACAGCTCTAACCTTTAAACCTGGTTACTTAAGCCTGATACCTTACTTTGGAAGTTATTCTTTGATCTCTACACTCATCCTTCTCTCTCACCATACAAAATGAATACGTGTACCTAAAAAGCAGCTGGGGTTGGAGAGATGGATTAGTACTTAAGGAATCATGCTGTTCTTACAGAAAACCTGAGTTCAGTTCCCACCACCCAAGGTGGAGAAGGTCATAACTGACTACAATTTCAGATCCAGGAATCTGACTTTCCTCTGGAGTCTGAATATACCACACTCACATGAATGAATACACTAGAGAGAGAGAGAGACAGAGACAGACAGATAGAGAGAGAGAGAGAGATAGAGAGAGAGAGAGAGAGAATACATTTAAAAATAACAGAAAAATAAGTACTTTCAAAAAGTAGCAAAACATTGCACAGGCTCAGGGGAAAAGTACATGAAACTCTTGGACCCAAAAGTGGTAATGACCAGGGCATCCTATAACCCTGGCTTAGAATCAAAGGAAACCACTGTTAAAGGGGAAAAAATCTCCAGAAACTGGAAGCAAGGGGGTATACACAGCATTAAGTAGAAATGTGGGAAATTAATAGCTGCTTGATCATGTACACAACCTGTAGATTAAAATTTGCATCTACTGAAGAGCAGCCTCTAGGGACATCGCAGAGCCCATGTCTGGGTACTTTTGTAGTCTCTCTTCTTTAGCAGGTCTTGTAATGTAGAAACTGTAGTTGCTGATTATCTGCACAATTTTTTCTTAATATAATCTTTATTCTATATATTACCACAAAGAAAGCTGACTCTTTCAACTTCCTGTTCATCTCTAAAAGGAAAGTTTAGTATTCTATTAGTTTAATCATATTATTAATTTAAAAGACATTGAAACTTAAAGTGTCTGGTTCATTTTCAGTTGATCAAAACCTTGCTTGATAGAACTTTGTAATCCAGATGGGCTTCAGAATAGTAGCAATCCTCCTGCCTTAGCTCCCCAAATACTAGGATTATAGGTATGAGCAACCTTCTCAGGGGGGCAGTCAGGTTTTTTCTCCTCTGTGTGTGTATGTGTGTGTGTGTGTGTGTGTGTGTGTGTGTGTGTGTGTTCATATGTGGGTGGGTCCATGTGTACACAGTGTAATTATGGGAGGGACCAGAAACTGATTTCTTCTATGACTGTGCTCCACCTTATTTATAGAACTAGGGCCTCCAGATTGAACCTAGAGCTTGCTTATGTCCGGTTGTCTAGATAGTCAGTGTTCTATGATGATCTCCTGCCTCCACTTTCTCAGTGCTTGAAGGAAAAGCAGGCCACCACAACCATCTGTATTTTCATAGAGGCTTGCTACTCAACCTTCAGACATCATATTTCCTGTTTGTTCTGCAATAGTCTTAACTACCGGGCAATCTTTCCAGCACAATACTCATCTAAAACACTTAAGAACAGAAATCTTATTGTGGAATATAATTTGTCTTTTGTTCTTAATTCTCTGTGAACTTAAAACAAGGCAGGAATCACTAGGCAATTTTGAAACTGTGTACCTAAGACATCATTACCTAGCAACTAACACTGGTCCAAATTTCCTTCATTTCAAAATACTTCCAGTCTACAATTGTTTTCTCTCATCTTTTGCTTTTTTTCACATTTTTTACCATTAAAAAGTTGGTTATAAAGCCAACTATTACTTAGAATATAAATTACAATATTCAAATTTCAAAGCCACATTTGTGAGGCTATCCTTGAGAGCTGCATGGATTTCCTCTGTGAACATCCTCTATACACGTTCCTAAGAGCTTCCAAAAAAATAAGCGACTATTTGCACATGTATGAAAATGAATGAGTATCTTAATCATGTGAGAATGCATGTGTGTGTGTGTGGGGGGAATGCATATGTGCATGAAGGTGTTTTCAGAACCCAGTTGCAGTTCCAGGCAGTTGTGAGCAGCCAGATGTGGGTGCTTGGAATTGAACTCAGGTCCTCTTGAAGAACAGGAAGCCATTTTTATGGCTGAGTCATCTGTCAGTAACTTATTGGTTACTTTGTTAATCACCACAAGAGGCATTTTCATACAGACTGTTTCTGTTGCTCTTCCTACCCATGCTCCTCTCCCCATTCCTGTGTGCCCTGACTTGTTATTTTGCATGTCCTTCCAGTTTTGTGGCACATACAATTTGCTATGCTTGCCCCTGGGCTGTCCTAGAGACCACTTTTTCCCCTCTCTCATGTCCTCCCTTACAGTTCAAGTTTTGATAGATAGATAGATATAATGATAAATAGATAGATGATAGATCACATGCACTATGTATGTTAAAAGAGGATCATATATGTGATTATATATATATATGTACTTATGATCCAGATATGAGATAGAACTTGTAGTATTTTTCTAAAATCTGAATTATATAACTTGATATAATTATTTTCAAATCTATCCATTAAGTTTCATAATTTTTTACACTTGAATGAAGCTCTATTGAATATATATATGTATATATATATATATATATACATATTTTCATCATCCACTCTTTGTCAATAGCTATCAAGACTGGTTTCACTTCCTAGATATTGTAAATAATGCAGTCATAAATGGGTGTGTGGAAGTATCTGTAGTATTACACAGTGTCTATAAAGAAAATATTTAAGAATAATAATATATCTGGGTTATGTTGGTTTTACTTTTAGCCATATCATAAACCTCCATAGTGATTTCTTCTCTTGCGTTCCTACCTATAAAATGATCACTAGCTAATTTTCAAGCTGATCAGCATCAAAACTTTATTCTAAGGTTGATGCGATCTCCCCTATTGTCCTTGACCTCAATAAAAGTGTAAGAGTTACTACTTTCTTTTACAATTTTTTTGCTTTATTTCTAAAATACATGCATTATTTTATTTTCTGTGTTTAAATGCCTTGCCCACATATATCTGAAGGTACTACACATATGCAGCTCCCATGGAGGCCATGAAAGGCTAGAGGACTCCTGGAGCTGGAGCTATAGATGGTGTGAGTCACAATGCTGTGTTTTCAGTTTGAAATACACCTAAGAGAATCATGTGTTTCCTCGCTTGCAGTGTTGTTTGGAAAGGTAATGGTAACTTCAGGAGGCAGAACCTCTGTGGACAGTGATTCTCAACCTGTGGGTCATGACCCCTTTGAGGTTTTAGAGCCATGCTGAACTTCCTGTTCTCTCTCTCTGCTTCCTGTGTACAGACCCAATATGATCAGCAACTTCCTGGCCTTCTTTGTGTGTTGCTGTGTCTTTTGTACCATGATGGATTCTATTCTTCTGAATGGTAAACTAAAATAATCTCTTAATCTGTTAAAAAGTGAATAGATATGATAGAATATAATATAGAACATAATATATATTGCTGTATAAAATATTTATTTTTAGCAGTATTGAGCCTAATGGCGTAGAGGGCAACTTTTTTGCTCCGATGTGACTAGCAATAATGAAATGAACAGGACAAGTCAGAATTAAAGTGCCAGTGATGGGTAGGAAAATTTGAAAGAAAAACTAAAGTGAAAACTTTAGCAAAGAGGATTGGTATTTAGAAAGAGGCTTTGAATTTAAAAGAGAGCAAGGATTTGAAGGAAAGGAACGGGGAGGAAAATGATATTAGAGTGTCAAAAAATATAACAAATATTTTTAAAAGAAATAGTAAGTTATCAGAAAAGAGGGTGACAAGTGGCAGAGATATGAATCAACATTTTATATTGGGAAGGTTGATTGACAGCCATTTTAACTTTTCAACATGAAATGTTAAGCAGTAGGTTAATTTGCTGTGTGGAGCCATAGAGAAGCAAGAAAAATTATTTTACATCATTGCTTTAAGGTACTTTCAGAGATTTCAATTAGGCTGTTATTTATAGATAATGAATTTGAGTGATTAGGATTGCAAATAAACATTTGAAATATAATTGATTGCAGAACACATGCATTTAGATAAGACTATCTTGGAAGAACAGAAGGCACAGATTAGGAAGGTCCATGTATACCCTGAGACAGCAGGAATATTTGCAAGTAAAACTCAAGAGAAGGAGCTCAAGGAAAAGGTTGGGAGGATGCTCAGGGTTAAGAGGAAAGTTAAATATGTCCTCTTTTACAAGAAGCTGCTTTTAAAAATGCTTTGAAGGAGAAAATAGAAAACACATCACAATACCACAGTCTAAAGAAATGGTTTGTTTAAAATAATAACAGAGGTAAAATAAACTTTGGTTTGTCCATATGGCAGTGAATTTTTTATGTATTGATAATGAAGAATAATTTGGTGTAGAAACTGAAGCCAGATCCAGGTAGGGAATGATCATCAAGGTCATAAAAACACAAATACTATATGTACTCACTCATAAGTGACTTCTAGACATAAAAAAAAGAAAACCAGCCTAGAATCCACAATCCCAGAGAACCTATACAACAACAAGGACCTTAAGATAAACGTATATGGATTTACATGGGAAGTAGAAAAAGACAAGTTCTCCTGAGTAAATTGGGAGCAGGGGACCATGGGAGAGGATAGAAAGGGAGGGGATAGGAAGAGATGGGAGCAGAGACAAACATATCACTCAAAAAAAATCAATTTTAAAAATAGTTAATGACCTAGTATTTCAAGACTTCTCTAGGAGGGAGGAAGGGAGGGAGTGATGGAGAGAAGGAGGGACAAAGGGAGGGAGGATGGAAGAGAAACAGCTATAGAGTAACATGTAGACAGCATGTCTGCTTGGGTGACGGGTACCAGAGTACATGGATGGGCAAGAGAAAATTAATCTGATTTGGGTGACTGTTTTGTATGAACTAGGTACAGTTCTGTGTGGCAGGAGTAGTGAACCATTTCAGTGACAGATGATGTCTCCTTAATAGATAAGAAGTGTTGGAAGGAGGTTGCTAGTTAGTTCCCGGCTTCTCAGCTAGCTTAGACCTGAAATTATCACACAGAAACTGTATTAATTAAATCACTGCTTGGCCCATTAGTTCTAGCTTCTTATTGGCTAACTCTTACATATTAATTTAACCCATCTCCATTAAGCTGTGTATCGCCACATGACAGTGGTTTACTGGCAAAGTTTCAGCATGTCTGACTCTGGTGGCAGTTCCACGGCGTCTCTCTGACTCCACCCTTGTTTCTCCCAGCATACAGGCTAGCTTTCCCTGCCTAGTTCTGTTTTTTCCTGACATAGGCTCAAAGCAATTCTTTATTCATTAACCAATAAAAGCAACACATAGACAGAAGGACTTCCCACACCAAAGAAGCATGAGACTCATGTGTGTACGTACAATTAGGAGATGGAGTAATTGACTTTCCTTTTAGGCCCTGTCAATAATTATGCCAACACCAGTCAGAATCTGGTTTGTTAAGAAGATCCTTTGGTGACAATTGTAAGACACCTTTGAAGTAAACAGTAAGCACTGCCTTGAAAATGAAAATCTAATTTACAACAAAAGGCAGCTGGGAGGATTTTTTTTGTTTATTATTGTTGTTTTTGTTTTTTAAAATAAGATAATATGGGGGCAGTGGCATACCTAAGGACATGTCTGGAATGAATAAAGATTCACCCTTTAATGGCTTATGTATTACTATTTACTGCCCTCAGAAAGGGAACTCCACCTTTTGCAGTAGCCACTTCCAGATGTTCACAGTGGAGTTCACCTATTTCTTACCCTTGAAGAATACATTTTCTCTAGTTAATTTTTTCAGTATTTGGGGTAGTTCATGTTTTTTTCCAGCTTATTTATAAAAAACTGCCCTCATGCTTTTCTACAATAACCATTCTTAAAAATTCTTCTGTAAAGAAGAATCTGAGGACTTGGAATTATTACAGTCGTCACTGGGAGAATAGCTTGAAATTATCTTACTTATGATTTTATGATGCAGATATGCTGCCAGGATATTATGCCAACAGAAGTTTTCACATTTCTCAAGTCAAATCATGGTGAGATACTCTGATACTTAGAAAGTATATAAACTGGATACAACTCAGGAATACAGTAAAATACTTAACCATGAACTTAGTTACTGAACATTGTTCTTTCTTTGTATATTTTAATCTTCTGTAGCACATAAACATACTTTCACTTAAGAAAAAAGACATCCTGCCCATGGATACCTCCAGAATTGTATCTGAAAATATACAATATAAATATAAAATTTGTATATTTTATCACAAAAATATACAATAGACCATAATTTTGCTGTGACTTTAGCTTAGACTATTCCAGAGTATTGTTTCTATCTAGCTGAAAAGTCTAGAACCCAAAAGTATTTTGTTTGGATATGCTCTTGGTTCATTTTTCTTCTCTCTAGTTTCTAATTGTCCTTATACAGTCAGACTAGATATTCCATCACAACCAGGTTAACCAGCCCGTTCTCTGTCCACACATGCTTCTCCATAACAGGTAAGGTACTTGAGATTGAGACAACCTCAGAAGATCAAGAAAGTGTCTGTATTTTGAGCTCATTTTTCTAACACACAACAACATAGACTCGGTGTTTACAGAATTTGGAAGTGGTGCATAGTCTCCAGATTAAATTCCTCAACTTTTATGAGAAAAGAGTAAAGAGCTTCTAAAACCCGAGGTTTAACTAATTTCAAACAAGTGCGAGAGCAGTGATTGGTGATTGCATTCAGAATTCCTTCACAAACACCAGTTTACCCTGTGCTGTGGCAGCATTCATTCCATTGTTTCTGTGAAAACTCTGGATAAAGATGTGACTCTACAGAACTTTATACATTCTTATGCGGTTAAGTATCTAGATGAAATAAAGTATCTAGATGAAATATTCTGAACAAAAAATAGTGTTTCTTGTAAGGTAGTAAGTAACAAATTTCAATTAAATGTGTATGTTTCTAAATAAAAATTATTTTCAGTAAGAACAATTATTTTTCCTTTATGATGCTAGTTATTCCACAAAATGAAAAACACGAAGGCCTTCAAGTTCCAAAAGTTTGCTCATTGCAGGTTTTTTTAACTTTATTACTTTTTACCTATTTTGGGAGCCCCACTACCCACCGCCCAAATAAATACACACAGAGACTTATAAATACTCTCCCTTAGCTTGACTTATTTCTAACCAGCTTTGGTTAAATTATCCCATCTATCTTTTGCCTCTGGACTTTTACCTTTCTCTATTTCTTTACATCTTTTCCTTCCTTTTATTCTATGTCTGGTGGTGTGGCTGGGTGATTAGCTCCTTTTCTCACTCCTTCCTTTTTTTCTCTCCTCAATCCTCTCTTCCCAGCTTTCTCCTCCTATTTATTCTCCTTGCTTGCCAGTCATGCCTAACTTTTCCCTGCCTTTCTATTGGCCATGCAACTATATATCAGGCCAATCAGCTATTTTAGACAGGCAAAGTAACACAGCTTCACAGAGATAAACAAATGCAACATAAAAGAATTCATCATATCTTTGCATCATTTAGCAAATGTTCCATAGCATAAGTAAATGTAACACACCATAAAAATAATATTCAACAGCTTATCTCTGAAATTCAGAGTTATTCAGTTCCATCTATTTCTGACCCGAAAGATCCTTAAACCTAATTTAATCCTGTAATATCTTTTGAAATTTTGAGAAGCATCTGTTTGCTCATCTGTTGCCTGCTATGCAAAAACCTCTAAGTGAATACCACTTAGACTACTGGGAAGCTGCACTATTCTTTGAAGACTTGATGTCAGATCTCCTTCTTACTGGTTTTAGCTTTTCTGCTCCAGGAACCCAAGAGACTGAGTAGAATAGACTTCACAAACATTCCACTATTACTAGTTACACAGATGAATTCAATTAATGGAAACACTTGATTTCTTGGCTCTGCAGAAATCAAGTCTATAATCACCTGGAAACTTCATCCCTGCTTGGCTGCTTTCACAGTGCTAGAAGGTGCTATGCTTCCAGCCTACAAGACAACTAAAGCAATCATCAATGTTATCTAGTCAGGAACCCTGTGTGAGATACAATAACAACAGGTCTGGTAAGACTTGCCCACTGGCACAGGAGTGGCAAAATTATTGTGAAAATAACCAACCACTTTGTCATTTCATTTAATGCCCCCTCAACAAATTGCAACCATGCTTGGCACTGTTATCTTGGCCAAAGATCTATAGCTTGACAAGTCAAAGGCCCTAGTGGAGAACCTATTGCTGTTACCCTGCTAAGTAGATAAAGCAGTAAACCAACTGCTAATGAATTATACCAATAAATCACTACATCTCTCAGGCCTTTGGACATAGTGAACAAAGCGACCCACAACTGATCAAAGTACTAAAAACGTGAGACTTTAGAATTCTCAGCCCTCAATTAGGCATTAATATTACACCCCCTCCTCCAAAGGCTCAGGGATTGTTGCAGAAAAGGAAATGGAATAACTGTAAGAGCCAGAGGCAGCAGATGGCTATAGGAAACTGTTTCCCAGACAGAGAAGAATAGTTGCACACATGAAGTCATGCTGGTTGTTACAGCATGTGCCAGACTTGTGGAAGTTCAAGCCAGACAAAATCCAACCATAGGGAGCAAGGTAGTCATGACTTCACAATCTTAGTGGAGGAACTACTGGCAAGTGATTGATTCTGAGATAAAGAGAGTTGGTTTTCTTTAAGGGTGTAGCCTTTGGCAGGTCAACCACACTTCAAAGGAAGACCACACAACTCAAAATAAGTGGATAGCATCAAGTGTTCCTGATGGATATTTGGAAAAAAAGGGAGAACACAATTTGGATGGATAAGGGGAGGTTTAGGGGAGGGGTATATACTATCAAAATATACCATATGCAATTATTGCAGAACTAAAAATTGAGGAAAAAGCAGGTGGTGGTGGTGATACAAGCCTTTAATCCCAGCACTCGGGAGGCAGAGGCAGGCTAGACCTCTGTGAGTTCAAGACCAGCCTGGTTTACAAGAGCTAGCTCCAGACAGGCTCCAAAGCAATACAGAGCAACCCTGTATCAAAAAACAAAAAACAAAAAATTGAGGAAAAATGTAAAATAACTTTATGATTGAGACAGCACACTGCATTTTCTTACACTCATCATTTCACTCTAACCTTTTGTTTTCAACACAGTATGTTTCTAAATTCTTATTAAAAATTATTCTGTGTTTCACTCTCGGTTTTATTTTCTTTCCCTTGCATTTAATAATGTCACAGTAGAAAATACAGAATTGACATTTATAAAGTCATCGTTGCCTTTTAATTTTTTTATTTTTCTTAACATTTTAATTGCAAACCTAAGAAATTCTTCCTTTCAGCCCTTCATTTCTTAAGACAGTATTTCACATCATGCTTCATTTGACTGAGGGTCTTCAAGATGTCATCTAAATGTTAGCAGAGATCTTCCTAATTGAACAACAGAACAACAAAATATAATAAAAGTGAATGGGTTTATTTTGTTTATTTGTTTTTGTTTAACTAAAGATTTCTAAGCTCACATTAATCATTTTGTTACAATAAATTTTATTTTTCTGTTATCTGAAAATAATGAATTAAATTTTCTTTTTTAAAGAGAAAAGAAATTATTATATCAGAGCCAGTCATTAGGACTCACACCCAAAGGCATAAAGACAAAATGACAAAGTTGACTATATATGATATTTTTGCATTTCTGTAATCAAAATAGCTGGGAACAACTTAAGCAAAGAAATTACTTATTGTGTGTATATGTACACATGCTTATGTGTGCTTTCAACTGTATTCCATATGTACATGTTTGCACATGTATATGGAGGCTAGAATTTGACATCAAATTTCTTCCTCAATACTCTCTCCTTTTTTTCTTTTTTTGAGCCAGGGTGTCTTTCTGCTCCTGGAGTTTGCTAGTTCAACTAGACTGCTTGGCCTGTCTAGGCTTTGAGAACACTGGAGTAAGAGGAACATACAGCTACACTGAGTATGTCATGTGGGTGACAGAGACTTCAGTCCTCATGCCTGCACAGCAAGCACTTTGCCAACCGAGACATGTCCCCAGCTCCAGATATAGTCCATGGTAGCTTCACTCCATGATCTTGGGCAGAACACCATAGCGATGGAAGTGTGTGTCAAAAAAGAACTTGTTCATTCAAGGTACAGCAATCCATAAAGAACGAGACAAGCATCCAAAGAAACTATACTGGAAAGCTTTCTGGAAGAGCATTGCCACCTTGGGTGGAGCATGGAAATCACCATCCCATCTTGGGATTTATAGGTTCAAATATCACTTTCCATTCTGCTCTCATGGCTCTTGTCATAACTTATTCAATTTAACATAAATATGTAAAGTCATAATACCATTGTTTACATGACTTCAGTACTGTGCTAAATGAGCAACACTGTGATCAGCAGATGATAATAAAAAAATGTTATTGACTTTGCATGGTTTTCCCCTGCTTCTACTGCGTTTTTTCCACTGAAAGATGACTTCTAACAGATATCTTCCTCACACGATTGTTGCATCACATTTTGTAATATATTTACCTTTGTTCTAGAGATTCCAACAATGATATTTAATTTCTAAGTGTTTTATAGATTTATTCTCATTTTCATCATTATTGGTGTATAGTTATCAAAATAAGTATGTGTTCAAAGGACAATCACTTTGGAAATCAGTATGGCAGTTTCTCAGAAAATTGGGAATCAACCTACCTCAGGACCCAGCAATACCACTCTTGGGCATATACCCAAAAGATTCTCAATCAAATTACCAAACCATTTGTTCAACTATGTTTACAGTAACATTATTTGTAATAGCCAGAACCTGGAAACAACTTAGATGTCCCTCAACTGAAGAGTATATAAAGAAACTGTGGCACATTTACACACTCGAGTACTACTTAGCAGTAAAAAATAATGACATCTTGAATTTTGCATAGAAATGGATGGAATTAGAAAACACTATCCTGAGTGAGGTACCCCAGACCCCAAAAGAAGAATATGGTATGTACTCACTCATAAATGGATACTAGCTATAAACAAAGGACATTGAACCTATAGTTTATGTTCCTAGAAAAACTAAGTAGTAAGATGAAGCAAAAGAAAAACATATATAGACCCACCTGGAAATTGGATAGAGACAAGATCACCTGGCAAAATTAGGAGCATGAGGGTGGAGGGAGAAGGGAGTGTAGAAGAGAAAAAGGAAGGTAGAAGGGGAGGGTTGAGGAGAACTTGAGGGAATGAGATAGTGAAGGAGGAAGGATAGAGGTGAGAGCAAGAAAAGAGATATCTTGATTGAGAAAGCCATTGTAGGGTTAGCAGAAACCTGACTCAGAGAAATTTCTAGGAATCCACAAGTATGACACCGCCTAAGACCCTAAGCAATAGAGGAGAGGGAGCCCCATCTTGACTTGCCCTGTAATCAGACTGATGATTATCTTAAATATCACCATAGAACCTTCATCCAGCAACTTATATAAACAGAGGCAGAGACCCACATTGGAGCAGTGGACTGAGCTCCTAAAGTCCAGTTGAAGAATGGAAGAAATGAGAATATGAACAAAGAGGTTAAGACTATGATGGCTTCATCCACTGAAACAGTCTACCTGCGCTAATGGGAGCTCACCAACTTCATCTGGACAGGAAAGGAACAAGCATAAGACTAAACTATTCCCTCTGAATGTGCTTGACAGTTGCATGGCGGGGGCAGACTGAGGGGCCACTGGCAATGGCACCAGGATTTATCTCTACTGCATATACTGACATTTTGGGATCCTATTCTCTTTGGATGTATACCTTGCTTAGCCTAGATATAGTAAGGAGGGCCACAGACCTTCCACAAATCAAAGTGCCTTACCCTCTCTTAGGATTAGATGAGGGTGGGGTGGGACCGTGTGTGGACGGAATGGGAGGAGGGGAGAGAGTGGGAACTTGGATTGGTATTTTTTAGAAAAATCTAATAATTTTTTTTAAAAAATCAAAAAAATTTCACTGTGAAATGACTAACAATTAATTCAGTTATCATGTGCATCATTTCATAGGGTTTTGTTTTGGTAGTAAGTCTGTTTAAGATCTCCAATAAATTTCTAATTAGTAACAATTAATTGTGAACTGTGATCTTCACATTTTACCTTAGGCTGTTGGTGCTTATTCAACTTAAAACTGTAAGTTTGTATTTTTTTTAACTTTTCTATCATGTTCCTATTTCTCTCATCTCCAACCTCTGGAAGCCATGACCTTGACTTTACTGTGTATCAAAGAAATCATATATTTCCCTGTTTGTTGGATATTTTACAATGTATGACAATTTTACTTGTGTTGTAAATGGCAAGGATTCCTTATTCTTTCCTTTTTTGGGTTGAATAATGTATTTGTGTGTGTGTGTGTGTGTGTGTGTGTGTGTGTTTCATTTTTTTTTGTCCATTTGGGTTGCTTCAAGATCCAAACTACTATGTGTGATATTCCATATTGCTGGTATACATACATTCATAGGAGAAAAAAACACCTTAACTAAACATAATCATAAATTAATAAATTACCTAATAGAGTTCTGTAGAAAGTAATTCATGTTAAACTAGCTGGTCCTTTCTAAGGAAAGAATACTGAAATCTAAGTTAAAGAGCAAAGCTTGGAAAGTAAAGAGTGACTGAATAGCCAGATAATTAAAGAGTTAGAGACACTACTTGTTTACATTTTAAAGAGGAAGAAAACATTGATCTACTCATTTCGATTTCAGAGTAGTATAAAGAAATGGAACAAATGATTGTCTCCTGTGGGGTGGCAGAATGACAAAACCCAAGAGCAATGTGATTTATATAAACGAACATCGTTCTTATTCTATATATAGATTACAGTACAAATTAGTTTAATTAACAATTCATTTTTCCATTCATGATATAAACCAGATCATTCTTTTTTTATGGTAGACAAGAATCCCTTCACTGAGATACAGCCCTAGCTCAAGCAATAATGTTTTTCTTATATGCAAACTCTCACAGTGGTTTTCAGAATCACATATGCATATATGAAGATACACAAGTATCTTTTCATATGAATGAAAAGTTTTTTCATTCATGATTTTTTTTGAGTAAACTATATTCACGGTGAATTGGCCTTTATTATGAGAAAACAATAGAAATAGTCACAAAAGGAAAATTTACATACCAAGATTAAAACTCTCTGTGGTTTTAAAATGTGTTCCAAAGTTAAACAATCACAGAGATAGAAATTAAGAACTATCTGCAAAATTTTCCAGTTCAAAGCAGTAGGAGATGAAAGTTGTCCATAATCTCCCATAAGAAGTGCACGGGGAAGAACAGATTGTCCTAACGGGGAACATAATTCTCTGGTGAAGCACTTGTTTTGAAAGATCAAATCCTGAGCACCTGAAAAAAAAATCTAAAAGGTAAAAAACAAACCAAATTAAACCAAAAATGCTTATATCTACTAGAAAAGACCTCTTTTTTTCTTAAGATTTTTTTTTATTGATTATTTGGGAACCTCTCATCAAGAACCTTGATTGTGCTGATTTCCCAGTCTTCCCATGTCGGACTCCACTGCCCCTCACCTCCTCAGAGACTTCTTAACCCCGAGATGGGGAAAGCCCATTTTCTGTTGTCCATATATTCACTGGAGCATGGTCTGAATCCTGGTGGCCAGGACCCTAAGGAAGGATGAGACTTTGTCGGTCTGCATCTGCCTGAGTGGTCATCAACTGAGGAGAGCTCTGAGACAGCCAGAGCCTGCTCTCCCACCACCACACCACTGCCTACACCACCTTGCTGTGGGCTGGCGAGAGCTGGGAACCACTCTCCTGCAAGGTGCAGGACAAAAGGCCAAATTCTTTAAAACCTGATCTTGCTAAATTTAAAGTAGTTGTATAGGAACTGAAACTTTCAGTCATTGTTGATGAGATGGCAAATGAAAAATAAAACTAAATATACTGTTGGCATACTATTCAACAGTTTTACTACTTGATAGTAAAACAAAATAGTTGAAAATATGTCTACACAAAAATGCACCCAAAAGTTCTCATGTAGTTGAATGTATAAATACACTATGGTATAGACAGATAATAAAATATTATGTAACATTAAAAAAATGAGTTATCACACTAAGGAAAAAACTTAAATTGCATCATTAAGTGAAAGAGGCCAATCTACAAAGGTTGTAAACACTAAGATTTCTAAATAATATGTGACATTTAAAGAGACAAATTAACCCATAGAGTTAGTGGATTTAGAGGTTGGGGCAGAGGGTATGACTAGACTAAGAAAGGAAGATTTCAAAGCACTTTTACAATTCCATATAGCAACAAAATTGTGAATATACACACTTTTACATACAAGCAAATCCACAAGATAAGAAACTTAGAATTACACTGCACATACCCCAAAGACTTGGCATGACAATAGTGTGCCCATGTTAGTTTACCAGCAGTAACAAGCATGCCAATCTCATGGAGATAATCAATTGAGGCCGCTGCATCTGTGGGGATGGAGCCATGTGGGAAACCTTTCCACACTCTAGTGGTTGTGAATTTAAAACTGACATCATAGAATATCAACTTAGAAAAGCATAATATATAACTGTGTGGTTCATTTATCAAAAATTAAGGCTTTATTATACTTTGAATGGTAAAATTGCCTTCAGCTTGGATGAACTGGGATTTACAATCTGGAAATTATGTTAAATCAAATGATATCTTGTTTTAGACTATGTTATAGAAAAAAAAGAGTTTTTTATATATAATTTACTCTCTAAGTTCATGAACACAAAGATAAAATGTTATGTTGTTGTCTTCAAAGTATCGCTTAATTCTATGAAATGCTTTTGAAATTGTCTCTCTCCAAGAGATAAATACAACATTTAACACTTATACAGAGAGTGTTTATGTTAAAGCACAGTTTAATGGTCAAACATTGTAAAGTCACAGAATGACAATGGGATATATAGGGAAAGAGAATAAAGCCTATGTTCTATAAAAAAAGATCTAAAACTTATACTGCTAGAGAATAGGAAATTCAGTTCGAAATTATTTGCTTATGATCTGATTTGGAATAATACTTTCTGTAACCCACAGGCAATTTATTTACCTTTCCTTTTGTTTCAGTTGTAAAATATATACATATAAAAGTAATAGTAAATTTTCCAATAGTGTGGAATGTAGCAGTCAATACGTTCTTAGGAGGGAAATGGATTTCTATTCCTCAAATACCAGTGAAATGCTGAGGCAAAATAATGGAAAAATATTCACCTGAGCAGAAATGTTTATAGATCCAAAATCTAGTCATTTCAACAAATACTACTTACTTAAGCATGAAATACAATGTGATTGTTGGCAGTGGCTGTAATTCAGGGATGAAATGCCATGTAAACTAAGGGTTGTGAGTTGCTCACACTGCCAGCTGTATTGTATATTCATCATCATGGCCACATAGGAGCAGCTGGAAAACAGCATCATGTGTGAGCTCAAATTAAGGGCAAGATGGAAGGAGAAAACGCCAGCCATGTCTCTCCCTTATCAGTTAAGCGTCTACTATAAAATATGGGACTCATTCTCCTGTCTCTAAAACTAGTGAAGGAAAATTAAGGCAACTTGATATCTGAGATATTAGCTATCTGTACTCTCCCTGATTTTCTGACTTTTATGCTTTATTTTCAAGAAAATACACAGTGAAACTGAGTTTTTAAGGAATAGTTCATATTCTAAGGAGTGACAGACATGTGTATATTACTAGGAATGGGGAGGACAACAAGTTGAAACTTTAGATTAAATATATTTCTAAAGCAAAGTTGTCACTGACCCCAGGACTTGAAAGTAAATGGTAAGTGACATCACACATGTAAAGACAGGGGTTAAGATATTAAGTCACTATGGTTGAGTTCAATGAAACAGACTGATTCCTGATTCCTATGAGCAGTGATAGATGCCTTGATCAATTATTTCACTAAAGTCTAATGGTGACATCTTGTGGTTAAAAATAATCTTCCAAGTTTTGCAGTTGTTTTTTTTTTATTGTTAAAAGAAAAAAATTACATTTACTCCCCTTGTTCCCGGCCCTCCCGCTCCCCCACTACGCCACCACCCTCCCCCTGCATCCTTAAGATGGGGCAGGATACCCTGCCCTATGGGAAGCCCAAGGCCCTCCCCACTCCATCTCGGTCTAAGAAGATGTGCATCCATATAGAATAAGTTCACAAATAGCCAATACATGCAGAAGAGATAGAACCCAGTGCCATTATCATTGGCTTCTCAGTCAGTCCCCA
>JAQHUG010000599.1:370930-391595 GCA_028555095.1 Dicrostonyx torquatus
ATGTGTTTCACATAATAGAAACAGAAAAGTCATTGCCAAACTCTTTTTATGAAGCTACAGTTACCCTGATGCCAAAACCACACAAAGACTCAAACAAGAAAGAGAATTACAGACCAATCTCACTCATGATCATCGATGCAAAAATCCTCAGTAAAATACTGGCAAACCGAATCTAAGAACAAAGCAAAAAAAAAAAATCCATTATGTTCAAGTAGGCTTCATCCCAGAGATGCAGGGCTGGTTCAACATATGAAAATCTATCACTGTAATCCATCATATAAATAAACTGAAAGGAAACATTCATTATAATCATTTCATTAGATGCTAAAAAAGCATTTGACAAAATTCAACACCCAAGGTCTTGGAGAGATTAGGGATACAAGGATCATACCTAAATATAATAAAAGCAATATACTGCAAGCCAACAGCTAACATCAAATTAAATGGAGAAAAACTCAAATCCATTCCACAAAAATCAGGAACAAGATAAGGCTGTCCAGTCTCTCCATATATCTTCAACATAGTGCCTGGAGTTCTACCAATAACAATAAGACAACATAAGGAGATCAAAGGGATTCAAATTGGAAAAGAAGTCAAACTTTCATTATTTGCAGATGATATGATAGTGTACATAACTGACCCCCAAAACTTTACCAAAGAACACATACAGCTGATAAATACCTTCAGTGATGTGGCAGGATACAAGATCAAGTCAAAAATTTCAGTAGCCCTCCTATACAGAAAAAATAACGAGGCAGAGAGGGAAATTAGAGAAGCTTCACCTTACATGATAGCCACAAATAGCATAAAGTATCTTGGGATAACACTAACCAAAGAAGTGAAAGATCTGTTTGACAAGAACTTTAAGGTATTGAAGAAAGAAATTGAAGAGGACACCAGAAAATGGAAGGATCTTCCATGCTCTTGGATTGGTAGGATCAACATAATAAAAATGCCAATTCTATCAAAGGCAATCTATAAATTCAATGAAATGCCCATCAAAATCCCAGCAAAATTCTTCACAGTCCTTGAGAGAACAATAATTAATTTTATATGGAAAAACTGTAAACCAAGGATAGCCAAAACAATCCTATACAATAAAGGTACTTCTGGAGGCATTGCCATCCCTGGCATCAAACTCTATTACAGAGCCACAGTAATGAAAACAGCTTGATATTGGCATAAAAACAGAGAGTCTGACCAATGAAATTGAATTGAAGATCTGGATATTGATCTACATACTTATGAACACCTGATTTTTGACAAAGCAGTTAAAACTATGCAATGGAAGAAAGAAAGTATCTTCAACAAAAGTTTCTGGCATAACTGGATGTATAAGAATGAAAATAGATCCATATCTATCACCATGCACAAAACTCAAGTCCAAATAGATTAAAGACCTCAATATAAATCTGACCACACTGAACCTGATAGAAGAGAAGGTGGGAAGTAGCCTGCAATACATGGGCACAGGAGACCACTTCCTATGTAAAACCCCAGTGGCACAGACAATAAGACCAACAATGAATAAATGGGCCCTCCGGAAACTGAGAAGCTTCTGTAAAGCAAATGAAACTGTCATTAAGACAAAAAGGTAACCTACTTTATGGGAGAATATCTTCACCAACCCCACATCAGACAAAGGTCTGATCTCCAAAATATATAAAGAATTCAAGAAACTAGACATAAATACTGTAAATAACCCAATTAAAAATGGGCTACTGAACTGAACAGAGAATTCTCAACAGGAGAAGTTCAAATGGCCAAAAGATACTCAAGGTCATGTTCAACTTCCTTAGCGATCAGGGAAATGCAAATCAAAATGATTTTGAGATACCATCTTACACCTGTCAGAATGGCTAAAATCAAACCCACCAATGATAGCCTATGCTGGAGAGGATGTGGAGTAAGGGGAACACTCCTCCATTGCTGGTGGGAATGTAAACTTGTGCAACCACTTTGGGAATCAGTGTGGCAGTTTCTCAGAAAAGATTCAACTTACCTCAAGAGCCAGCAATACCACTCTTGGGAATATACCCAAGAGATGCCCAATCATACTACAAAAGCATTTGTTCAACTATGTTCATAGCAGCATTATTTGTAATAGCCAGAACCTGGAAACAACCTAGATGCCCCTCAATTGAAGAATAGGTAAAGAAAGTGTGGCACATATACACATTAGTGTACTACTCAGTGATAAAAAACAATGACATCTTGAATGTTGCATGCAAATGGATGGAAATAGAAAACACTATCCTGAGTGAGATAACCCAGACCCAAAAAGATGAATATGGTATGTTCTAATTTATTAATGGACTCTAGCCATAAACAAAGGACATTCAGCCTATAGTTCACGAGCCTAGAAAAGTCAAATAATAAGGTGAACCCAAAGAAAAACATATGTAGATCCTCCTGGAAGTTGGAAGCACACAAGATCTCCAGGTAAAAGTTGGTAGTGTGGGGGTGTGGGCGAGGGTTGGGCGAAAGGAGAGGGAGGGAGAGAAGGGAGAATGGAAGGATTGGGGAGAGCTTTGGAAAGTGGGAGATGGAGGAATGGCAGATGTAGGAGCAGGGAAGACGATACCTTAATTAAGGAAGCCATTTTAGGTTTAGCAAGAGACTAAGTTTTAGAGGGAATCCCAGGTGTCCACGGGAATGTCCTCAGCTAGGTCCTGGGGCAGCAGAGGAGAGGGTGCCTGAACTGGCCTTGTCCACAGATATTTGATGAATATCTCGAATACCACCATAGAACCTTAATCCAGCGATGGATAGAGATAGAGACAGAGACCCACATCAGAGCACAGGACTGAGCTCCCAAGGTCCCACTGAAGAGCAGAAGAAGGGAGAAGATGAGCAAGGAAGGAATTCAGGACTGCAAAGGGTTGGTCCATCCACTGAGATAGTGTGCCTGATCTAAGGGGAACTCACCAAATCCAGCTAGACTGCGACTGAATGAGCATGTGATCAAACCGGACTCTCTGAATGTGATTGACAATAGTGGCTTGTTTCTACTGCATGTACTGACTTTTTTGGGATCCTAGTCTGTTTGGATGCACACCTTCCTAGGCCTGGATGGAGGAGGGAGGGCCTTGGACTTCCCACAGGGCAGGGTACCCTGCCCTCTCTTAGGACTGAAGGGTTAGGGAGGAGGGTAAGTGGGGGAGTGGGAGGGGGATGAGAGGAGGGGAGGAAATGGAAATTTTGAATAGAAACATAAAATTCAAAAAAATAAGAATTGTAGGTATTGTCTGTGACTAGGAGTTGCTACCTCCTTATGACCTCAGCTGCCCTGGAAAGGATAAGTAGGGGCCCCTTTAAGGGGTTTACCTTGAGTCCCAGCAATCTCCTCCCAGTTTTATCTCACTGTAATTGATCTAAAGGAATGCTTCTTCTCAATTCCTCTTCATGAGGGGAGGTGTGGAAAAACAACTCTATATCTGTCAATTATGTTTTAAATAAATGCTGATTGGTTGGTAGCCAAGCAGGAAGTATAGGCGGGAAAACCAGAGAGGAAGTAGAGGTGGCACAAGGAGAACAGGAGTATTCTGGGAAGAAAAAAGCTCTCTCCCAGTCCTGCCCAGATCACCAAAGCAAGATGTGACCTGCCCCACTGAAAAAGGTACAGAGCCATGTGGCTAACATAGATAAAAATAATGGTTTAATATAAGCTACGAGAGCTAATAAGAAACCTGAGCTAATGGGCCAATCAGTTTATAACCTAATGTAGACTCTCTGTGTGATTTTCTCTAGGACTAAATGGCTGGGGGACCAGGCAGGACAAAAACCACAACAAGCAGGCCTATCATGTTACAGAGGAGGATTGAAAAAAGTTCCATTCATACAGTTAACTCCTCTTGACCTGAGGAGAGATACAAATGGGTTTTTCTCCCACAAGGAATGGCAAATAGTCTGGCCTTTTGCCAATAATATTTGTATAGTATCTTCCTTATTTTGACAAAAATAATACCCTCCTATATGTTTATATGGATGATATTATCATTGGGCATTTGGAGGAATCAGGGCTAGCTCTCTGGGAAACCACTACTGTTGATATCCTCTAACAACATGGCTTTAAAATAGCCCCAAGCATAATACAAAAGGAACCCCTATTTCATATATTGGAATCCCAATTAACACTAACTCAAACAAAAGGTAATGGACCCCAATTAATCATGTCTAAGCCTCTCATTTTATTGGGGTTACAAAAGATAGTGGGAAAAATGAAGTGGGTAAGGCCCTGGTTGTCTGTAAAGACTGGGAGACTAAATGTGTTATATGATCTTTTAAAGGGGGACAACCTTATGAGATCATTTCCTTGCTCCCTGAGGGTCGTCAGGCACTCACTGAATTTGTCAATGAGCTGCATCAGGCTTCTTTGGTGAGATATAATCCAAACATTCCAATCCAAGGCTGGATATTATTAGGAAAAAGAAACTAAACTGGCTACCATTGTTCTGCAGTCAAAAACACTAGAATGGGTACACACCACCCGGGGTGTGGGGGAGGGCACTCCTAGAGTGTACTTTCTAGTTGATCAAATAGCTGATATAATCATAAAAATCAGGGACACCTCCCTCTGACGATATGGAAAAGATTCCTCTAAATTAATAATTCCATTCAAAATTAAAGATTTAGAATGGGCGGCCAGATATTGTTCTGTATTGAGCCTCACTCTGGAGGGATTTCTGGGGATCGTGGACAACCACTCTGGGGAGTTCCAGTTAGTGAAGCTATAACAAGAACTACCCTGGGGGCTAAAAAGATGGGTCAGATGTTAAGCCCACTGACTGCTCCTCCAGAGTTCCTGAATTCAATTTCCAGGAACCACAGGGTGGCTTACAATCATCTGTAGTGAGATCTGGCACCCTCTTCTGTCATAAAGGCATACATGGAGATAGAGGACACATAGATTAAATAAAAATAAGTCTTTTTTAAAAAAGAACTACACTGAAGAGGCCCCATAGTCTTTTCTTCTAGGCCCCTGCCCCAAGCATTCATTGTTTACACCAATGGCAAAATGAATGGGGCCAATTTTGTAGTTTTCCCTGCAGGGGTGACCAAGACAAAGATTACCCAAATTCTCCTTTATGGGGGATCTGCTCAATATAAGTAAATGATGGCTTTACATATTGTACTATAAGAGGTCCCAGAACCCTGCAACCTCTATTCAGACAACTCTTATGTGGTGAACCTACTCACACTTACCTTATGCCTATATCAGATTGGATGCTAATTCTCTCTGCCTTGATGATACAACTTGGATCACTCTTAGAAGATAGAAAAAAAACATATATATTTTTTTCTCAGAAGACACCAAAACCTTCTCTGCCTCATTTCCCAAGGTAATGCTACTGCGGGTGCTGCAGCTTCAGGTCCTGTCTCACAGAGGTCTCAACTCTGCCCATATAAAATGCTACCCAAATGCATGACTTAACTCATGTCTACTGGAGAAGACTCAAATACTTATAATCCCAGATCCCTACAACAGAATTAAAGAGAATTGTTCGTACATATAAGATTTTTTCAACAGTTTCTCTGCGTGCCCCCCTTTACATGGGGTAGAGGTGAACCTAAGAGGGCTAGAACCCAATATCATTCTGGCAAAAAAAATGTAACACATTACCCTCCATTTGATAAATTAAAATATATGTTTGTGACCATAGACACATATTCTAAGGCATGCTGGGCTACCGCCCGCTCAGGGGAAAAGGTAACCCATGCCAAAAAACCACTTCTTACAATGTTTTGCTATGTTGGGACTACCAAAACAGGTCAAGACCGACAACAACCCCTATTTTATAAGTAAAACATTAAAAGAATTCTTCCAGAAATGGAATATATCCCATACCACCAGAATCCCATACAACCCTCATGGTCAAGCAATTGTCAAAAGACATTAATATCTCAAAAAGGTTCTAATAAAACAAAAAGGGGAAGAAGTCTCCCTCCATTGCCAACTGCAAAAGTCATTATTAACCATCAATATTTTAAATTTTCAAAAGTCAGATGAACAAAATAGATTACAGAAACATTGGGGATCCCTACCAATAAGGCCTTGCCTAAAGGTTTGGTGGAAGGGTCCTCTCACTAACCAGTGGAGGAGCCCAGATCCCTTGTTGACACAGGGCCAAGAATATGGATGTGTCTTCCCAAACAGAGGGGAAACACCTATATGGCTACCTGCTTATAACTTAAAATTTCTCCCCTCAGGACAATGGGAGAGACCAAGATGACCAATAAAGAAAAAAAGAGATTATGGTGAACAACCCTTAAATTCAAACACAAGAAAAGAAAAATAACCACTGCTCAAGGGAGACTGACCCTTGAGGAAAGTGTTACCTGTTTATTTATTTCAGATGGCCCTCCTGGCAGTAATCATATTAACTGTTCTCATGGGGATCGAGGTCCAGACCCCCACCAACCACAAAATGTGATGTGGATCCTGTTGAGCACTGGCACTAGAGAAATGCTAAGCCAGACTTCTCGGATGATGACACCCTGGATGTGGTGGCCTGACCTGATATTTGACCTCTGTGATTTGGAACATAAGAGACTGGATTCTGGGAATTGAAGGTAGACCTGGATGTGGAGGCTTTTGGGGGTGCATCCTACCCCAGGCATCATACTCTAATGAGTTTGGGTGTTGTCGTGTCCTTAGGAGACATGTCCTCCTGCAGACACCCTCTTATGTATGCCCAGGAAGCAACCAGACTGCCTCCACTATTAGAAACTGTGGGGCAGCTTCTGATTACAATTATTCTTCCTGGGGATGTGAGCAGACTTGGTTGTACAAAATTGGAAAAGACAGAGACTCCATCCATTATGTTATTTACAAAAGACTTTGGATTCCTTAGCAAGGATAAGCTTACAAAATAGGAGAGACTTGGACTTACTGTTTATGGAAAAGGGAGGAATGTGCAGGGCATTTGAGGAAGAATGTTGGTTCTATGAAGAACATTCTGGAATAGTTACAGCAACCCTTGATGAGTTAAGAAAAGATATTGATTCATTTAAGTCAAGGATCCTCTATGAGACCTGGTTTAATTTGTCTCCATGGCTTACCACACTCATCTCTTCCCTAATTGGGCCAATGGCTGTTTGTTTATTGATCTGTCTTTTGGCCCGTGCATTCCCCAAAGGCTGAAACAAGCATTCCAAAAACAGATAAAAGAGGTACAACTCACAGCCCTTCAAATACATTATGATAGGCTCAATAAATCTTATCCCACAGATAAACTTTCAATTTGAGGGTATCCAGGCCAAAACTCTGGATAGGGGTGGCCCAGACACATACTCTGCTCCTGTTGGAATATTCTGTCTTGGTGGGTGGGATATAAAACAAAAGGCAGAGATTTGGGGGCTGTTTATTATCTCAGGACATGTACTTTGTGACCTGTAGGACAAAGAAAAGCCTGGCTCAAGTTTGAGGAAACTGAATGAGGATGAGACAGCAAAATCTAGGTAGATGCCCCTCCCACCAGAGGCTTGGCTGTCTCTCATTGGCTGGAGGTACCCCCACATCACAAAATGTCACTTAACCTATATAAGCTGATGCTCACAGTAATAAACCAGTTCTTGCATTGACTTGCCTCCCTATCATGTCTGATTGTCCTGCGTCTTGGGGCTGCAGAAAGGGCAGATAGCATACTTAGCATTCCCTGGGGAATAATGAGGTAACAGAAGCCTAGCATCTTAGCTGTTTTTCCTTCAATAAACTAGCCATTGTAGATACTCTTCCCACTGACAGGTAAGGAAACACTCTCAGATAGCTTTTGCTAAATTTATACACCACTAAGAAGCAGTACGAGGATTCAACCTAGGTTTATTTCTAAAGGCCACTTCTCTGGTTGAAGAGCAGAGGGAAAAGCTGATGCTTTGAAACCTGTATGTAATTAAGAGAGTCACCAGTCAAGACTCAAGTAGTCAACACCCAAAAGCTACTAAGATTCCCTCCTTAACCAATTAACCTTACATTCCTGAAGTTGTCTGGTCCTCTTGACATGCCATATTCCTGTTGATCAGAAGAGGGCGACAGAACAGTGGGACGGGAGCTGGGGAATGCCTAACATAGTGCAGTCTTACAAGTGATCAAAGCACCTTTTCTCTGAGCAGACAGCAATGCCTCAGATAAGCAAGCTAGCAGGACCGAGTGGGGGATCTAGGCTCTTCGGTGCTTGGATATTTCAGTCTCTACAGAGTGCCAAAGCAGGGAGAAAAAAGTCCAAGAGGAACTATAGAGATGTTGACTAGAGCCAGGAGGAAGCCACTGTCTTTGGCTTCCAAAGATATATAAAAACAGCATGCAAGGCTGTAATCTTCAAGATGGTGGGCTCCAAGTAAAACCACCTATCATACTTCATTTTATACACACATGATAAAAACATGAGCATCACAGTTTATTTGAAAGAACTACTAACAAACAGCAGCTGGACAACGATATTCAAATCTTTTGTGACTATCAGAGGACGACTTCCAGGTCAGTTTGAACTTAATTCTTCTAAATCCTTTGTCCAAAGTGTGTAACTTTAGGATTAGGAATTAGTTGATTATCTTCAACTTGAAAAGCAGTTGCCTATATTGTTGGAGGAGTCTCTTGGACCCTCCTGATGAATGACTCAGAGGAAGATTTCCTTGAGCAGTACTGTTTTATTCGTTCTGTTTTGTTTTTGTTTTGCTTTATTTTGTGTCTATAATTCTTGAGGGGAGGATTTTTCTCTAGTGTAGTATAACTCCACTTAAACCCTGTGTGTATATGTGTGTGTATGAGTGTGCTCGCATGAGAGTGCATGTGTGTTTGTATCATATGTGTTTATGAATATATGTGTTTTTAAGTAGACTGATAAAGTAATGTTTCCCTGTGTGTTTTTCAAATATTCTTAATATTATTTATCTTCCTATCCTATCCTCTGTATAACTTTTCCTCCCAGGTTTTATATATATATATATAATATATATGTATATATATATTATATATATATATATGATTTTTATCCAGAAAACTCAATCTGATGCAGAATGCTTTCCAGTTGACATAGAATGAAGAACTAAGTATTTTAAAGTAAATCCATAGATTTGATCTCTTTAAAACTTCTGTCTTTAAAGGATTTAGGGAAGTTGTATAAACATATTAATCCTTATAGTTAATTCTGTGCCTAGGATTTTACAACTGTTCACTGGTTAGGAAAAAACAGTGCCTTTAATGTCAGCATTAATGAAGAGGGAAAGATTCTTGCTGTGCATTTGGCATGTCATTACTCTTTGTTTTACTTCAGACTTTCTCCAAATGAATGTGAGCAATTATTTTAAGGTTTTTCTTCTGCTTAGAAAAAAACAACATAGGAAGTATTACAAAATATTAATGGCCAGAGGAAATAGGGAAACAAAAACCATGAATTTTTGTTTGGCTTGTACCCAGCTATGATCATGTGCATTATAAATGAAGAAAATAATATTTTAATGTTGATGTTTAGTCAGAAGTTTAGCTAATGGACTTCCCTGCTGAATAGAACATTGTGTAAATACTTCTCAACCTTCAGGTTAAGAATGGCCGCAAGAAGGACAAGTCATGGTAGGAAAGAAATTCTTTGCATGAATTTAAGCATTCTCTTTGCATTGTTTCTGAATATTTTTTGACATTAATATTAAATTGTGTGTTAACAAAATGGGAGATTTTTAAAAATTACAACATGCTTCCAAGAAAACCCAGTATGGTATGCTGGTCTAAAGCACATTTTCCTTTTTCTGGTTTTTTATTATCAGTATTATCATTTTTTTACTTTTAAAAGTATTCCCAGGTAAAATAGCAAAAGATAAAGTTTGTTTATCTGAATATCTAGATAAAACAATAAACAATAACAAAAATAGTTCAGAAACTAAATATAAGACATTAAAAATACATTTCTAAAAGTAAGTAGGTTTTATTATAGAATCTGAAAATGTTGGGATAGAATAAAACTTGGGAGTAAGCAAATGAAAAGTAAAGCATAACATCAAAAATAAAATTTATAATCTTTCCAAAATTTTTAGGCAGAGTAATGCTGAATTTAGCATTTAATTAATGGGATTAAATAGGTTTAGACAGTTTTGAAATACATAAATTTATTTTTTATGGTAGAGGAGAAATCCTAAAACCATTTCTTTCTATAAAGATATATTTATTTCAAACTGTGATTATTAATTTTAATAATAATCAAATTTTATAAGCTTTGAAACTGTGGCATGGTTCATTCCAAAAGGCTATAACTTAGACTTAGTTAAAGCAGTCTTCACTATCATTAGTAGCTGCTTAGGAAAGACAATATATTACCAAAGTTTACTATTAGAACTGTCAGAAATCTCTGGCATATGACCTGAAAGGATCATCTTTAAAATGTCTTCACTGTCTGAGTTCACTGACAGAAGCATTCCCCATCAGAGAATTTAATTGCGCAGTGATTACAGCTGTGCTGATTAAAAATTCTGACAATAGAATGGGATTATTCCCCAAATGGAACAGCTCCAACTATGAAAATAATGTTTCAGGAAAATCCTTTATTCTAACTAAATAAGATACAGATCTTCTCATTCATTCTTGAGGGAAAAAATCAATTATATTTGAAATGGTTTTAGGTAGTGAACATAATAACATCTGATACCAAGAACCAAGAACAGACTTTCTCTAGGTAACTTTGTAAACTCATGTTTTACTCTAGGTTGTGTAGGCATGAGCACTTATTTGAAAAACTGTTTTTTATATGAAATAAAGCAAGAAGTGGGGTTTGTTTTTTCTCTATATTTAATTATCTCGCTTGTTTTGTCTAAAGTTTCCCATTTGCTTCAGTTCTTACTCTAGTTTTTAACTGGTGGTATGTAGGGAAGCCATGATGTATTCCTGTTAAATAAGTTGTGCTAAAGAATAACTGGAATTGTGTGGCTTGGATATAGTGAGTGGGCTTTCTTTTCCTCAATATTTTTGTTTGGTTAGTTTTTTGAGACAGTGTCTCCATATGTATTCCAAGCTGGTCTAGTATTTAGTTTGTACTCAAGACTAGCTGTAATCTTAGAAATCAATTACCTTGAGCTCTAATGTACCTAAGTTGCAGACAGGTGCTACCACAGTGAGCAAGTAAGTTCTTTTCTGGGTCAGTCAAATAGAATTTGCTTTCTTTGCACCCTATTGCAAGTGAATCTAACTATTTAACAAAGTAAAGGGGTAAATTATTTGAAATTATGCATATTTAAGGTTATTGCCTAATTCAAGTCAATGTTTTAATTATTTTAACCTATAATACCTTCTCACTATTTTAAGATGACTACATCCTAATTAGTGAATGTGACTGATTGCAGGTCAAAAATAAATTAAACATGCTCACCAACCATCACAATAAAGGCAATTCTGGTTAATTCAGGTAGATTAAATGGACTTTTAAGGGTTTTTTGAATAGTAAGAGGCTGCATAAGTTATTAAAATATGATGGGGAAGGTCATAATGGCACAGTGGGAGAAAGACTCTCTCTATATCTGGCTTAGGAGATAGTAGAGGACTAAAAAACAAGGAAGACGTGTAGTCTCCAGATGCAGAAAAGGCAGTAAACCAGATTACTTCTTCTATCCCAAGAAGGAGATGAAATTTGGTACCATCCTGATTTTAGCCCAAGAAAACTATTTGGCCCAATAATGCAAAGGAAACAACTTTATAGCCATGATGATAACTGGTTATAATAACAATAGAAAGTCAACACAGGTGTATTTTGTAAGGGGGGGGCATGTGAGCATGTGTCTTCCATCAGTTGCTTCTCTACTTATCTTTTTGAGGCAGAGACTCTCCCTGTGTAATCCAGGGTTCTCTAGAGAAACAGAAATGATAGAATAAATGTGTGTGTGTGTGTGTGTGTGTGTGTGTGTTTGTCTTATTTGTAGTAGTGGCTTACAGGTCATGATTAGATTATTTTAACAATAGTTGTCTCTTATGGAAAAATCCAAGAATCCAGTAGTTTTTCAGTCCACAAGGCTGCATGTCTTGGGTGATTTTTAGGATGCTCCATAATTCCGAAGTAGGGTCTAATGCCAGTGGACAATTATATGCTTTAGCAAAAGTAGGGTCAAGCAAGAAAAGAGCAAAAGCTTCCATGACCTTTCCTTAGTCTGCCACCAGAAGGTGTGGGCAAGATTTAAGATGTATTTTCCTATCTCCAAACAGTCAATCAAGAAAAATTCCCCATAGGCATATGCATCAACTTGGGTTTTAGTTAATTGCAGATACAGTCAAGTTGACAACCAAGGATAGCCATCACAGTGACTGAAGCCAGAGCTTTCACTGACAGGCCAGCAAGACAAGATGGTACTGTCTTTCCCCTTCAAAACCTAGGATTTACAGTCTCATATCACTGTTCCTGGCTTTTTATTACATGGATTCAGAATTCAGGTCCATCCCTAGCCCCTAGTCATGTCTTGACCATATTTAATATATTGTTGACACGAGTTCTAAAATTGCAAAATTCAATTTTGCTTGCTCAAATCCTTCAATCAGTATTCACTTCTAATTAAAGTTGTTGTGCAAAGCAAAAGATGCATTGGCAAGGAGATGTCAGATGAAGACATTTTGTGCAAATATGGTTATTTGGCACTTATACCAAAATTATTCATTGTATATGAAATAAATTTAACAGTGACCTACATTTTATTTACTCACTCTGGTAACCCTACTTCAAATTCACATGTACAGGAACTTGTAGGAATTACTTCTGCACGATAGGGCTTTTCTGTGCCAGCCATGCTGAAACTCACTTCTTACTTATGCCCCCATGACATTTTGGATCTAATTATTCATGCACTACCTGACAATCTCCATTAAGTTAAGGCTTCCTAATTTTGTTTCTGGTCATACCAGTGTTTTTATGAATTCTAAATGAGGGTCAGTTGGCTTTTAGTAAAAATAACAATATGAAGACTTGCATGCACTGTCCTTGGATTTCACACCATTTTACTTGTTCCCTGCCAAAATATCATGCTGACTATCCAAACATTTCTTAAACCACAAAACTCTGTCTTTGTCTGTGGCCTTAAGTGTGCTACTGTTGCTTTTTTGTGTTACTTCCTGTCTGTAACAACTGTTGATTCTGCTTTGTTAAACTATTCAGTTGCGTATGGAGCAAAGCCACTAATTTGAACAAGTTACCATGATTTTCCTAAAGCACTTTCTTCTGGCTGTTAAGTTACATGTGTGAAAATTCATAACTCAAAATAACTTAATAGTCTGAATATTTTTCGAAATACTACAAAGTTATTTTCAGTTGACTCGTATTGCCAGGAATTGTATTAGAATTTAACATCTGTTTCTATGATTTGGAATGTATAATACAGCATAGGAATACTTGTGAATTCTCAAAACATAGTATATATTGACTTGTCCTGACTAATCTGTTTCTCACCCAGTATAATAAAATAAAGAACGGAAAGCAAAATGCAATGGTATATTTGTAGGTTGACATTAAAGTTACATTTCCCCATCAATATAATTTCCTTATTCTAGTATTTCCCTTCATGACATATTATTTTTAATATAGATTCTGTGAGTAGCCTCATCTGTTATGAAATCATTTTATAAATATGAATGATTTCCACCTACATGCAATGACCATTTTTACTTACTGAACTTAGGAATTATATTGCTGTCACTTTCAATTTAGAGTTTAGAAGGGGTTCTAAATAAATTTGAAAAGGATTTTCATGGAACTGTCTTAAAATGCAGTTTTCCCTACCTGCATATAATGGTAGTACCTTGAACAATATAATTATAATTCTTAATGTTTTTTGAAGTAACATTAAGAATGGCAATTTGAAGTTATTTCAAATTGTTAGCCTCTTGTAAAAAAGAAACTAACAAGTACAAATTTAAATGACATTAAGACTATGAAAATGTTACCATAAGACCCTCTATTTTGTACAATTAATACTTGAAGAAAGAAAAAAATAACAAGTAAGAAAAAAGAAGGGAAGGAGAGAGAGAAATGAAGAAAATAAGGAAGAGAGAGAAAGAGATAGATGGAGGGAGAAACAGAGGGAGGTAAGCAGGTTTGACAATATTCAATAGACTGTATAGAGTCATTTGGGTCTGACTTTTTTCCGTAGTAGATAAGTAGATATATAGTAGATGCCTAAATATACCTTCTGACCTTGCTACCCACAAATCAAGAGGCTGTAAGCTTCTCCTATGAAAGAAAATTTCTTACAACATTAGAAAATTTGACTATCTGTAATATTTATTCCATAAAGTTTTAAGAACATGTAACCCACCCAAAAAGAATGTATCCAAATTATGTAGTAAAAAAGGTCAATAATTTTGATGAGTTAATGAAGACTATGGTCCTACTCTGAACATGGATGGAAGGAGTGAATTTCATAGTTCTCTGAGTAGGTACATATGTGAAGTCAATGTAATTTGGCAAAAAAATACATATTTTTGGCAAGCACTATATATTTTTTAAACAACAACAACAACAACAGAATGCAAACTCCTATGGTCCACTTCCTTTAGTGGCTTGCAAAATTCCTCTAAAAATTCATCTGAGTTGTATTTGTAAGAATACCATATGTTTTAAATTACATTTCACTGATCACCAAGGAAGTTGAACATGACCTTAAGTATTTTTGGCCATTTGAACTTCTTCTGTTGAGAATTCTCTGTTCAGTTCAGTACCCCATTTTTAATTGGGTTATTTAGAATTTTAATGTTTAGTTTCTTGAGTTCTTTATATATTTTGGGGATCAGACCTTTGTCTGATGTAGGGTTGGTGAAGATCGTCTCCCTTTCAGTAGGATTCCTTTTTCTCTTAATGACAGTGACCTTTGCTTTACAGAAGCATCTCAGTTTCAGGAGGTCCCATTTATTCGTAGACTTTGTTGCTAGCCTTGGTCTTGCACCAGATTCCAAAGTTCCCCCTGGTATCCCTGACTCTTCCTTTTGGTTCCTATGTGACTCCTCCACTGATTCTATGGACTGGCGACTCTCTTCCTCTTGTATTTTTTCAAGTATTTTTTTAGCCATGGTGACCTCTTGTCTTACTTTCACTTTATCAGTAAGCAAGGCTTCACGGAGCAGGTGCCATAGCAAAAAGGTAGATGTAGGGAAGCTATCGGCACCCTTCTTTTGCAGTCATTTTTGCAAGTCTCTTTTCATCTGTTTCCAGTCGGGGATGTTAAAAACCATGGGCTTGCTGCGCCTATAGTCTTAAGAAAATCCTCTATAGTTCTCTGTTTGACCGCAGTTCCTTGTTGCTCTAACAATTTAGATATCTGATTTATCAGGTCTCTCTTACTGCTTGTGGATCCCATGTTACCCCAATCCATCCTACCAGCCTAGGACTATCCTGTCTGCTACCCCTTCTTTCTCAGATCTTGGTAGGACCTCCACTTGCTGCGCTAGCACAGCAACTGTAGTCTCTGAGTGAAGGACTTCGGGATTAACACACAGCACAACTTCAGGTTCTGCAGGCAAGCCTTTATTCCACGTTCTCACACAGTATATATAGCCCTCAGAAGGGGAAGCCAAGCCAGCAAAAAGCAGGAAGCTCATCACCACAACTCACATGACTTAGAGGTAAACATCCTTAAAATCATTGCTGAGAACAGCAATTGTTCCTGTTTTTGGAACAACCAACTACAAGAGTGCAAAAAAGGTCAAGTGGGGGTGCAAAGGGACTCAACACTAATTGAAGGAGCCATTTTGGAGTTGGCAAGAGGCTTGGCTCTGGAGGAATTCCCAGGAGTCCACGGGGATGACCTCAGCTAGGAACCTAGGCAGTGGAGGAGAGGGTGCCTGAACTGGTCTTGTCCTGTAGTCAAACTGATGACTATCTTGAATATCACCATAGAACCATCTTCTGGCAACAGATGGAGACAGAGACAGAGACCCACATTGGAGCACTAGACTGAGTTCCCAAGGTCCAATTGAAGAGCAGAAGGAGGAAAAATAGGAGCAAGGAAGTCAGGACCATGAGGTGTTGGTTCACCCACTGAGACAGTGTGCCTTAGCTACTGGGAGCTCATCAACTCCAGCTGGACTTGGAATAAATGAGCATGGGATCAAACTGGACCCTCTGAATGTGTTTGCCAGTTGGGGCAGACAGAGGGGTCAATGATAATGATACTAGAATTTGTCTCTACTGCATGTACTGGCTTTTGTGGATCCTATTCTCTTTGGATGTATACCTTTCTAAGCCTCGATATAGGGGAAGAGCCTTGGACTTCCCACAGAGCAGGGTGTCTTGCCCTCTCTTAGGACTGGAGGGGGATGGGGAAAGGGTGTGAGGGGGAATGGGAGGGAAGTGGGAGGAGGGGAGGAAGTGAGAATTTAGTTTGGTATTATGTATAAAGTAATAAAAATATTCATCACAAAATGGCAACCCTCGGGAGGCAGAGGCAGGCTCAGTCTACAGTTGTCACCCAGATGCAGAGAAAACCAGACAAGAACACCTCACTAATAAAATGTACCAAGCCATGTGGCTAATGCAGATAAGAATTATAGGTTAATTTAAGATGCAAGAGTATGTTAATAAGAAGCCTCAGCAAATAGGCCCATCAGTTTACAATTAATGTAGGCTTCTGTGTGTTTCTTTGGGACTGAATGGCTGCAGGACATTATAGGACAGAAACCTCTATCAACACTTGACGTCGTTATATATTTTGGAGATCAGTCCTCTGTATGATGTGGAGTTGGTGAAGAACTGTTGGGCCTCATGAGGCATTGCCATGAGGCCCAGTGTAAAACTTTCTGAGCCAAGCTCGAATTTGGAGACTTATCTCTGGCTATAACTTCCACACAGAATGTTACTGAGCACAACCTGACCTAGGTCCACTTCTCCCCAGCCACTGCTAATGTGGCAGAGTATTATTGGCCCTTTTCCCTTACTCTGCCTCGACCCATTCCAGGATTTCCACTCCTTATATATATATAAGTTCCTGCTAATACCATCAAAGGAGATCCTGCTTTGACAGACTCCCAAGTCAGTGTGTGTTTCTCCCCAATGGCTAGCGGGGAGGTATGGGTCATCCACCACTCACCATCTCGCTCAGCCCCAGGGAAAGTCAGGCAGATCTGGCTCTACACTTGCCATTCCTGCTAGAAAAACCAGCAAAGATCTTTTCCAGCACTGTAATTGCCATTTAGTCTTATTGACTGTGCTTTTGCCTTACACAAGCTTTTTTTTTTTTTCAGGAGGTCCCATTTATTAATTGTTGTTCTCAGTATCTGTGCTCCTGGTGTTATGTTTAAGAAGTGGTCTTCTGTTTCCATGTATCCAAGTTTACTTCCCACTTTCTCTTCTCTGAAGTTCAGTGTGGGTGAATTTCTATTGAGGTCTTCGATCCATTTGAACTTGCGTTTTGAGCATGGGGATAGATATGGATCTATTTGCATTCATACATGTTGACATCTAGTGAAGACATCACCATTTGTGTAAGATGCTTTCTTTTTCATTGTATAATTTAAGCTTCTTTGTCAAAAATAAGGTGTTCATAGCTATGTGAATTAATGTCAAAATCTTTGATTCTATTCCATTGTCCTCCTGTCTGAATTTATGCCAGCACAATGTTGTTTTCATTACTGTATCTCTATAGTGGAGCTTGAAGTCAGGGATGCTAATGCCTCTGGAAGTTCCTTTCTTATACAGGATTGTTTTGACTATCCTGGGATTTTTGGTTTTCTGTATGAAGTTAAATATTATTTTTTCAAGGTCTGTGAGGAATTGTTTTGGGATTTCATGGAATCTGTAGATTGCTTTTGGTAAGATTGCCAATTTTGTTATGTTGATCCTATCTATCCAAGGGCATGGAAGATCTCTCCATTTTCTGATATCTTCTTTAATTTCCTCAAAAACTTCAAGGTTTTGTTTACAGGTCTTTCTAGTTCTTTGGTTAGTGTTACCCCAACATATTTTTATGTCATATGTAGTTATTGAAAAGGGTAATGTTTCCCTGATTTCTTTCACAACCGTATTATCATTTGTATATAAGAGGGATACTGTGGGTTTTTTTTTGAGTAGGTCTTGAATTCTGGACCACTTCCTAAATATAACACCAGTAGCACAGATACTGAGAACAACAATTAATAAATGGGAACTCCCGAAAGAGAAGCTTCTGTAAGGCAAAAGCCACGGTCAATAAGACTAAATGACAACTACAGAGCTGGAAAAGATCTTTGCTTTGTTCTCTGGCAGAAAATGCTGGGGCAGAGCCAGACCTGCCTGACTTTCCCTGGCGCTGAGTGGGATAGTGAGTGTTGGATGACTCAGGCCTCCCAACTAGCCACCCGGGAGAAACACACACACTAACATGGAAGTCTGTCAAAGCAGGATCTTTTTAAATGGTATTAGGCTCCTACCCATTTTTCCTCCAATAGGTACAGGTGGGGCCTGTGCTTCATGGGTTCTCTCTTTCCCCGGTTGTTGCAGGTGGGACCTGTGGCTTAGGTGGACACTCTTCCTCGTGTAGGCAAGGATGCTCCTCTGGTAGTCTGTTGCCTCCTCTCCAGATATAGTAAGGACCAAGTCTCCAGCGGTCCTAATACTGTGGGAGATGGTTGTGGGTGTTGGGAGGCTGCTTCGGGGTCTCTGGAGGTTGGTGTTGGTGGGGAACATGGAATGTGCCCCTGGGAGGGCTAGGGCCTAGAGAGCAGGACTCTGCAACCAGGAATCCAGACACTCAGCTTTCTAGGGGCAGTCAAGGCCAAGACTCCAGTGGTCAGAGATGTGGTGAGGAATGTGGGGAGACTGCTCCCATGTCTCTGGAACTTCACTAGGTGTTGTTGGATCCAGAGTAATACTTATTTTTGATTTGCCAGCTGTGATTATAGCTGAGTTTACTAGGGAAAAAAAGAAGATATTTTTTCTAAACGTTTCTACAAAGAAATTAAGCTTCTCTGCAGTCATTCAATAGAAACCAATTTCTCTGGTAGCCCCTGGCTACCTTTGGAATTATTCTGACTAAGCAGGAGGAAGTCACTAAGGTTAATGATTCTTGCTTACTCAACTGTCCTAAGAAGAGATAACTATATTCCAAAGAACTTAAAATTGTCACTCTGTTTCTTAAAAGATGATTTAAAAAATTATGGGGACATAAAGAAAAGATAAAGAATATGAAAGGTCAGACATCTCTCTGGTGCCAGGACATGAATGATTGGGTATTTTTTTCAGTTAAAACTTCCAGTTTCCAAGGAAGAAAAAGATACACATAGAAACTGCCAGGGAGAATGCAAACTTGGTCCCAACAGTTAAAGGGTTAGGTAATCATTACCACTTTGAGAATGTATAAAGAACAGGATTGCAACTGTTGTCTACTTAGTAGTGATATACATATTATTTAGAAATTGACTTACACCTGAAAATAATGTCCTAAGTATAGCAGCATACACTCAAATGATTTCAAAGTACCAAAGTAACATATTGTTAAGGACTAATCGTAGGGCTTGACTCTCTTTTATTGGGTAACTACATGATTGCTGCCAGTTAGGGCACAGTATGAAAAAGATGTGCTTGACTGAGTGTTATTGTTTTTTTGTTTGTTTGTTTTTATTCTTTTGCTCTTTGCCCTTTGAGAGGCCCCACCCACCCAGTTTCCAAATAAATCACACACGGAGACTTATTATTTATGAATGCTTGACCTTAGATTCATTTATTTCTAGCCACCTTTTCTTAAATTATCCTATCTACCTTTTGTCTCTAGGCTTTTTCTTTTTCTGACTTCTGTATATCTTACTTTCACTATTCCTCCCTGACTGGCTGTATGTCTAGGTGGCTAGTGTCCTCCTCTCCTTTTTTTCTAGTTTCCTCTCTCTTGCTTCTCCTCCCCCTTTAACTCATTATCTTTATTCTCTCTGAGTGCCATCCCAACTATCCTTTCTCTTGCCTTGCTATTGGACATTCAGCCCTTCATTAGATCCCTGAGGTGTTTTAGAAAGGCAAAGTAACACAGCTTCACTGAATCAAACAAATGCAACTTTAAAAATGCAACACATCTTTGCATCATTAAAACAAATGTTCCACAGCATAAACAAATGTAACACATCTTACAATAATATTTCACAACACTGTGTATAATCATTTTGTTTATATTATAAAAATTAATAGTATGGGCAAAAGATCAATGATGTCAAGGGTGTGGGGAACAGGACAAAAAATGAAAATGGGTAAATGTTAACAATTCTTGGAGATTATTAAAGAGAAATATTCACACATGAAAGTTCTCATTAGAACTTGTATAAATAAAAACAACTTGAGCTCTGTGTTTGACAAACAAATGATGGTATGGTCAGACCCTTTATTTTTTTTCACTGATTTCACACCTCTGTCCTGTGGCTCAAAGCCCCACTAGAATTGGACTATGTCAGGACATCTAAGAATTATAAGAATAGAAGAAGGATAAGAATTTACTTATGAGCTCAAAGGCTCAGTAAATACTTTTAACAAAATCATACAAGAAAAATGTCCTAACCTAAATAAGAACATGCCTATAGACATACAAAAAGCTTATAGAAAATCAAAGATATTGAATCAGAAAAGAAAGTCCCCTTGGATCTATCTCTTCTGCATGTATTGGCTTTTTGGGAACTTATTCTATATGGATGCACACCTTCTTAGACCGAGATGGTGGGGGAGGGCCTTGGGCTTCCCACAGGGCAGGGTATCCTGCC
>JAQHUG010000599.1:403452-427245 GCA_028555095.1 Dicrostonyx torquatus
CATCTTAAGGAAGCAGGGGGAGGGCAGGGGGGTAGTGGGGGAGCGGGAGGGCCGGGAACAAGGGGAGTAAATGTAAACTTTGCTTTTAACAAAAATAAATGAATAAATTAAAAAAAAATTCTCATACATAAAAAAAAAAAATAAATGATGGTTAAATTACTAGATTAATATTTCGCCTGGTAAAATTTCAAATAGTCTCTGAGTGTTTTCCGGAGGTCTGGCCAGAATGTTGTAAAAGAAGTGCACCATTTCAGCTAACTAAGTTGGATCCATCCTGGCAGCTGGTATCTAAACAAGTCTTGTAGTAGTGCTATCAGCATCATGACATCATAGTAACCAGGTGGAGTTGTTGTTGTGGGGCTCCATCTTCTTCCTGGAAACTTCAAAGATTACTGCAGGAAAATTCATTGTTTATTATGGAAAACTTAAGCATTATTTATATAGACATACATATATATTCATTGAAAGGTATGATAAAGGCAAAAATAGATATGTAGAAAGGCAAAGAAATTTTGTAAATTATTTTTCTCTTCTGTCCCATATCATGGCTCTCAACATGAGACAGAAACTCTGTGTTTTCTCTTAACAACAGGCTTGGAATTAGAGAGGGACTGAGCGAGAGTCCAACTCCAAAACCAGTTCTATATATTTATGAATATAAATGCATATGTGTATGCATATATACATATATATGAAAATATTTACTTACAGAACCTATTTGATTTTCTTGCTGATCCTTATTGGGCTGTAAAATGTTTTCATATGTCAATATCCCTTGAATTTTTGAAGATGAGTGTTTTTCTGAGGAGATAAGAACAGAACCCTGCTTCCATCCTATATGCCTTTCTTACCACCTGTATAATTATCATCATTGTGGATGAGCTGTCATTTCTCCTTTCCAAGAGGTTTCTCCTCTTCAAACCAAACCTTTATTAATTTCGATGGTATCCACAATTTTTCTTCTCCTGTGGAAACAAGAGCAAAACCCCTTTCCCAACATAACACATCTCCTGGCTTCCATTGCGAGGTCAGCACATCCTTGAAATAAACTGGTTATGATAAATTTTAGACTTAGGAAATCGTTTATGTATTATTTCCAGTGGTTGACTTACAAAATACTGACACAGGGTGGGGCTATTGAGCATTTCCTATAAGAGAATAGTCCACTGGTACTTCCTAGTAGGCTGAGAATTATTATAAGTAGGCACTGTGAAGACAAACTTTTCTCTATCTTTTTTCTGTAAAGGTATAGTGAAGAAACAATTCTTTTAATCATTAACTATGAGAGGCCATCCCTTTGGTAACAGAGAGGGCAGAGGAATTCCAGATTGTAGAGTGCCCATAGTTTGAATAGCCTTGTCACCATTCTCCATTTTCCAGACTTTTTCTTAACAACAAATACAGGAGAATTCCAGTGGCTGGTAGATTCTTCTATATGGTGAGCATCTAATTGCTCTTGTACCAGCTGTTCTAAAGCCTGCAATTTTTTCTCAGCCAAAGGCCATTGCCTGACACATATTGGCTTCTCAGCCAACCATTTTAAAGACAGGGTTGTTGGTATATCTGAAAGGTTACCAATTGCTCTATGTTCTTGTACAGCCCAAATAGCCAATGTTCATCATCTGTAATATCTTCTAATATTTTCCTCAGAAAAAATAAGCTTTAGGGGCAGCAGGAATGTTAATTTGGGTATTCCATTGCTGCAATAGGTCACAACCCCATAAAGTCACTGCAATATTGGCTACATATAGCCTTAGTTTTCCTATTTGCCCTTCTAGCCCTATGCATTTAACCCATCTCGTACTTTGTCTTACTCGAGATAGGGTTCCAATTCTCATGAACTGAACATCTACCTACTGAAAAGACAAATTCAGATGCCAAGATTTTGGAGTAATGATATATACATTCGCACATGTGTCTAATGAGCCTTCAATAAAAATGCCATTTATACACACTCTTAGCTTTGGTCATTGTTCATTTATAGATGTTTGCCAGAATATATGTTTCCTCTGTCCCACCAGATTTCTTGACTCATTCTCCATATTTATCTCATCATTCAGACCATTATTGCTTTTGACAGTAGGGAAGGGGCCTTCTAATTTTCCTGACGAGGTGCATTCTCCATAGTAACCAGGAATGACTGGCCACATTTGTCACAGGGGCCTGCAATAGGCCCCCCATAGTGTTTTCTGATGGTATCAGGTTGCCTTGTCTATCTCTTGTTGACCTACATTCATTCACCCAATGTTAGCTTTTGCCACACCTCCTACATAAACCTGAAGGCTGAGTCCTCCTTTTCCTGTTATTTCCAGAAGAGGCATTATTCCTGGAAATCCATTGTCTACAATCCCTTCTCATATATACCATTTTACCACAATTAAAACACTTGGTATTTTGATGTCTTCTCTTATCATTGGAAATTGCTTCCCCTGCCCACACTTCAGTACTATAACTGAATTTCTTGACATTCTTTGCATGTAAGACCCATTCATCCAAGGGTGCTTATCTGATCTTTAAAAGCCCTAGGATCCTTTTGCACTATATATTGCCATTCTCATAAGCTAAAGATTCAATTATTATATGTCTAGATTCTGGGTCAGTTATCCCTATTTGTATAGCCCTAGTTAGTCTGTGTAAAAAGTCACTAAAGGGTTCTCTCTGACCCTGTTTAACCCTAAGATATGATTCCACTCTCTGTCCTGGTTCATGAACCCTGTACCAAGCCTTTAAAGCTGCTGTGGTACATATGGACAGGATGTGGTCATCATAAAGAGCTTGGTCCTGAGAATCAGAGTAGAGTCTGTCACCTAGAATTTGATCTAAGAAAATCTCAGTTCCTTTTGCTCTTTCCTATTGTTCTAAAATTCTCACTTATTTCTTAAAAAGGCATCTCCAGTGCAATTGTGGCCCACTTTATAGTACAGCTGAGATTAACTGAGCCCAATTGAGAGGCATGGCTTTGTTATTGACAGCCCAGGTTTAACCATCTCTCTAACAAAGGATGAATGTAGTCCGTAAGTCACAAGTGCTTTTTTAATTTCAAGATTGCATCATTTTTTTCTACTGTCAAACAATAATTTTATGAAAAATCTACAGAATACAAGAAAAAAGGTGAATCCTAGAAATAGCTATTTAGGAAAGACTTCATATGTATCTTGGAAGACCTCAAATATGGTGTAAGTGAAAAGGCTACCGAAACCTCGGAGAGTTAGATTGTCTGACATATTGCCCTTTTTAAAATTCAAAGTAATAAATCTTACCTGTGGTTCAGTCAGGTGGAGTAGGTCCAATAACAGTTGCCAGTTAGTAGGTGGTGGGTACACCTGAACTCACGTGCTTGGTTTTAGATGGCTGAATTTAAAGAAAATACTGAAAAACACTCAAATTAAGAAGTTATTATTATTATTATTATTATTATTATTATTATTATTATTATTATTTAATCACAGACTGTGTGGTCTGAAAATGTCCTTGGTTGTTCAATAGGCATCGTGTGTGGCTTTGGCTGAACCCAAAACCTACAGCACCTGTTCAGGGGAGAAGCCCAGCAGAGAGTGAGCCACTATGAGGCCCACATAGCCAGCAGTGGCCACAGCTGCAGGCTGGGAAAAAGAGGTGGGTGGTCGTCTCTCTTTCTCTTTTGCAGAGAGGCTCAGCAACAGTAACAGTTACAGCTCACCACATTTTCAGCAGGTGGCACTAGGGCGGACTGGTCTTTGGGGGGCGGCAGACAGAGGACACCTGGATCAGTGTGGGGGAAACCCCAGCAGGGAAGGTTGTGTTGGGCTGGATGCTTATGCTTAGTATTGGGTGGTGAGGGCTTGGGGCATGGGAAGGAGCTGGGCAGGAGCCGGGAGCAAGGGGCCGGAAGCGTGGAGAGGGATGGGACAGTCTATGTGTCCCTAAAAGCCATGTTTGGCAGCCAGATGTAGACGTATTAGGTCAGCACAATAAATAACCAAGCCAGCTCAATAAGAATGGATATTTTTAATGAATGAATGTAGTATGTGGCGTGAGTGGTCTGTGTTCCTGGCGTGAGCTGCGTTCTCAGCCCCCAGCTATCTTAACTCGAAATAATTATACAGAAACTGTATTCATTTAAACTCTGCCTGGCCGATTAGTTCTAGCCTCTTATTGGCTAACTCATATCTTGATTCAACCTATTTCTAATAGTCTGTAAGTCACCACGAGGTAGTGGTCTTACCGGGAAAGATTCAGCATGTCTGACTCTCTCGACTCCATGGCAACTCTCTCTTGACTTGGTCTTCTTTCTGTCAGAGTTCTGTTCTGTCCTCCATGCCTATCTAAATTTTGCCCTATCAAAAGGCCAAGGCAGTTTTTTTATTCAACCAATGAAATCAATACAAAATGAAAAAGCACCTCCTACATCTAATGAGAGGAAGGGAGACTCATACTACAAAGGTGGAAGGTCCGAAGTCCTACACATGGAGAGGGAGCATGTGTTCTTTTGGTTTTGCTACCTAGGGTCCAAGTGGCCACACCCCAACTTGATGTGATTGGTTAATGGTTTTCCCCATCAAAAAACTGTATGATATTTGCATAAAAATAGACAATTTAATCAACTGAATTGAATCAAAGACTGAGATGTAAATCCACACCTTATTATGGACACCTTATTTTTTTTATAAAGGATCCAGAAATATAAAATGTAAAAAGCAAAATATTTTCAACAAACGTTTCTGGTCTAGGTGAAATTCAGCATGTAGAAGAATTCAAACAGAGCCGGGCGGTGGTGGTGGCACATGCCTTTAATCCCAGCACTCGGAGGCAGAGGCAGGTAGATCTTTGTGAGTTCGAGACCAGCCTGGTCTACAAGAGCTAGTTCCAGGACAGGCTCCAAAGCTATAGAGAAACCCTGTCTCAAAAAACAAAAAAAATTCAAACAGATTCATATCTATCATTCTGCCCCAAACACAGCTCCAATGTATCAAATACGTCAACATAAAACCAGATACACTGAGCCTAATAAAACAGAAAGTGGGAACAGTCTTGAGCGTATTGGCACAGTAAAACATCTTGAACAGAACACTGATTATGTAGGCACTAAGATCAATAACTAATAACTGGAACCTCATGAAATTGAAAAGTTTCTGTAAGGCAAAAGTACCTGTCAATCAGACAAAATGTCATCCTACAAGAATGAAAAAATATTTTTACCAACTCTTCATCATACAGAAGACTAATATCCAGAATATAGAAAGAACATAGCAACTAGTCATTAACAAATGAAATAATCCAATTAGAAAATGGGGTAAAGATATAAACAGAAAATTCTCAACATCAGAATCTCAAATTGTTGAGAAAAACTTAAAGAACTGTTCAACATCCTTAGCTATCAGGGAAATGCAATCAAACTACTTTAAGATTTCATCTTACATCTGTCAGAATGGCTTATGTCAAAACACAAATAATCTTTTATGCTGGAAAGGTTAAGTAAGGAAAGAGATGTACTCCTCCATGTTGTTGGGAATGTAAATTTGTACTGGCACTATGGAAATCAATCTGGCATTTTTTCATGACATTGGGAATTGATCTCTCTCAAGACCCAAGTATACCATTCTTGGACATATATGCAAAGAATGCTGCATCCTACCACAAGGACTCTTGCTCAACTAAGTTCATAGCAGCTTTATTTGTGATAACCAGAGCCTGGAAATGATGTAGATGTTCCTCAATTGAAGAATAGATAAAGAATGTGTGGAGGATTTGCATAATAAATTATTACAGAGCTTTCAAAAACAACATCATGAAATTTGCAGGCAAATGGATGAAACTCGGAAAAATCATCCAAAGTGAGATAATAGAGACCCAGAAAAACCCACATTGTATGTATTCTTTTATAAGTGTACATTAGCTGTTAAGTAAAGAATAATTATGCAGACGCAGAGATGTTAAGTTATAAGCAGGGCTCAGGGGTGGGGGTGCTAATACATGGATCTCCTTGGGAATGGGAAATGGAATAGGTCTTGCAGGTGGATCTCAGGTGGGTAAGGATGGGAAAAGGAAGTTTTCTATGAAATTTTGCCTCCTAGGAATGTTAGAAGCTATGTCTGTAAAATCTCACAAACCTGACTATCTAACCATGAGTCAAACAAGGACAACCTTAAGTTTTTAAAAGAACTTTAGTTCTTTATAAAAGGCCATTAAGAGCCCAGATTTGGTTATCTGATTTTTTGACCATGAGCATGCAAAGATTATTATATGTATTTTTATAATAATTATATTTGTAAATACATATAAAACCCAACTTTGTAATTATTAAAGACAATTGAGACAGACTGAAAAAGAAGAAAAGACATTTTAGATGTCAAACATTCCCTTTCTTATATCTTAAAGCTACATGTACATATACAAATACCTGTGTTTGTTTATTCCTATAAGTTTTCTTTCAATAGATATAAAGTTTTTGAACCACACAGGTGAATTGGTTAGAGTCACAGGCTGTATTCCTTGCAAGTGAATTTTTGTTCATTTGTTTATTCCTTATAAGTGATATATATGGAATGCTTATAAGTTACTTAAATAAGTTATACTTAAAATTTATGGCTTTTTCTTTTTAAATATTTAACTTTGGTGCTCATTAGTCAGTATTTTTATCTTCATCTTAGTAAATGAATGTACACATACATTTTCATTATATTATTGGAAATCAACTTTACCTCATATTTTGTTAATATCGTTCTTGAAAATATGTAAAAATTCAACATCAGCCCAGTTCTCCACTGCAGGTCTTTTCCTGTCTTCATCAGTTGCTAAATGATGATTCTATGGTAACATTTATGTTATTTATCAATCTGACTACAGGGCAAGGCCATTTTGGGCACCCTCATCTTTATTTCTTAGGGTCTTAGCTGGGGTCATCCTTGTGGATTCTTGGGAATTTCTCTAGCATCAACTATCTTGCTAACCCCATAATGGCTCCCTCAATCAAGATGTCTTTCCTTGCTCTCATCTCTGTTCTTCCTTGATCTCAATTACTCATTTCCTCAAGTTCTTCTCCTCTCACTCCTTCTCCCCTCCTTTTCCCCTCCCACCCTCCCTGTTCTCCCCACCCCCATGCTCACAATTTTGTCACGTCATCTTGTGTATTTCCCTTTTCCAGGTGGATCTATATATGCCTATTTTAGGGTTTACCTTGTTACTTAGCTTAAGAGAAGTAAATTTTAAGAGCCAGTCCAAAGCTTTTCCAGAGAATTATCAGATACTGACATCTAGTGGAAGTGAAAATCTATAGCTATGAAGGACTTTTAGTAAGGCTTAAGTGTAAGTAAGCTAAATGCTTCTGCACTTCTGCAAGTGCAGAACTGTGCGTAGATGGAGATATCTTATTCATATACTCTTTTACACTTTTTAATGTATCAAACTGTTGGTATTCAGGGAAAAACTGAAAAATCATGATGGAATGAACATTGTCTTGACTAGCTAAAGTGCGTGTTGTAAATTTCTGAAGAAAAACCACTTCTTTTCTTCTTTCTCTTCTTCTATTGCTTCTCTCTCTCTCTCTCTCTCTCTCTCTCTTTCTCTCTCTCTCTCTCACACACACACACACACGCACACACACACACTATCCCTTTCTTTCTTTAACTCTCCATCTTTTCCCTTTTACTTTTTTATTATACGAACTAATAACTTTTAAAATATCCTTTGGCTCCTCATGGACTTTAGACTTCCTGGTACTCTAAGCTTTAAAACCTTACCTTTTGCACAGTTTTAAGTGGTTTTCTAAATTGTTATATCTCTTTTCAGCAAGATGGCTGTGTGGGAACGTTCATCTGCTGCCAATCCTGATACCTTGTTTCAATCTTCAGGACACAGATGATGTAAGGAGAAAACCAGGTCCTGAAAATTGTACATATACATCCCCTCACACACACAGATACACAAATGTAATAAAATTTCTCATCTTTACCACAGTAGCCAAAGGCATACACCCAACAGCATGACAGTTTTCATTCACGTTTTACTTAATATATTTGACATTTTCTCTTTATACTAACAGTTTATATTTTTTTAAAAAGAATATATCCTGTCAGAGACATTTTTAACTTGTTCTTCTCTTTCTTATCTTGTTCCTTAATTCCACTTCTCTTCTATGCCTTCCTTCTTTTCTTGCTTGCTTTATCTCTCCTTTTCTTTCCCATAACTTATAATCATAACATAACACTTAACTACTTTCCATTGTTCTACCAGTTGTTGAGATTTCTTACTGAAAAATTTCATAGTATTACTCTTATTGTATAAAGACTTATATTGAACAAATTCTTTATTTTACTCCAATTTTGCGTACTTGCCTCCACCTCTCTTCAAAGTTACCAAATTCATTTGACAAAGTACCCTCCAAGCATCCTAATTCCTCCTCCTAATATTTATATTAATTTTTCTAGGACATTGTTTATACAAGTGTTTTGTGGCAAAAGACTGGAAAGGAATCAGTTTTTCTTCTTTGAGTTGTGTCAAGAAAAAGTTATTAATATCTCAGAGAAATGTTAAAGAAAATGAGATAAGACAGATTGTAGCTCCCATGGTAGTGAAGAGTTTTCCTCTGATTTAACTTCTAAGAAGTAGTAGATGTAGGTCTAGAGGCTTGCTTGGTAATTTAGAATGGACTCAGTGTCCGTGAAAGAAGTTCTGCGGGAGAATTGCAGAGCTGCATTAATTCTGATCCCTGTCCCTTCTCTGACTTTCTCCTACATTTTATGTATAATCAGTTCCCATACTTGCAATAGATTGCCAAATATGGACAAAATTAAAAGTCAGAATTGTTTTTGAGCAAAGGCTCAGGAAATGGGAACTCTAGGTAATTTCAATAGATGGGGCCTGGACATGCTAATACAGTCTAAAGTTAAAATTTCCTGAAAATCATCAAATTTCTTGGGCATCATTTCAACTAAGTTTGGCTAGAGAATAATAGGTAACATGTACTTGGTGTTAGTTTTTAGTGCTTTTCTTTACCAATTTTAGATCATAAAAGATCTCAAACACTCAAAACAATATTCAGAACAAAATTGAACCATTTGCTTCCTATTTCAACCACTATGAAAAATGAGGAAAACAAAGACCAATGAGACCCAACAGGGAACTCAGGAAAAACTCCAATAAGATTCTGCCAACTAGTTTCTAATAAAGTCCTTCAAGAACATATAATAAAAATACATTTTTCATTATAAAATAGTGTCAACTTGCAGAAGAGTAAAATTAGATCTTTGTTTTGTAGCATGTAAAAAATCAATTATAAATTCTTTAGCAATTGAAGGCATATTTATGATGAATCATCCAATATGTATATTGACTGAATAGAATTTTGTGATTGTGGAGAGTTGGAATAATGCAGATTCAGGACTAAATTACCTCTGGTTTCTTTAATCCTTTTAGTAGCCATTTATTGCCTGCCTCTATATTTGACCTAACACCCATTAAAATATCAAGCAATAACTTTGAAATAGATTCTTAGCAGACTCTTAGTTTCTATCTATCCAAAGATTAAGAATTTCATTAAACGGCATCTGAAACAACTGAAGAATTTTCTCTCCTGCTTTAATAATTACCTATCATCCCCACCAATGTTATTGGTAAAGGCACTACTTTTCTTTTCTTTTTCTTTTTTTTTTTTTTTTTTGGTTTTTTGAGACAGGGTTTCTCTGTAGCTTTGGCACCTGCCCTGGAACTAGCTCTTTTAGACCAGGTTGGTCTCAAACTTACAGAGATCCAACTGCCTCTGCCTCCCAAGTGCTGGGATTAAAGGCGTGCACCACCACCACCCAGCTACAATTTTTTTTTTTACCATCATATAGGATTAATAAAAGCTTTTACTTATTACTGTTTCCATGGTGGAATATGCCCCTTGAGAAAGCTTGAGTTCATGATATTAATTGTCGACTTGCTATAAATTGCTTTTATATGTTTAGATATGTTCCATGTATCCCTGATCTCCCCAAGGCCTTTATTGTTCATCTTTTCAAATGCTTTTTCAGCATCTAATGAGATGATCATGTGATTTTCTTTTCAGTTTGTTGTCATGGTGGCTTACATTGGCAGATTTCCATATGTTGAAACAACCCTGCATCTCTGGGATGAATCTTACTTCATCATGGTGGATGATTTCTTTTTGAGGGGCTCGTGTGTAATCCATGGCTGCTTGTTCATTCTCAGCCACCCAAACCTAAAATAAGCCCACTGAAACTATATTAATTACTACACTGTCAGTCTGATGACTCTAGCGTATTTTCAGCTATAACTTGTGTCTTAAATTAATTTATTTCTATTAATTTGTATATTCCACGTGGTTGTGGCCTACCTAAGGTCTGTCTGGCATCTGCTATCTGACTCCAGTGATGGCTACATGCCTTCTCCCTGACTCTGCCTAGTCTCTCTATTTCTCTTCCATCCTGGCTTTACTCTGTTAAGCCATGAGTCAAAAGCAGCTTTTTTATTAACCAATAACAATAAAACATATTCACAGAATATATCACCTCCCACATCACTTTTGGATTCATTTTGCCAGTAATTTTTTTGAGAATTTTTTCATCAATATTCATAAGAGAGATTAATCTGTATTTCTCTTTCTTTGTTGCATTTTTCTGTAGTTTGGGTATCAGGATAATTGCAGCCTCATCAAAGAAGTTTGGCAATGTTCCTACTGTTTCTCTTGTGCAGAAAAAAATGAGAATATTGGAATTAGCTCTTCTTTTAAATTCTGGTAGAATTCTATGCTGGAACCATCTTGTCCTGGGCCTTTTTTTTTAATTGGGAGACTTTTAATGAATGCTGCTTTTTCCTTGGGGCAATGGATCCATTTAAATTATTTATCTGGTCTTGATTTAATGTTGACTGAGGTTTCTGTCCTGCCTGGTTGCCGCAGCCATTAAGCCCCAAAGAAATCGCACACAGGCCTACATTAATCATAAACTGATTGGCCCAGTAGCTCAGGATTCTTATTAATTAATTCTTATAGCATATATCAGCCCATAACTTTTGTCTGTGTTAGCCACATGGCTTGGTACCTTATTGAGTGAGACAGTCACATCTTGCTTTCTCTGCCTCTGGGTCACAACTGCAGACTGTGCTTCCTTCTTCCCAGAATTCTCATTGTCCTACCTATACTTTCTGTCAGGCTACTGGCCAATCAGCATCTTATTAAAATAATATAAGTCACAGTATAAAAGACCATTGTCCCACAACAATCCCCCCATTTTTTCTAAACAAGAACTGTGAATCAAATCTCCCTTGTTTAGCTTTCTTCCTGATGATTATCCTTAACAATTTGTAACCAACATTCTAAACAAAGGAAAATATCCATAGTCCATTTTTTGGGAATGTTTTTCAGGCTACTTACTGCTGATTGGGTATGCTGATAATCTTATGGGGACCTAAAGAAAATTTAGAATTATGATTAAATCATGGCTAGAGTATCCTGTGAGGCTTTATCATCTCAGGCAGCAGTTTTGAATCTGTTCTGGATGTAGAACCCAGACATCTGGGACATCTGCTCCTATCAGAGATTTCTCAGGGGGTATTCCTTGATCAAACCTAATATTTCTTAACCTGTAATGAATCCACAGCCTCTCATTTCCTGTGGAAACAAAACCAAATCCTCTTCTTCAAAGTAACATACCTTTTGACTTCAATGTTGAAGTCAAGGTATTTTCAAAATACCTATCTTGGATTAATTCAGCAGCATTTATAAACAAATATCTTTTAGTAGCTGTTGCTCCTTCCTCAACATTCAAACAATTCAAAAAGAACGTAATAATATACAGTATCCAGATTCTCTGTATGTTTCCCATCTTTACTTTGCTTTATTTTAAACTGTATTTAGTTTATTTTTAATTTCTGGCTTTTTGAGACAGGGTTTCTCTGTGTATCTTTGGCTGTCATGGAATTCACTCTGTACACCAGGTTGTCCTTGAATTCACAGAGATCCACCTGTCTCTGCCTTCCATGTGTTGGGATTAAAGATGTCTGCCCCCACACCTTGAACTCACAGAGATCTGTCTGCCTCCCATGTGTTGGGATTAAAGGTAAGTGCCACCACACCCAACTACTCTCTTTTTTTTTGTCTTTCTTTTTAGGACATTCTTTTTTTTCCTTTTATCTCCCTAGCATAAATATATTTTTTTAAACACTCTCTAAACTATTTAGAGGTTTTTTTCAGCTGAATCTGCCTTTATTGTATATCTCTCTTTTTCTGACCACACGAGTCTTTAATTTGCTAAGCAATATGTCTAGGATCAAAGCCATGGCTTTTATAGCTGGATCCAGCCCATTCCTTAGCTTTCTGAGATTCCTGTCTCATGGCAGAGGTACTGGACAGAGCCATGTTTATTTCCACAACTCTATGGCATTTCAGGGTCCCTGCCACCCCAAAAAGCATGCAGTCGGCTTTTCATCAATACCATTTAACTGTTTCGTGGCAAGACCTCTTAAAAGGGCTGCAAGGTTTTGCAGCTAAACTTGAGTCAGGAAGCCCCTCTTAAATGAGAGTGCTTGCTTTTAGCAGTCAGAGCCCACCCCAGAAAATATTGCCATCAAGAAGCCATGCTTAACACTGTTATTTTGTGTCTACAATTACTTCCCAAGCTCTCTCAGGTTTTATGTGGATCAGTTGGCCACACATTGCACACCATTCTGTTGACTGAGGTTTCTGTCCTGCCTGGTTCCTGCAACTGTTAAGTCCCAAATAAACCACACAAAGGCCTATATTAATCATAAACTAATTGGCCCAGTAGCTCAGGCTTCTTATCAAAATAATTCTTATAGCTTATATTAGCCCATAATTCTGTCAGTGTTAGCCACATGGTTCAGTACCTTATTCAGCGAGGCAGTCACATCTTGCTTCCTCTGCATCTGGGTCACAACTGCAGACTGTGTTTCCCTCTTCCCAGCGTTCTAATTGCCCCACCTGTACTTCCTGCCTGGTCACCCTGCCTGTACTTCCTGCCTGGCTACTGGCCAATCAGCATTTTATTAAAAATAATACAAGAGACAGGATAAAAGACCATTGTCTCACAGAAATTTGACTTTTGTATATGGAACCTATCAAGAAAGTTGTCCATTTTTTTAATTTTCCAATTTTGTTGAGTACAATTTCTTGAAGTAAGACTTAATAATTCTCTGAATTTCCTCATTGTCTGTTGTTATGTATCCCCTTTCATTTCTGATATTGTTTAGTTGGCTATTTTCTGTCTTTTGGTTAGTTTTAGATAATGATTTGTCTATTTTATTGACTTTGTTCCCTTTGGTTCTACGTTACCGGTTTCAACCCTCAATTTGATTATTTCCTGATATCTACTCTTCCATGGTGAGCTTGTTTCTTTTGTTCTAGAGCTGTCAGTTGTTCTGCTAATTTACTAGTGTAGGATTTCTTTAACTTCTTTATATAGTCATTTAGTGCTACTAACTTTTCTCTTACTATTGCTTTCATAGTGTCCATAAGTTTGTTATGTTGTTGCTTCATTTTCGTTTAATTCTAGGCAGTCTTTAATTTTTTCTTTCTTTATTCCTTGACCCATGGGTGACTCAATTAAGCATTATTCAGTTTCCATGAGTTTGCAAGCTTTTTTGGAATTGGCATTGTTGGTGAATTCTAACTCTAAGTCATAGTGATCCAATAAAATACAGGGGTTATTCCAATTTTCTTTTTAAATCTCCTTGGATTTGTTTTATGACCAAGTATGTGGTCATTTTTAAAGAAGGTTCCATGAGGTGTTGACAGAAAAATATATTCTTTTTTGTTTGGGTGGAATGTTCTATAAATGTCATCCCTTTTAAGTCATAACACCTGACAGTTCCCTTGTTTCTCTGTTAAGTTTCTGTTTGGTAGTTTCATTGATGAGAGTGGATTGTTGAAATCTCCCACTGTAAGTGTGTGGGTTTGATGTGCAATTTAAGTTTCAGTAATTTTTTTTAAAAAAGGTTCACATCCTTGTATTTAGGGCATAAATGTTCAGAATTGAGACTTCATTTTAATCGATTTTTCCTGTGATAAATATGAAATGTTCTTCTCTATCTCTTTTGATTACCTTCAGTTTGATGTTGTGTGGTTGAAAAAGTAAATGGAGAGTATTTTTCTGGGATAGTGGGGCTCAGAATATCTTGATGGGTCAGGTCTAATTCTTTTTTTACCACCATAGGCTTCTGAATGTGCAGGATGGCACTGGATTTGCACATGACTATCATGTGGAGATCGGGGTAGTATACTTCTTTTGGTATATTCTGTGTCAGATGGTACTGATAGAGACCTGGCCATCCTTGTTGATAGTGGTTATCACATGATAAGCAGCAGAATTTCCCTATCAGGATCTCCACTTCATGACCACAATTACTGTGGTATCCACTCTCAGTTATGTGGTCTATCATTGTGGACCTACTGGGGGTCATATCCAACTGCCAATTCCTCAACTAGAAATAGGAACCATACACAACTCCCTTTCTTCTTCACCTCTGGAGCTTACAACACTTTCTCCTCCCCTTCTAGAATAATCCCTGATTCTTGGAAGAAAGAGGTATGATATAGATGTCCCCTTTAAAGACAGGCATTTCAGCTTCTTATCCTTTGCATTTTGACCAGTTGTGAGTCTCTCTTCATTTGATCCTCACAAAATGACAAATCTATTGGCTTTACAATAAGACATTCAGAGTGTGCTTCCCCTAGGACATCTTCCTTGTCTAATTGCAGATTTTAGGCCTTGATAACTTGATAACACAAACTATAATGTTCAGTTTTTGGAGAGGCCTGGAATCCAATCAGAATGTGGTATGCTACTTTTCTAACATGTGTTCCACCACTGTATTAATGGGCATATCTAGGCATGTCAATCATTACTGTAGCTCACATGGTTCACAGCTGGGTAAGAATGATGATCATTTTCTTCAACCAGTAGCATTCAGAGCACCTTCCAGAACTATGGAAGCTAGTTAGTAGGTATTGTAAGGTATCTTTGATACAATAGAAGACTACTGAGGCAGAAGTTTAAGCCAATAAAAAGTCTTTACTAGCCTGCCATCAACTGCACTGGGTGTTCTGGAACACAGTATAGCCCCAAGAATTTCTCAGTGTGTACTTTTAAACACTAAAATTATGTTCTGTTTTGGCATACTTCAGTAGTCAAGAATAGTTAGCAAGAAAAGTAAATATAAAAGACAGAAAGCAAGTTTAGGACATCTAAAGCTTTCACACTTGCCCAGAGATGCCTTGGCTCCAGGCTACTAGGCCTCTGCCTTCCAGGTGCTTTTCTTCCTTCTCTTGCACTGAGGCAGTGGCAGTGGCAGAGCAAAGGAAGAAGGACAGCTGTCATAGTTGAGGCAAGATTCAAAAGTTCCAGTCAGGTGGCCTTCCTGGACACAGTGGCCTGCGCTCTTTCCAGAGGAGACAGGCGCTGCTTTACGTGCCCAGCAACTGACTTCGTGCAGAGGCTCTTTGCCTCTTTGAGCCACCAGGGTTCCTCCAAACTTCCCTAGATCTTTGCCACCTGACCCTGGCTCTGTGCAGCTATCTGCAGGTCCCCAAAAGACCCTCTTCACTTCTTCCTTCCACTTGGCTTCAGCCTTGGACTGCAAGTTGCTCTTTGGTCTGGACTCTTGTGTGTGCTTTGTTTCCAGCTTAGGCCAAAACAAGGGTGTTTGCGGCTGCTGCTGCCCTTGCAGACCTCTCTCCCATCTTCTTGCTCCCACAACAGAGCCTCATTGGACTTTCCTTGCAGAGAGTTCCTGGGTGGCTCACACACACACTGTAATTCTTCCTCCTATTTGGTATAACTGTTTTCCCTACACCTCCTTTCTATGATTCTCAAAATAATTTTAAAGCTAGTACCTACACCTGTGGCTTCCCTGCAGCTTTTGCTTGCTGGAACACAGTGGCTCTGACTCCAGGAACACCAAAAAGACTGGGTCTAATGGTGAGTTCCACAATGCCTGTTCACTTCCCCTAATGAGGTTGAATATTTCAGGGTTTTTTTTTTCTTTTTTTGGTTTTTCGAGACAGGGTTTCTCTGTGGCTTTGGAGCCTATCCTGGAATCCTGGAACTAGCTCTTGTAGACCAGGCTGGTCTCGAACTCACAGAGATCCGCCTGCCTCTGCCTCTCGAGTGCTGGGATTAAAGGCATGCGCCACCATCGCCCGGCATATTTCAGGTTTCTTGCCTCAAAAGAGTACCCTCTTTTCTCTATCAAATTAATCACACACACACACACACACACACACACACAGAATATCCTTTACTTCTCCTGTTTCAGTAAATCTTACTCCTCTTGACTTCCTTTCTGGGACTCTTGTCCCAGAAAACTATTGTTTTTCAAGAGAGAATTTCTCTGAAGTTTTAGAGCCTGTCCTAGAACTAGCACTTTTAGACCAGGCTGTCCTCAAACTCACAGAGCCCTGCCTCTGCCTCCCAAGTACTGTGATTCATGGCATGTGCCAACACTGCCAGGCGATTCTCAAAATTTTCCTATAAGCTGGTACCTATACCTCTGGATTTCTTTCCAGGTTTTGATTTGGGGAACAATGTGACCTTGAATCCAGGTCTTCTCAAAGAGTTGGATCTAAGGGTAAAAATCCATAATGCCTGTAATCTCTTACTGATGAATTGGCTTTTCTGGGATGTCTTGGCCTATTTTTATTATCCTCCTTTATCAACCATTTACAAAGATACATACGCAAACACACTTTCCCCTGATTTAGTATATTTTGTAGTGTGAATTATATTTTGTCTTTTTACTAAAAACTCAGAGTCAGATATTGGGGTGAATGCTGAAATGTCAGAGAAATAAAGGAGCCAGTCACTAGAGAGACCTTTTACCTCTATCAAATCCTCAGGCCAAACTGGACAAGATCCTGTCCTCAGGAATCCTTAGAGTGAACCTGAATTCCGGTCTCCTTCTATCCTACATTCCTCCCTCAGCTCAGTCATACCATTTCTCATCTCCACCTCCCGAGAGCTGGGATTAAAGGTGTATTAGGAGGTGCAGGGTTATTTCAGGGGCTAAACTAGTCGGGTGTTAGGACGCAGCCTGCCACTTTTCCTACAACAGAGTAGTGCCTCAATGTGAAGGACTAAATCCACTTAAAAAGCTGAGAGGGCTTAAAAAGGAGAGAGAGAGAGTTTAACACAGCCTTTTGCTGTTTGCTGGGGCGTGCTGCAGAGAGTTTTCCTGACTTGGCAATAGCAGCAGGAAAAAACCTGCACCATTTTAAAACAAGACTTCCTGGGCCCTGCCACCCGTGCAAACTTAGGCTATGGAGCATTTGTGGGCTCAGATGTTTGTGTGCCTACTCGGGATGGGGAAGAAAGTACTCTAAGACCATACCTGTAACTCAGCACTCCCTGATTGGGCAGGTGGTAGAATCAGGTTTACTAGGCATGCACAAGCAGGAAAGCATGGCGGATTTCTGCTGCCATACAGAGAGATGTTTCCAGGCTGTGTAATGGCCAGACAGTAATTTAATTAATACAATTTCCGTGTGGTTATTTCGGGGGTTAAGCTAGTCAGGCACCGGGAACGTGGCTCACTCCTCTCACAGCCACCCAAAGTGGTTGACTGACTCCACATAAAATTTGGGAGAGCTCTCCAAACTCTCAGGAGTCAGCTCTTTAAAGAAAACTGTGTTCTTCCCCAACATCAGTAAAGCCAGACCCCTCTATTGTAGAGGTTTGCATTTCAACAACCTTTTAAATTTTCTTTTTTCTGATTTAGATACCAACCACAGTTTTCCTTCCCTCCTCTTCACATTTTCCCTACCACACCTCCCTTCTACCCTTACCCATCCACTCCTCCTCCATTTAGAAGGGGTAAGTCTTCCCAAGGAAATCAACAAAGAATATCATATCCTGTTGAAGCAGGATCAAGTTCCTTCCCTTGCATCAAGGCTGAACACGGCACCCCACGTTAGGGAATAGGTGGCAAAGAGCCAGCTCATGCAGTAGGGACAGGTCTTGGTCTTACTGCTAAGGGCCCCTTAGCTAGATCAAGCTACACAGCTGTCACCCAGATGCAGAGGGCCTATGTCAGTTCTTTGTGGCTACCTAGATATGAGTCCAGAGTCCATGAGCTTCCACAAGGTCAGGTCAGTTGTATCTGTCAATCTTTATTATCTTTATTCCCCTTGCTCATATAACAGATCCTTCTGCTCTTCATTTGGACTCCTGGAGCTCAGTCCAGTTCTTGGCTGTGAATCTCTGCATCTGCTTCAATCAGGTACTGGATGAAGTCTCTAAGATAACAATCAGCATAGTCACTACTCTGATTGCAGGAGAAAGAACGTTCAGGCACCCTCTCCACTATTGCTAGGAGTTTTAGCTGGGGTCATACTTGGCAGTTCCTAGGATATTCCCTGGCACCAGGTTTCTCCCTAAACCTGTAATGGCTCACTCTGTCAAGATACCTCTTTAGTTATTTCCCCCTTCCATCCCACTCCTAACTAAACCATCCAAATCCCATATATTCCCATTCCTCAGTTCCCTCCCTTTAACCCCACTCACCCTCAGTTTACCCTGGATATCTCATCTATTTCCTCATCCCAGGGAGATCCATGAGTCTATTTTAGGGTCCTCCTTTTTACCTAGCTTCTCTGGGGCAGAGGATTGTAGCCTGGTTATATTTTTTATATCTAATATCCACTTATGAGTGAGTATATACTGTGATTGTGTTTCTTGGTCTGTGTCACCTCACTTAGGATGATTTTTTCTAGTTCTTCCCATTTGTCTGCAAATTCCATGATGTCATTTTTTCCCACTGAGTAATACTCCATTGTGTAGACATACCACATTTTTTTAATCCATTCTTCAGCTGAGTGGCATCTAGGTTGTTTCCAGATTCCAACTTCTAGGAATAGAGTTGAGCAAGTGTACTTGCAGCATGATTGAGCATCCTTTGGGTATATGCTCAAGAGTAATATCTCTGGGTCTTGACATAGATTGATTTCTAATTTTCAGAAAATGGCTAAATAGAATTCCAAAGTGGCTGGAAAAGTTGGCATTCCCATGAGAAGTAAAGGAGTTTTTCCTTACTCCACATCTTCTCCAACATAGACTGTCATTAGCATTTTGTCTTTAAATAATTTATTTTTGTTTTTTTTAAAAGAAAACAAATTATCTTTTCTCATTTCACATACCAATCCCAGTTCACACTCTCCTCCCAATCCTTCCACCTATCCCCCACCATACCCCCACCTACTCCTCAGAGGGGGTAAGACACATTGTTTTAGGGAAGGTCCAAGGCCCTCCCTACTATATCTAGGCTGGGCAAGGTATCCATCCAAAAAGAATGGGCTCCCAAGAAGCCAGTTCAAGCAGTAGGGATAAGTCCTGCTCTCACTGCCAGTGGCCCCCGAGTCTGTCCCAGCCATACAACTGTTACTCACATCCAGAGGGTCTAGTTTGGCCCTACCCTGGTTCATTCCCTGTCTGGATGGGGTTGTTGAGGTGACATTAGCTCAGCTGAACTGTTAGAGTGGGTGTCTTCATCATGGTCTTGATCACTTTGCTCATATTCTCACTCTTCCCACTCTTCAACTGGACTTTGGAATTCAGTCCAGTGATCCAATGCAGATCTCTGCCTCTGTTTCCATCAGTTGCTGGATTAAGGTTCTATGGTGACATTTAAGATATTCATCAATCTGACTACAGGGCAAGGCCAGTTCAGGCATCCTCTCCTCTATTTCTTAGGATCTTAGCTGGAGCATCCTTATGGGTTCCTGGGAATTTCTCTAGTGCCAGGTTTCTTCCTTGTCCCATAATGGCTCCTTTCATGAAAATATCTCTTTCCTTGCTCTCATCTCTGACCTTCCTCCATCTCAACTCTCCCTTTACCTCAAGTTCTTCTCACCCCCTCTGTTCCCCTTCTCTTCTTCTCCTGCATGTACTTCTCACCTAACTCCCATGCTCCCAAAATTTGTCAGGCCATGTTATATATTTCCCCTTTCCAGGTGGATCTATGTATTTTTTAGGGTTCACCTTGTTACTTAGCTTGTCTAGGATCATGGACTGTAGCCTTGTTATCCATTGCTTTACAGCTAGTATCCACTTATGAGATGAGAGAGTATATATCATATTCATCTTTATGGGTCTGGGTTACCTCACTCAGAATGTTTTTCTCTTGTTCCTACCATTTGCATGCAATTTCAAGACACCATTGCTTTTTAACGGTGAGAAGTAGTCCATTGTGTAAAGCAGTGCTAAAAGGAAAGTTCATAGCATTAAGTGCCTATGTAAATAAGATAGCGAAATCTCACACTAGTGCCTTAACAGCACACCTGAAAACTCTAGAATAAAAAGAAGCAGAATGACCCAAGAGGAGTAGAGACAAGGAAATAATAAAATTGACATCTGAAAGAAATAATATATAAACAAAGAAAACAATACAAATTATCAATGACACAAAGATCTGGTTCTTTGAGAAAAACAACAAGATAGACAAACTGACCCATCCAGCAGGTCCAGTTCTTCAGGGTCTGAAGAGGCTACTACCTGAAAGTCATGAACAAGAGAGAGGAAGAAGACCAAGCAGAATTCAATTGCCAAGGTCTTGCTTTATTAGGGAAAAGTACCAGCATATATAGCTCTGAAATAGGGAACTTGGCTTGGGGTAGGGGGTCGGGACTTAGCCCAGTGAGCAAGAATTGGGGGTAATAAAATCGCTAGCTAGCACACCTGTGTAAACAAAACATTCTTTTGTAGATAGATAACTTTGGAAGAGGGGCTCTCTGCAAACATCCTTAAAACAATGGTCTCTGTATCTTTGTTAGCTTCCTAGAATCAATAGCCCTAGCTGGCTCTGTTAAACATTCTAAATCAAAGGTCTTTGCTAACCTCCTGCTATATTTTACTAGGGCAAATGTCCCTGACATATCCCCCTTCCTTATATATGACAGGCAGCTACTAAGAGGAGGGCACCAAGTCAGAGTCCAGCCAAGTTGTCAGACCTGAATGAGGACTGTGGCAAGGAGAGATCCTTCTCTTCAAATAGGGGAGCCTTTACTTCCTCTCCTGGGAACAGAGGGGGTGCCTTAAGGTTAGCATTATTTATATTTTTGTTTATATTTCAGATTTTTTTGTCCCTTAATGATGGCCTATGATGAGGGCTCCTGTCTTAGGTCAAGTGGGGACCAGGTCTTTCCCCCCTTTCATGTCTTAGGGTTCCCAGGGCCCTGTCTTAGGTTGGGGGGGAATGTCCTGACACAAGTTGCCCAGCTTTGGAGCTCCTCAAATAAGAGATATCTTGTATAGGTTGAGCAAAGATAAGATTTGGACACCAATGACTCCATCTCCAGACAGATGAAAGGGCACCTTCCAATCCCAGTATCCACCTTTCAGTCTGGTCTATGGTCTATACTCCTTCCTAAATGCCTACTCCAACATAAGATTACTAGTGCTGCCTGCCAAAAATTCCTTTCCAGGGCTCCCAGAGTCTAAAGTCTGTGGCAAGGTTAGAAAATTGAAGAGCAGCTGCAGGTCATTCTGCCTCTGAAATCTGGAGGTCTTCCATGTAGCTATGGGTTTTCAGATGATGGTAATGGACAGCAACAGAATCTCTTGTTATTGTATCAACCTGGGTCTTAACAAAGTGAAAAAGCCCATGGGCCAAAGGAAAACAGCAATAATAGTCCCACAAGAGGACACAATAAACTAGGCAAGAGTGTAGATAACCAGGGGGATGTAGAAAACCAGTTTTGATACCAAGACTCCTGCTTTTCTCTGTTTCTTTTTCTTTTTTCTAAACTGTTTTTTAGTATGCTATCCTGTACTAGGCCCATTTTATCTGAATAAAAGCAATATTCTTCTTTCAGGGCGACACAAAGTCCCCCTTCTTTAAGAAAAATTAGATCATGACCTTGTCTATTTTGCAGAACCACCTCTGATAGTGAGACTAATGAGTCCTTTAAGCTCTCCAGACCCTTTTGTAATTCCTGGATGTCTCTGTCTAATGCCAAGCCAAGCTGGGCATACTGCTATTGAGAGGTGATAAGAGAGGCAATTCCTGTTCCTGCACCTGTGGCCCCTAATCCCAAAATAACAGCCAAGGTGATGGATGAAATAGGTTCCCTCTTGTTTTGGGGTATAGTAGTGCCCCATTCCCAAAAGTGGAGGAGATCCTCTGCCTCATGTATTGTCAGACGAGGCACCAACCTCACGAATACACAATTATCTTTATTGATCAAAAAGTTATTAGTAATTATATAAGTGGTGAGGCCCAAGGCACAAGTAAAATAAAATCCCTCAGGTGCAGAAATATAAGAAAAAGAAATATTGACAATAAATGTCTGATTACAGGTATGCTGCAATGGTTGGGGGAAGCATAAAGCTGGTCCCCTAAGACACAGTCCTTTGCCAGAGACCTGGCTCACCGTAAGACCTTTACCATTAACAGGATGCCATCTTAAATTCTTTGTATCATTAGTTAAGTTGGGGGGGCCAAAAGCAGCCACAGCTTCATAAAAGGGGGGCTTTGGTGAAAAACAAACCCAGCTTTTCTCATATAGGGAATTGTGAGTAGCATGTAAAGCAATAATAGAAGCATTGACCATAGATAAAATAAGATCAGAAGAAGAGGGAAGCCCTTGGGGTAAGTAAGGTAGGTTGAAAAGCTATAGAGGCCCTGGGGGAAGAAGTAACTGGATGATTAGAGAGTAGGGAATGTTTAGGCTGATAACCAACAGAAGTGTGTAATATCTTATTTGGGCCCACAGTATTTACTGGAGATTGGGGAATGGCCTTAATTAATCTAATTTTAAAAATTACCCCATTTTATAAAGGCCCAAACCCCATTCTGCCCCTCTAGGATTCTCCCAATTGTAACTTTTTCCTCTTTCTGTAAAATAGATTATCAAGGGGTTACATCAGCCCTTTTCCTGAGAGCCACTAAGACGGGAGCTGGAGGGACATGTCACAAATTGGCGAGTGACTGTTATAAGATCCCATGTCAAAGAGGGTTTCCAATATGTGTCTCCTGAGGTCTCACAGCACCACGTCTTGCAAAAAAAAATCATTATAATGGCCACATGTGAGGCCAGACTCACAGGGGCGGTGTCCACTGGGGCAAACATATATATGGCTTTTTGGGCCATCAGTGGCCAATTGAATTCTCCAGGAAGCACTATTACAGCCTGGAGAAGAGTAATGGATAGACTCCTTAGGTGGGTCCAGGCCTGGTGCCTTTTCTAGGGGGAGAAATTTATCAGAAACTCCCCAGTTAGGGTGGCCACCCATGACTAATTTACAGAGATCCACCCTTATAGAATTCCATGGGGGTGTAGAAGCTATGAAGGAGCTAGAATAGGCAACATCACCTGCTTCATTTATAACCTGCCAGGTAAAATTAAAGAATTGGTACTGGGATGGTGTTCCTCCAATAATACAAACCCGAATTAAAAGGAGACATAGCCAGGATGGTATCAAGATCTTTATCAGCATCTGAAAGAAAACACAAAAGGGGACATTTTCTCAGAGTTTATTTTCCCTGGTTGGGTTATACAATTTTATCAGGCGCTCAGGGAGCCATGTGGCTCCCCCTTCTTTAGAGTTACAGATGCAGGCTGAACCCTTTGCCCAGATAATAACTGGGTCAGGGCCATTCCATTTTCCAGTAAATGGATCTTCCCATAATGTATAAGCATAATCATCTTGAGTAGTGAGATGCCAGAGGCACTCAGCAGCAGATTTGCCATTAATATCCAGAGTTAAAAAGTTAAGCACAAAAAGAGCATGAGAAAGTAAAACTTTGGAATTCCCTTTAAAGGCATATAATGTCTCCTGTGAAGTTAGTTTAATCAAGGTGTTCTTT
>JAQHUG010000599.1:462749-480587 GCA_028555095.1 Dicrostonyx torquatus
GGAGGCAGGCTCGGGGAGAAACAGAGCCTCACCCTGGGGAGAAATACAGCCCCACCCGGCTGGGGGGTCTTAAAGTGCCCCAAGTTGCAGGCGCCAAGTGTACAAGTTTATTTGAGACACAGTTTACTAGGGGCAAAATACACAACAGGTTACTGTACCTGACCGAGCTCCTCCAAAGAAGCAGGCAGGCTGGCGATCCACAGAGAGAAAGCGCTTTCCACGTGGGCCTATCAATTTATACCTCTTGGGACCATGTGGTCCAGCCCCGTTAATTAATTAACAGCTAATGGGGGGGCGGAATAATTAGCTAATGCCGGGGCATGGCTATAAGCCGAAATGGCCAAGACCACTCCCCTTCAGATGCAGAAGGCATGGAGGACTTCTGCTTATTCACTACTTCCCATGGTTTTCTCAGATTGCTTTCTTATACATTGCAGAACCACCTGCCCAGGAATAACACAATGTCTATGGAGTTGGCACTCCCACATCCATCATCAATCAAGAAAATATGTTACAGGCCAATGTGATGGTAGCATTTTCTCAAGTATGCATCCCTCTTCTCAGATGGCCCTAGCTTATTTTGTCAAGGTGATAACACCAACAAAAAACTAACAAAGACACTCACATTCTCTAATATGTAAATTAAAATTATACTAGGCAGCTAAATGAAAAATCTGTGACCTGTTAATGTGACATCAGAGGCAAATGACTAGAACTGGCCATTTCATTTGTCATAACAATTATTAACATCAAAATGTCTTTTCTCTTTCTTGAGATGATTATCAGTACTTGCGGGTAGTTATGTCAGGCAGAAATCAAGTTGTTTCAAAAGGACATGTTGAAATGGGTCCTGGCTTAGGGCTCTTAATGCAACTTTTTATTTTATTGTCCGACATGCAGCATAGCATTATAGCTCCAATTTTGACCACCATGCCTCTCTGTGCTTGTGTTTCTTTAACTTTTCATGGGAGAATGTGAACAAAGGTCAACTCAGCCATATAGGACACCAACAACAGATCAAAAGTCTAATTCACCAACGTCCAACTCAGTGAACAAAGGAGTTAGTAGGTTTATAAACAGAATGTAAATAAGATATTCCTTAAAGAATCATGAGTAACCTAAACAGCTAGATGCATCACTGACTTCCAAACCATTAAGAATGACCACACCATGGAAGCTGCATCATGGAGCATCCTCTCTTGGCTAACCTAAGTTATACATCAAGATGATGATCATTTTCTTCCTTGAAGAGAACACCAAAATCCATCATCTGGGGATCTACATGGGCTAGAATGCACTCTACCACTGAGCTACATCCAAGTCCTTCAACTGTGCCTTGAGTCTCAAATCCAGAGTGTCTAGTTCTTCCTCTCCAAAGAGTGATTGTGCGATTCTTCCTCTGTGGCTTTTCCCCCTGGGAAAGAAGAGTGAAGCATTTGAAATGACTTCTTAGACATTGTTCTATGCTTTCCTGGTTTCCGTGGGCTGCCATGCAGTGCTGAATCCAGAATCTCTTAGTGTTTTCCATGATGTAGAGCAAGATCTATACTGCCTTTCCTTGATCTCTATTCTGAGCACATGGGGATTGTTTTCCCACACTTTAAATTCCTTTTAACCAGGGTTACATATCTAATGCCTTTTCATTGTAACTGCCTCTTCCATTTTTAGGTGAACTGGAGGAGTTGGAGCCTTGTGTCCAGGACTCTTCTTCAAATGCAGGCCCCAAATAAATTATATATTGTGGCAAAACTTTCACCTTTGAAATTTCTTTCCCCTGTGGGAAAAAGATCAAATACCTGACAGATCCACAGTCAAATTCCAACTTCATTGGCCTATAACACACAATGCTAATCATAATTAATTGCCTTATTCTTGGAAACTAGATGAATAAATTACTAATTATGAACAAATTGTGCATTCTCTTCCATTGTAATACAGCAAAAGTATCTGGAATCACTAAAGAACATTTAAAAAGTGGCAAAATGAATATTTTCTACAAAATACAGAGTGAAAACTCTGCCCCTAATCATGCTTGCTGTTACATTTTTAAGTCACTTGTTCACTATTTCAAATGAAACAAAAATTACACCTGAATTTTGTTACTGGCTCTAACTCCTGCTCCAGGAAAAAGAATTTTAGAGATCAGAGCCACCCCTGGCCTTTGAAGTAGTCACATTGGGTCATTAATAGTGAATGGTTTGGTTTTGGATGTTCAGCAAATATTTGACAATTCAACCCACAAGAGAACAGAAGTTCCTAAGTGTTCAAATATTTGTGATAGAAAATCAGTTTAGTCAGCAGATTGTACAAAACTGCACAGATAAGAGCTGCATGTTCTGGAGTACTAGTTAGGACGGGCAAAGAGGAGATAGCTTATGAACTTTATCTGGGTTCTATCATTTTTAATTTCCCAAATCCATCTCAGTACATATTATTAAAGAAACAAAGTTAATCTTTCCAAAAAAAAGTGGCACTGATTTTCACTTTGAAGAAGATACTCAAACAATAACTTGGAGACACAACTGGCACCATCTAAGGCCCAGTAGAGAGGAGCTGTAACTGATGGATATGGAGTTTACACACTCTCTTGATGGCTTCCCTCTTTAGTCTCCATTCTCTCTATTTCTTTCTGTATTCTTTCAACTGTATAAGTTTTCTATAACTTATGTGTTATTTTCCCAACAGTATAGGAATTGCAATGTGGTTATATTCATTTTTGCCAAGTGAATGATTAGAGTAAATACAGGTAGAAAGATATTTTTATTTCCTCTTACATCTTTAGCAGTTTACATATTATAGGTGAAAACATGTTATTCCAAGATTCCACATATATTCAAACCTAAGAAACTTGTTATAGACTGTGTGAGTAAGCAACCTATTCTTGTTGGGTCTCTTACTATCAGGCTGCCTTTTGCAGTTACAAATGAAGGACCAATTACTTTATTACTTACCTGGAAAAGTAATCTGATAAGAAATCTTAAATGAATCAAATACCTAAACTTTTATATATAAAAAATAATCAGTCAGGACTACTTTAAATTTTTTGGGTATATACCCACTTATTAATAGTTTCTAATGTCAGGAGAATAAGGTCAGAAATTGGTATAAGAAATAATTAATTAGCTTTGATTATGATCTAGCAAGTGGGAGCTAGCAACAATCAGGCCATTTTGTATTTTCAACCTAGACTAATGAATCAGACAGCTCAGCTAAGTGTTCTTGTGAACTTAGCCTCGTTTCAGGTATTATTTAAACTATTAACAAGGCATCTGGCTATATCTGGAGAAACTTTGAAACTATGTATTAGCTAATGGTATGTGATTGTCTCTTTTCAGCATTAAGAGAATTGGAGCCAGTCTGTCACCTGCTCTCAGATGCTATTTTTTTAAAAATTAACCTAAGCAGCTTCTAAGATGGAACTCATAGACATTGCTGTGAAACACATCCTTGTATTTATATGTATTCATTAAAACTCTGTATATGTATTCATTATTATAATCAAATTAGACAGTATTACAGAGGTGTCATCTTCTTGACAAGCTACAGGTAAAAATGCCGGTACAGTGGGATATTTCCAAGAGATAAATACACTATATTACAGGCCGTGGAGATGTAACCACATCTACACATACCATGCTAGATACCAGAGAAAGAGAGCTGCAGCAAACATGTAAAGAGATAACAGAAACAAAAACAATTCTGGCGTCTGTAGTCCTGTGGCCTTGCCAATATGTGATTGGCCAATCAGAGAGTTTTCTTCATGTGGGCTAAAACGTGCAATTTTAATTACCATTTGTTGTTCCTCTGGCACGGCCAACAGCAGAGTTTCTGGATTGTTTAGTGGGTCTTGAACACCACCAAAAACAAAGAGACCACAACTCTGATATGGAAGGCCCTCATTTATTTCCCCACACTGGCTGGGTAGTGAGCATGCTGAAGGCACAATGTTGAGAACAGAGAGAATCCAAGTTCATCACTATTTCCATCTCTGCATCAGGTCTAAACTTTTCTCTGGGCAGGAGATCACTATACTGTCTCTCATAATTTACATATGAGTCTCCTTTACTGGGCTATGAAGATGAATACAGAAGATCAAAACTTGACCCACAGCTGTTGCCATTGCTGAATATTTGCCTACACTTAGTGAGGATGTGTTTGTCTCACTTGCCTAAGCCACCTGCTTGGTTTAATAAAGATCTGAATGGTTAATTACTAGGCAGGAGAGTAGAAGCAGAACTTCTGGGTAGAGAGAGGAATTCAGAGTTCATGTCTGGCATGATAGAAGCAGCCATTGAGACACAGAGGGAGTTGGACCTAGAGAGGAGTGATAAAGAGTCAGGTGGCACAACGTAGCCTAATAGAAGCAGCTTAATTTCAGTTGTGAGACCTAATTGGGAACAAGCCTAAGCTGAGGACTATGATTTCATAATTAATAGTAAGTTTCTGTGTTATTATTTGGGACTGGAAAGCCAGAGAAAGTTCAAGGATACCCTAGTCTACACAGCGATTTTCAGACCAGTCTGCATTGCAAGGTAACACCTTGTCTCAGAAATAAATGAAACCATTGACTTGCATCAATAAAAATATATATAATACTATTAAGAAAACATAGAAAAGGAAACTGACTAAGGAAGTTGGGTTACAAAAAGTACCAAGAGATTCATTTTGTGGGAAGATCTATGTAAGATGATTTTAAGTAAAACAGACAATACAAAATGGTGAATGCACGTGAAACAATTCAATTTTAAAGGACTGTTGTTTTATAGTCACTCCTTAGTTAGGTACAAAAACAAACCCAATTTGTTTTTCTTTATAATTTTTATCTTCAAGATAAAATAAAATGAGCTTTCTATTTTAAGAGGAATTCTATCTCCTGGTTCTTTGTGAGCCAAGTAATTAAACAGTATCATTTTATCATTATCTACAGAACAAAACATCTCCGTTCAAACATTGGGAGAAAATAAAAATGCTTTTGAAGTTTGTAGATCAATAAGAACTTCCTGCTTTGCACAAAGCTCAAAAGGGAGCACCCATAAACCACTAGAGGATGCCAGGAGTTAAAAGATGCTTAAATACTGGGACCTGCCTGCTCTAGGTAGTTGTTGAATAGATTCCCAGGCAACATGAGGGCTCTCCTTAACGTGGGGTTGCTCTTGCTTTTTGTCACTGTCCAGGCTAAGGTATATGAACTCTGTGAGTTTGCCAGAATTATGAACAGAAATGGAATGGAGGGCTACAGGGGATTCAGCCTGGAAAACTGTAAGTCTCTTCTTGATCCATCCAGTTAGGCACCCTCTTGATCCATCCAGATAAGAACCCATTTGAGAACAGGTACAAGGAAGCAATGAGTAAGCAAAGAGGGAGCTGGAGTCAATAAGCTTTTAGGATTTCTGTGTGTTTGCCTTAGTCTGATTAAAAACATTCTTGTCATTTTCATCTGTGATACTGGGGTGACGATATGGGAGGGGGCAATGGTGCAATGCTCAAGTACTTTTGGAGTGTCACTGGGCTTTCCAGTTATTTCAGAATTAATAGTGCAGATGTGGCTGAGAAAAGATGGGAGAATTGACTCATTCACAACTTGAATTCTGAGAGCCTGGAGTGACTGATATCTGTCTCTTTCTATGGTATGGCCCTTCTGAGAGAAAATTATTCAAAGTTTATGAACTTCCTATTCAGGGCAGAGGGATCCTATTCCCCCCTAGTTGCTGCTAAAATGAGGTCTTCTGAAACTGCAAATGAAACAATGTAGTATGATTCTTCACTCTGGAATGGCCTCTTGTTCTGAAAAATGGAAGACACAGATGAGGAAAAGTTGTTCATGGCTTACTACATCTATGCCAATGTAACTTGTGTGCTTGTTAGATTTGATAAAGGATGTTACTACTCAACAACTATTTGTCCATGAACAAACAAACAGACAGATGTATGTGTGGATGGATGAAGAGATGGGTGATAGATGAATGAATGGATGAGTGGATGGATGGAATAGCCGAACAGCCTTTTTTGTTCGAATGTTCTTCATTTCAATATTCTCATCAGCCATTTGTAATGGTACACATTCCTGGAATACAAGCAATGGGACACTGAAGCAAGAAATTGCATGTTCTGAGCCAAAGTAAGATAATTAGTGACACAGAGAAGAAAACAGAATTCTAAATTAACATGCAAATTCAGCTTGATTATGCAAACATTTCTGTGAAGAAATCTTTATTTTTCTCAAAGGAACATCTTCTATTAGCCTATGTATTTGATATTAATTTATAAAATCCAACTAACCCCTGTTTGTGTTTCTATTTTAGACAGAAGTATCTTCAGGATAGATGTGGGAGGGGAAAACAATGAAAGAAACAACTACTATATTTTGGGGAGTAGGGTCTTGGTTTCACTGTATAACACCGAGTGGCCTGGCATTTGCTATGTAGACCTGGCTGGTCTCAAATCCCCACAGATTTACAGGCCTCTGCCTCCCGATTGCTGGGAATAAAAGTGAGCACTGCTGTGATCAGTCCATCTCTATGAGTATTTTTTTTGAAAAAAATCTCAATTTGTTCTCAGTCAAATTGATTTATCCTCAAAAAGATTTTCTTTGGGGCACTTGAAAATCACTTGCTGACTAGGTACAGCAGTTCCATGTACTTGAAAGGTAGAGGGAGAGGATCACTTGAGACCAGAGACTACCCTGAGTAACACAGCCAGACCTGGTCTGAATTAGTGGTAGTGTATTTTATAGTTTAATCATACGATTGTACTTATAGAGTAAATCACTTGTAAAATATAGCCAGCTCAAGGAGTTAATTTTGGTATCCAGTATGAATCATTTGCTGTTGCTGCATATTGACGAATATTCTTTTCTTTCTAGGGGTGTGTTTGGCCCAGTATGTGAGTAAGTTTAATTCAAAGTATAAAACCCACAACTATCTAAATAAAGCCAGCAGCTATGGGATATTTCAAATCAGTAGCCGATATTGGTGTAATGATGGCAAAACCCCAAGAGCATCGAATGGCTGTGGAATACCATGCAGCGGTAAGACAAAGCAGATTTAGAGGGCTATCAAACATTCCACCTGCTCTTGATTCTTTTCAAGAGACACACGGAACAAAGCATCAGGAACCTGGGGAGACTTTGTTGAATTATAGAAAGTCATTGTTAAACACTCAAAAAATTAGCTAAGAAAGACATTAGGCTTGGAGCCTACCTTGGTGATAGAATACTCTGCCTACCAATCAGAAGACCTTACTTCTGCCTCCAAAATCACTGAAGGAGTAAACAAACTAAATAGAAGCTTGCAAGATAGCTCAGAGACAAGAGTCATCTAAGACACTCAGCACCCACCTAAAAGCTGAGTTTGGTGGCACACATTTTTAAGACTAACATTGGGGAGTCTGAGACAGGAAGATCCATGAGGCTCTCTGACCAACAAGCAGAACCTAATCTCTAATCTAATTTCTGTGCAGACCCTGTACCAAAAACAATAACCATTCCTTAGTCTTCCTCTGAATTCACACATGTGCAGGTTCAATGGTGCACATACCACCACACACATTGACACACATGTTAAATTAATCAAAATTTAAAAACTAAAAATCTGGTATTAAGTAAACTTAGTGGAATTTTTAAACCTATTCTCACATGTACTCACCTGTACACAGACAAATAATTAGAATCAATAAAAATAAAAATTTCTAGGTGATTGTAATTTCATAACATAAATGTTTCTGGAATACATACCACATTATTGTAAGTCCCCTTATTTTTGTATTTTGTCCTGAAGATTTTTATTCTCACTGTTTATGTAGGGATAGTTATAGATATTGTTATAGCGTCATTTAAACAAAATGAATTTTATTATACAAATTTCTAGTATGTATTATAATAAAGATCATCTGACAGAGTACCACTAAGTCACTGACATTTTATCCAACTGGCTTTTATTTATATGTATTGATGTACTTTCAGTGTTTAGAAATCTTATAATGAATTGCAAATATGAAAATTTGGTTTTTAAACCTTTAGATTGCATGTTCAAACAATCTATTTCTTAGAGATTATATCACCTAAAAATAACATAGATCTATGTATTTAAGATGAAACTTATTTTTAACAAGAAAAAAATAACTTTATAACAGGATAGAGGCCTGGGATGGTAAACTTAAGCTCATACAATTGCAGAAGCAATATATAATTTGTAGTGATTGAATAAGATTAGTTCATGTTGCTCTATTCTTCCAGTATGGGAACTGAACTAGAGACTTGCTACATTTTCGGCCAGCACTCTAAGCAGTGAACTATTAGTTACTACTCTGCTAAACTTGGTTAGTAATATTTTCAAGAGAAAAGAAATTGTGGGACATTTTAAAGCCTACTTAGCCTGTCTTTAAAAGCATATTGTAGATGTATCTATAGTCATTGAAATGTACTGGAAACTATAGCAAAAGAGGAATATCACTCCAAGTTTGCCTGCTAAGAGTGTTGATGTAAATGGAAAACTCTGGAAAACATTCTTCTAGACTGTAAATCTATGGTGTAGGTCCATGTAGAGTTATATCATGCACATATATACTCACATAGAAACATGTAAAGATTATACAATTATACCCAAATTAAATTATATGTGAATGGATTTATCAGTTGGTTATTATCTAAAACTAGATCCATAGTAACTAATATTGTCCTGGATTCTCATTATAGTGAGTAAAACTGCAGCAGCAATATTCTCTATGCTGAAAATGCAATGCTTAAATCTTGAGTCTTTTCTTTCTAAGTTTTTAAATTATGTTTACAGTTTCTATCTGCATGCCAGAAAATTGGACCTGATCTTATTATAGATGGCTGTGAGCTACTATATATAATTGTTTGGAATTGAACTCTAGATTCTGGAGGCCAGTCAGTGCTCTTAACCCTGAGCCATCTCTCGAGCCCCAATTCTCGATTCTTAGAGCACATGGCTCCTTTTATTTTACTGGTTATAAATTCCTATCTTTCTTAAAGTATTGATTTATCTTTATGTATGTGGGTCATTTGCCTGCATATAGGACTGTGTACCACTTGTGTGCCTGGTACCTGTGGAAGCTAGAAGAGGGCTTCCATTGCCTGGAACTGGGGTTACAGAACCTTGAGAGCTGCCATGTGGGTGCTGAGAATCAAGTTCTCTATAAGAGTGTCCAGGGCTCATAGCCAGTGAACAATCTGTCCAGGCCCTGTTTCTCTTCAGGATAAATTTTCAAAGGTAGGTCCAGGTGACAGTTCCAGCATGTTCTATTTTCCAGTGTAAGAATAAAGACGAACTTCCCTCATGGTAGCTGACCGTCCCACAGTCTTCAGTGACTCCTCATTACAACATGTTCTCTACTTTTTAATCAGTGCTGGAATCCTAAGAACACTCTACCAGTTAAGTATATCCCAACACCCCGGGACTTTAAAAATGAGAAATAAAATGACTTACAGTATGCCATCAGGATAGAATGAAGAGAATCTGTCTCCAGTAATCACAGATGCATGGTAGCTTGGAAAGCTCTTTCCTGTGTGGACTGCTCAGTGTAACAGAAGAAAGCTGCCTGGATGTGACTGAAAATGGGTTCTGTAACAGTCTTTGTCATTTCTCATCTCTGTCTTTCAGTTTTGCTCCAGGATGACATCACTGAAGCCATAAAATGTGCAAAGATTATTGTGAAAACACCACAAGCCATTAGAGCATGGTATGTTGGATCTTTCGAAGGAGAGATTGCTGGTTCTGTTGATTTATGCAGTGAGTCTTCCTAAGGCCCAAGTGTGATACAGAGCACCGTACTTACAGATGGGGCTGTTTGCTACATCATTGGTTTTAGTGAATTTCTCTAGATTGTGGGAATTCCCACATTTGACTACTCCCTCATCAGGCCTTCAGATTATTTGTAGACAAGTTCATTGTACTATGCATGTAATGTCACATTGACATTGAGCATCGTGTACTCTGCTTATATTCTGGAGAGATTCAAACTGCCATGTACACATAGCTCTATCAGTTAGTAGTTTCTGGGTGGAGCTCTAGCCTGCATTTCACATTAGATCTTGGCCCAGATAGTAATCTTCCTTAGAGTCAATGTTAACACTATTTCTCTTTCCTGCCCCCAGGTATGAGAATGTGTGTGACAGAAGAGTTCAGTGAAATCATTTCTTCCCTCTCCCACTTTTCCCCACAGGAAGCCATGGAGAACACACTGTGAAAACCAAGATCTCACCAAGTATCTTCAGAACTGCACACTGTAACCACTGTGTGTTTCCTTTCCTGATCTACCAGTAGTTACAGGAAAGGTCACACTTCCTTGGTTTCTTCTTCAAACAAGCAGGTTCTAAACAGAAACAGAAGCTAAAAGGAGACAGTTTCCTAAGAGGCTTAGGCTGATGACTGCATTCCCTCTTTTAAGCAAAACCTCCATTTTTCAGCTAACCAATGCATCAGATGCTGGTGACAGTGGTCTAGCACTTTGGTCATCAAACACATCTAGATACATCAGTTCTTCATCGATGAAGTAATTCACATTAAGTTTCATCAGAATTAATCTTCATGTCTCCCTTGTTTGAGAGAATTATAACAATTATTTATAAGAGACAAGATGATCTTTGGTAAAATAGCAGCTTTGGTAAAATAGCACCAGGCCTTGTGTGTCGGCCCAGCACCCAGACAGTTAGAACAGCCACTGTGTGGAAGCAAGGTGAGTTTTTAAGGGAACAGAACTCTGAGTGGATAGAACTGAGATTGCCTCTACTCAGAAACTTCTCATCAAGAATTCTGTGACCTTTCAAAAAAGTATTTTCTTAGAGCTGACTTTGCACTGCTTAAAAAGCAAATTCTCAACTCATGTGTCGGCCTGTTTAAACCCTTGAGAGAATGGACCCATGCTTCTTGCTGATCATGAGGTACTCAGGACAGATTAGTGACTGTGCTGGACCTTAACTTTCTTAAAGTAGCTTCATGCATATCAGCTAACTCTGAGACAGATGAGCTTGGATCACAAAGCTAAGAGCATTGTGAAAAGCTACAAATTGCCATTAAATCATTTCAATGCGTACCTTGTCTGTGTTTATTTTCATATTCTCTGGGGAAATTGTCTATATATTGGGAAAAACAACATGGCAGTCTCAATAGGATGTACTTCCTCACCTGTAATTAGCCAGCATCTACATAGTCACCTACACATAACCAGCATCTACTTCCTCACCACATAAAGCCAGAGGCTATATTGTCATTTACAGATAGTCATTGCCTACATCCATATCAACACATAGCAACTGCTTATAACCTCACCTACATAGAGTCATTGCCTACACCTTCAATATCTATATGCAACCAGATGAATATTGATGTGGGATTCCCCACTGTACACTATAAACATGTTTTGTTACCACTGGTTAATAAAGAAGCTGCTTTGGCCTATGTCACAGCAGAATATAACAAGGCAGGAAATTCAAGCAGAGATAGATGAAGAAAGATGGCAGAGTCAAGGATTCACCATATTTAGCTGCCTGAGAAGCAAGAGGTAAGAAACCAAAAGCCTCATTTTAAAATATAAAATAGCAGAAAGGTGTTAACTTAAGGTATAAGAATTAGAGGGTGTATATTGGAGAAGGGAATAAGATATCTACATCAACGGGAGTCATTTTAAGATTTGCAAGAGACTTGTCTCTAGAGGGGATCCCAGGTATTCACAGGGAAGTCCCAGCTAGGTACTTGGGCAGCAGAGGAGTGGGTGCCTGAACTGAACTTGTCCCATAGTTACTTTGTTGAATATCTCAATCATCACCGTAGAAATTTTTGCATGATGGATGGAGATAGAGCCAGAGACCCACATTCACACCAGAGCAAGGGATCATGCTACCAAGGTCCAGTGGAAGAGCAGAAGGAAGGAGAAGATGAGCAAGGATGCCAGGATCGTGAGGGACTGGCCTATCAACAGAGACAGTGTGCTTGATCTATTGGGAGCTCATCAAATCCAGTTGGACCAGGACTGAATGAGCATATGACATAACTGGACCCTATGAATGTGACTGCCAGTGGGGACTGACTGAGAAGCCAATGATAATGGCACCGGGACCTAGCTCTTCTGCATGTATTGGCTTTTTGGGAACTTATTCTATATGGATGCACATCTTCTTAGACCGAGTTGGAGGGGGGAGGGCCTTGGACTTCCCATAGGGCATGGTATCCTGCCCCATCCTTAAGGAAGCAGGGGGAGGGCGGTGGGGTAGTGGGGGAGCGGGAGGGCCGGGAACAAGGGGAGTAAATGTAAATTTTTCTTTTAACAATAAAAAAGATATAAGAATTAGCTAGAAATATGTCTGAATCAACAGTCAAAGAGTACTGTAATTAATATAGTTTTTTGTGTAATTATTTGGGACTGGGTGGCCAGGAAATGAAAAAGGAGTCTCTGTTTACAAATGATACATGGATCCACATAAGTCCTAAAAAAGCTTAAGAAAAGAAAAACTTTTATATCCACAAAAATGGGAGCCAAGCATGACTTCTTCATAGCTGCCTTTTTTTTTATATAGACTGTTTGTTAGTTTCAAACAGAGGTGAGACTCCTTTAAGAAACAGCTTCCTTGTTTGTGCTGGTGGCACAAATGGTTCTGGTTCTTTCTGGAGGTCTTACTATGGAGTACTTCAATGGGGTTAGTGGATAGCGTGCTACAAGTTACGGTGATGGTGTAAGGCAACTGCTTCCAAGAGTTGGGGTGATAAACATGGCTCACAGAGCTGGTGGTAAACGGACTTATGCCATGATGGAAAGTCAAGCAGAGTGGACCAACAGGCACAGCAGCCACTCTGTTTCCTGCCATGCCCACTTAAAAACTTAAAACTGTGATCAGAAAAGGATTTCAGATACACAATAGGACAGATTCAGCCAAAGACCTCTAAATGAGTCACAGTGTGTTTTTTAAAATTGTACAAAGGCTTGGGAAAGAGAGGAAAAGGAGTATAGACAGTTATAAAAGAAAACATACAGTTTTAAAAAAATAAAGTATTTAAAGAGATACTAAAAGCAATACAAAAGAGGACAAACAGTTATAAAGGATCAAAGAATAAAATAAATATTAAAAAGTAAAATGATTATTTATAAATGTTTATTTTCATTTTAAGGTAGTTGATTATAAGTGGTAAATGGCCATAGTAAATCTCTTTCTAAAAATGGGGGGAGATGATGTAGAGATGAATACTTTGCATTGGTATGGCTCTTGGTCCACTGATAAAAATTTAAGGTCAATTTTGTTACACTGTGTATATATATTTCCACTCTTGTTAAGGTATTCTGCTTACACAGCTCATTTAAAAAGTTAATGTATATTTAAAAATTATAGATTAGTAGTCATTTGTATTAGTCAAATTTGTAGTCATGTTAGGTTTTCTAGAAATAGAGATATATTTCAGTTAGATAAATAATCTTTAACACTTCAAAAACCAACAGAATGTGGTATTTAAAGTATTTGAAGAATTTAGACTTTTCTTGACAGTGGAACATATCTGCCTCTGGCAGCACCATTACTTCAGAGAGATTTATAGGCATTGAAGAAACTAGTTATGGAATTTGTCTTCAATGTGACAAGGCTAGCCATTTGGGCAAGAAACTGCTCTTGCCTGGATTGCTTGATGCTGTGCTATATAAAAAGGGCATGCAGTACCCACAGAAAAATGACTGCTGAAGTTTCCTAAAGAAGGTGAGACAGTCCTTCAAGTTTCCTGCTTCATGAAAGAATCTTCCAGACATTCTGTAGGACACAGAAGAAAGTGACTGACAAACTGCCAATGTAGGCAAAAGAGTCGTTCAAATTTGCTGCTTGATGGAAAAGTCTGCGGGATACTGTGGGACTGTAGGTTGAAAGTGGATGCCCCAATACTACAGAAAAACTTTGAGGGACTGTTCTGGCAGTGAGATATCACTCTCAATTCTAGAGTCTTGGAAGTTGCTTACAATTCACATCCTGTTTACTTAGGTATAGTGTATCCTTATGGGGTCTTTTATGGCATTGAAGACAGCTAGTTATAGTTTTCCATAGTTATGATAGAAGATAACTTATATATGAAATTTTAGACTCACAAAAATACTGTAACTGTAACCTTGCTTGATGCCTGCTTTCTTATATGTAATTTTACTATTTATGTAAATGGAGACTGCTTTTTCATTTCCTGGCTACCCAGACCTAAATAATGATGGAAAACTATGTTATTAACAAAACTGTTTGGTTGATGGCTCAGCCATATTTCTAAATAACTCTTATATCTTAAATTAACCCCTTTCTGCAAACACTCCTCCATTGCTGGTGGGTACAGCCACTTTGAATTTCAGCATATCAATTTCTCAGAAAATTGGAAATCAACCTACCTCAGGATACAGCAATACCACTCTTGGGAATATACCCAAAAGATGCTCAATCATACTACAAAAGCATCTGTTCAACTTTGTTCATAGCAGCATTATTTGCAATAGCCAGAACCTAGAAACAACCTAGGTGCCCCTCAATCAAAGAATGGATAAGGAAAATGTGACAATTTACATGTTAGAGTACTATTCAACTATAAAAAAATGACATCTTGAAATTTGCATGCAAATGGATGGAACTAGAAAAATCCAGCCTGAATGAGAAAACCCAGCACAGAAAGATGAACATGGTATATCCTCACTTTTAAGTGGATACTAGTTGTAAAGCAAAGGACATTGAGCCTACTGTTCATGATCCTAGAGAAGCTAAGTAAAAATGTGAATCCTAAGAAAAACATACATAGATCCACCTGGAAAGGGGAACTAGACAAGATCATCTGACAAAATTGAGAGCTGTGGGTGGGATAGAAGAGAGGGTAGAAGCGGAAGAGGAGGGGAGAATAGGAGTGGGAAGAGAACTTGAGGGAACAGGAGAATCATGATGGATGATGGACAGAGTTGAGAGCAAGAAAAGAGATATTTTGAGTGAGGGAGCTATTATGGGACTAGCAAGAAACCTGGCACTAGAGAAACTCCCAGGTATCCACATAGATGTCCCTAGATAAGACCCTCAGAAAAAGTGGAGAAGGTGCATGGACTGGCCTTGCCCTGTAGTCAGATTGATGAATATCTTAAATGTTACCATAGAATCTTCATCCAGCAACTCATGGAAACACAGGCAGAGACCATCAGTGGAGCACTGGGCTGAGCTCTGAATGTCCTGTTAAGGAGTGGAAGAAGTAAGAATATGAACAAAGAAGTCATGACCGTGATGGAAACACCCAATGAAGAGTTTACCTGAGATAATGGGAGCTCACCAACTCCAGCCACATAGGGAAGGAAGCAGCATGGTCCAAACTAGTCCCTATGAATGTGGGTGACAGTTGCATGGCTGGGGCAGACTGAGGGGCCACTGACAATGGCACCAGGATTTATCTGTACTGCTTATATTGCCCTTTTGAGAACCTATTCTCTTGGGATGGATATGTTGGGCATAGATATAGTAGGGAGGGTCTTGGAAATTCCCCAAAACAATGTGCCTTACCCTCTCTGAGGAATAGATTGGCGTAAGGTGGGGAGTAATTGTAAGTGATTGGAGGAGGGGAAGAAGTGGAAACTGGGATTGGTATAAAAATATTAAAAGGATAATTTTTTTCTAAAATAAGATAAAATTTTAAAAAGAAATGAAAAAAATCAACATTCAAGTGAGTATCTTCACTAGTGTTGGTAGTAATTTTACCTCACAAAAGACAGAAGAGCAAAGAGAAGTGCTATTTTGAACTTATTTTGATCTATAAGGGAGATTTGTTTATTGATCCAGAAGATCAATGGTTTTGGAAAAATGAAGTTAGAAGTAAGTTTAGCTTCATGCAATAGAAAGTCCACACTTTCTGACTTGGAGTTTACTATTTGATTCCTTCCTGAAAGAGTTTTCAGGTTATCACAAGAGAGATAGCATAGTGATATTAGAAATTAGGACTAGTCTAATGCTGTTCGGTCTTTTAATTAGAGGAGAGTAGCAAAAGATGAGGACAAGAACATAAATTTAGAGTACCTATATTTCTTAATTATTTAATATTAGCATGTCACCTCATCTGTCTATTTTTCTATTTCTGTATATCTGTATAGATTTATAAGTAACCACTGTAATTTACTTTAATGGTAATTGAAAGCCTAGGTAGTAATTTGTAGTAAATACTCAAAAGTATTAGCTAAAATTTAAAGAATACTTCTTATATCCTGATACGATGGTCAATTTCCTTTGTTTATAGCACCATATAATATCCTTCCATTTATGTGTTTCTGTGGCTGCAGGAATGTTAATCTGGGTATCCATTGCTGCAACAGGTCATGACTTCATAAATTTACTGAAATATTAGCCAAATATGGCCTCAGCTTCCCTCTCTGACCTTCTGGCCCAATGCAGTCAACCAACCTCATGCTTTGTTTAACTTGAAATATGGTTCCAATTCCTAGTAATTGAACATCTGCCTCTCCAAGAAGCCAATTTGGATGTGAAGATTTTCGATAATGATAGTCATGTCCACACCTGTGTCTATGAAACCAAAATTACAATGCCATTTATTTGCACTTTTAGCTTTGGTCTTTGGTCATTTATAGAAGTCTGCCAGAATATACATTTTCTATTTCTGATTGAAATTTTTTATTTATCCTCCATGTTTATGCCATCATCTAGAACAGTATGGTCTTTTACAGATGGCTAAAGCCGTAAAACAATCCCACACCAGTTTGATTAAAAGGGGTTATTTATTGGAGGGGAAAAATTTACAGAACACCATCCTACACCACAGTCCTCTTGTCACAAACAGGAAACAGAGAGTCTAGCAGTTGGAACGGGAACTGGAAGCAAGAGAGAACGTGGAGGGCTGCCACTGCTTTTTGAAATGAAAGAAACCATACCCCAGTGGGCTGGTATCTTAAGGGCTTTTGGTTCAAGGAGCAGAAGGAGCTCCCACAGCACCTCTCCCGTTTTGTTTAAGTAAGAGAGTTCTAAACCTAATACAAAACTATATACAGGAAAAACAAATATCCTATTCTAATTAGCTTAAATCTTGTATAATAAATAACTTGGCCAAGTCATGAGAGAAAAGTAACTACATTTGTCTAGTCTTCAACCCTATCAAAGATCTGAGAAGGGAAATAACATTACCTACCTGAGTAATTAGGAAGTGCAATCAAACAACTTCCAAAATATGCAACAAATCACAGAGACAAATGGCTACCTGGGCAATCAACCGAAGTCACATTTGCAGCATTGAAGCAACCAACTTTGGATAAGGCCTAGAATAACTGACAGATTATTTTTAAAGGCAAGAAAATTTTCAAAACTGTCTTACCCTGTGTTGGCAGGATTTGACAATTCTGCTTATCCATTTCCGGATACTATATATTTTGTCAGTGGGGGAGTTATGGGCAGTTCCTTGCCCAGAGGCCAGTTTTGCCAAGAAGAAGAAAAACTCCAAGTGGAGTGTCTTTGGTGCTCAACAATCTCTTGGGAATAGATCAGTGTAGCCAGGAGCATTTGCGTCTCATTAACACAGAACTCTAGGTTAGATTAAATGCCATTTTCTACAGCTCTTTGAAGAGGTTGAAGATTATTTATACAGAATATAATCTATATTTATCTAAAGAACTTGATTAGTCTAACTATAAATATGAAAAACATAGATGACTATTGATCTACAATTCTTAATACCTACTTAACTTAAAGACTAAAAGAATAAACAACTATGCAATAAATGAGGACAATGACCCTCCAAATGTAAACAATGTAGAAGTATACATTGCAATATGGTAAATATATATATATATATATATATATATATCAATACATAAACAATATATAAGTATCTTAATCAG
>JAQHUG010000599.1:490047-500723 GCA_028555095.1 Dicrostonyx torquatus
TATAATTTCTGCTGGGTCTATACCTGCTAGTTGATGAAGTCTCAGTTTACCTTTTATAATTAATTCAGAGACCTTTTCCACATAAGTTTTTAAATTTTTATTTGGTTTGTGTGGTAAAGAAATCCATTCTAAAATAGTATCTTCCCTCTGCATTAAAATTCTTGTAGGAGAAATTCTAGAAGGCAATATGACTAGAATACAACTAAGATTTGGATTCACCCTATCCACATGTGCCTCCAGTAGTTTTTCCTCAATCATTGTCAGTTCCTTTTCTGCTTCAGCTGTTAATTTTCTGGGACTATTCAAATCTTTTTTATTATTATTATTTTATTTTATTTTGGTTTTTTGAGACAGGGTTTCTCTGTGACTTTGGAGCCTGTCCTGGAACTAGCTCTTGTAGACCAGGCTGCTCTCAAACTCACAGAGATCTGCCTGCCTCTGCCTCCCAAGTGCTTGGATTAAAGCCGTGCGCCACTACTGCCCGGCGACTATTCAAATCTTTATCACCATCTAAGGTTTTGTTGAAATGAATTATTAAATCGGGTGTTATCCCAACAGCCGACTGTAGACTGGAAATGTCTCCTAACAATCTTTAAAAGTCATTAAGAGTCCATAACCAGTCTATTCTAATTTGTGCCTTTCGTGTCCTAATTTTCTGTAAACCTATTCTATAACCTAGGTAATTAACAGAATCTGCTCTTTGAATCTTTTCAGGAGCAATTTGTTATCCCCATTTAGGCAAAATTATCTTTACTTCCTCAAACATTCTTTCTAAAGTATCTATGTTTGAATTGGATTGCAAAATGTCATCCATGTAATGGTAAATTATAGACTTAGGTAATTGCTTACATATTATTTCTAATGGCTGACTTACAAAGTATTGACACAGGCTAGGACTATTGAGCATTTTCTGTGAGAGGATGGTCCACTGGTATCTCCTAGTAGGCTGAGAGTAATTATAAATAGGCACTGTAAAGGCAAATTTTTCTCTATCCTTCTCTTGTAAAGGTATAGTAAAGAAGCAATCCTTTAAATCAATGACTATAAGAAGCAATCCTTTGGGTAACAGAGAAGGCAGATGAATTCCAGACAGTAGAGGGCCCATAGGCTGAATTACCTTGTTGACAGCACTTACATCAATCACCGTTCTCCATTTTCCAGATTTCTTTTTTACAAAAAACACAGGAGAATTCCAAGGGCTATTTGACTCCTCAATATGTAGAGCATCTAATTGTTCCTGTACCAATTGTTCTAATGCCTGCAATTAATCTTCAGCTAGAGGCCATTACTTAATCCATATTGGCTTCTCAGCCATTTTAAAGATAGGGCTGTTGGTACCTCTAAAAAGTTGTTAGTTGATTATGTTCTTTACAGCCTGAATGGCTGGTGATCTTTGTGCATAGTACCTTATTACATCTTTCCCAGAATTTTGAGTCCCTGGGACTGCAGGAATGTTAATCTGGGTATTCCATTGCTGTAGCAGGTCATGGCCCCATAAATTTATTGCAATATCAGCTACATATGGCCTGAGCATTCCTCTTTGACCTTCTGGCCCAATACAGTTAACCCATCTGGTGCTTTGTTTAACTCGAGATATGGTTCCAATTCCTTGTAATTGAACACCTGCCTCTTGAAGAGACCAATTTGGATGCCAAGACTCTGGAATGTTGATACATCCGCTCCTGTGTCTATCAAGTCAACAATCACAATGCCATTTATATGTACTCTCAGCTTTGGTCTCTGATCATTTATAGAGGTTTGCCAAATTATGTTTCTTATTTCCTAATTGAATTTCTGACTTATCCTCCAAATTTGAGCCATCATTTAGAACCTTATGGTCTTGCACAGAAGCTTCTAGAGTTTTTATTTTCCTGGTGTGATATGTCCCCCACAGTTACTGGGAATGACTGGACCACTTTTGACTTGGGGCCTGCGAGAGGACCCTCAGGGAATTTCCCAATGGTATCAGGTTGCCTTGTCTGTCTGCTGTTGATCTGCATTCATTGGTCCAATGTCTTCCTTTACCACACCTCCTACATATACCTGAAGGCTGAGGTTTCCTATTCCTGCCATTTCCAGATGACATGTTCATCCTAGAAATTCTTTACCAGCAATCCATTTTTAGGTGTCCTCATTTACCACAGTTAAAACATTTGGCAGGTTGATGTCCCCTCATAGCTTTGTAAATCACTTCTCCTACCCAGGATTTGTCATCGTAATTAAAGGTCTGAAAATTCAAGGTATGCTGGATCCATTCATCCATAGGTGCTGATCTAGACCTTAAAAGCCCTATTATCTTCTTGCAGTCTAAGTTTGCATTTTCAAAAGCCAGCGATTCAAGAATTATTCATCTAGCTTCTGGGTCTGTTACTCCTATGTTCAGAGCCTTAATTAATCTTTGCAAAAAGTCAGTATAGGGTTCTCCCTGTCCCTGCCTAACCCTGGTATATGACTCTATCTTTTTTTTTCCTAGTTCTGGTATTCTATCCCAGGCATTCAAGGCTGCTTTGTGGGACAATATTTCTTCATCATAAATAGCTTGGACCTGTGGATCAGCATAAGCTCCTATGCCAAGAATTTTATCCTGCAAAACTTCCACACCTTTTGCCGTTCCTTGGTGTTCCATATGTTTGGATTCCTCTCTGAAATAAATTCCAAACATGAAGAAAGGTCCATCTTCTAACACTGCTGATGCTAATTGTGAGAAATCATGGGGTATAGCCCTGACATTAGAAGCCCAAGTTCTTATCATTTCTTACCAAATATAGAGTGCAATCCATAATTAACGATGGCTTGCTTAATTTCCTTTAGGTCATTCATTCCTACTGGCATCCATCTAGCTTCTTTGGCTCCCTTTGAGCTTTTAGAATTTGATGCTTTGTTATAATAAATTACAGGATATGTAGCTAAAACCAGGTAAGCCAGTTCTGACAGCTGATGGTGGCATTGTATCCTGCCCTTGTGTCTTCTCACCCAGTTCATCAGTTACGATAATTTCCTCAGTCATTTGAAATCTCTTAATCACTGTCTCATGAAAGGCCTGAATCTCCTGACCTGCAAAGGTTTCTAGTAATTTTCCTATGGCATCAATTTTCTGGTACCCATTCTGCACCTGTGATTCCAAGGCATTAATGTTTTCTTTCAAAAAAACGTTTCCTCGAACTGCCCCCAGATATCAGTAAGTTGCCATTCTATTTGTTACCTTATCAAAACTCTGTGATAACTTCTGAAAGTCAAATTCAACAGCCTGGACCCTTTCAGGTAAGTTCCCAGTACCCTTAGATAAGGAGTCAATTTTGCCTGTCATTGTATTAATCCCATCAATTATTGCCATATACTTCTATAATGATATCATATGGAGAAGAAAACTGAGACCTAATTACCAGTAAATTGAGGTACCTCTAAGGTCATAGAGGCCTCGTGTGATTTCTTTCATAGTCGAAGCAAAATTCACGGCTAGAGTCCCTCCCATTAAAAACAAAACCTGCCATTTTACCGGTTTACCAGCAGATGGCGATGTTTCCGAGTCACGACTGGAATCAATGGAAAGATTGATCCTGGATAGATCCTGTGGTCGAATCTGCCTTATTACTTGTTAAGAAACTGGGGGGGGGGATGAGTCTCAAGAAGTTACACAAAGCAAGAAATCCAATGTCCGGGTACAAGGAACAGAAACAAAGCTTTCTGCCGAGAGGTCATGACACAGCTGTTGCGGAGGTTAGGCGAAGGTATGGCACTGCCTCCGCTGGGATAGAGGGTAAAGCTGCAAAAGCCACTGCTTGGATTTCAAAGAGCAATTCTATTTGAGATGCCAGAATGCCCCAAGGTGTTTTTGCCCCAGGGAATTTTCAGCAGTCAGCAACCTGTCTCCCACTTCTAAGCCCTAGGCTGTAAAGGTGATTTAAAAACCATTCTGCAAATCAGGCAAGCAGTGTAGATGCTGGGAGGCGTGGAGTTTTTAACTGCTGACTCCACACACAGGACTCTAAAGGCCGGGAGTGCTTATGCCAAACTGTCGAGCTGAGCTGCAGCAAGCAGGCTAGGCTGTGGCAGGCAGCCTGGTCTGGGGATGGGGGAGTGGGGGTGGTTCCAAAACCAAACGTTGTGGCGCCAGATAAAACCCCTAAACAATCCCACACAAGTTTGATTAAAAGGGTTTCTTTATTGGAGGTGAAAAAAAAATTACAGAACATAGTCCTACACCACAGTCCTCTTGTAGCAAACAGGAAACAGAGAGTCTAGCAGTCAGAAAGGGACCCTGAAGCAAGAGAGTGTGGCAGTCTGCCACTGCTTTTTAAAATGAAAGAAACCACGCCCCAGTGGGCTGGATCTTAAAGGCTATTGGCTCAAGGTGCAGAAAGAGCTCCCACAGCAGATGGGTCTGGATTTTTTTAATTTTCCTTATGAGACATTTCCTTCACAGTGACTGGGAATGACTGGGCCACTTTTGACTTGGGCACTTGTAAGAGGTCCCTCAAGGATATTCCTGATGGTATCAGGTTGCCTTCTCTGTCTCTTGTTGATCTGCATTCATTGATCCAATGTCAGCCTTTGCCACACCTTACATAATACCTGAATGCTGAGTCCTACTATTCTTGCCATTCCCAGAGGAGATATTACTCCTACGAATTCCTTGTCTACAATGCCTTCTCAGATCTCATATCACTTTTAAAACATTTTGCATTCTGATATCTTCTCACTCCTTTGGAAATTTCTTCTCCTAATCAAGATTCTATATTATAGTCAAATGTCTCAAGTACATTATATGCAGATCCATTCGTCCATGGGTGCTGACCTAACATTTAAAGGCCCAAGTATCTTTTTGCATTCTACATTGGCATTTTCAAAAGCCAGAGATTCAATAAGTACTCACCTAGCATCTGGTTCTGTTATTCCTATTTGTACAGCTTTAGTTAATCTTTGTAAAAAAAAAAAGTCACTAAAAGGCTCTCTCTGGCCCTGTTTAACCCTGGTATATGATTCAATTCGTTTTTATGGTTCTTGAATTTTGTCCCAAGCATTTAAGGCTGCTTTGTGGCATAGACACATGATTTGTTCATCATAAATAGCTTGAACCTGTGTGTCAGCATAAGTGCCCTCACCAAGAGTTTGATCTCAGGAAGTCTCAAGTATATTTGATTTCTCTGTTATTCTAAAATTTTAGCCTCTTCGTTTAGATAACATCTAAGCATCAACTGGTGCCCACCATCCAGGAGTGCTGAAACTAACTGAAGCCAGTCATGTGGCATTGCCTTAATGCTAGAATCCCATGTCTTCATCATCTCTCTAAGAAATATGGAATGCAAGCTGTAAGTTACAACACCTTGCATAATTTCTTTTAGATCATTCATTCCTATAGGTACCAATCTACCTTCTTTAGATCCTGTTGGGCCTTAATACCTGATGCTTTGTCAGAGTGGATTACAGGGTAGGAAGTTAAAATCCTGGATAAGTCATCTGTAACAGCTACTGGCAATGTTGAATCCTGTCTGTGCCTTTTCCCCTGTTCATCAGTTCCAAAAATTTTCTCAATTATTTCAAATCTTTTTACTATTATCTTTTCTAAAGCCTGAATCTCCTGTCCTATACATATATTTCTAGTCATTTCATTGAGGCACCTAGCCTCTGGTCAACATTCTGCACATATGATTCCAATATCTGATGTTTCTGCTTTAAAGATAATTGGACATTAATTGGATAGCATACAGATTGCCATCCTGGAGCAATACTTTATATGCTAAAGACTACTTGGTTTTGTAAGACAACTATTATTAAAATTGAATGATGATGTCCCACATAAACAAAATCATGGATGATTCTTTTATTTATTTTTATTGATGAGGAAATTTATGAAATCAAAACCCTCAGGATGAACAATAAAGATGAGATTATTAATGGTGTAGGCATGCTCAAAATAGATGTTCATAAATTCATCCTTTAGAGTGAAATATGAAGGTATAGTGATGCAATGGTTTGTCTTAAAACTTTAGAAGCAGATTTTACAAATTTTACCTTTTAACTAAGTACCAATTCTCAGTCTTACTCCCTTGATAATCTCATTTTTAATTGGTCTGAAATATCTATGAATAGTCTCACCGTATCAAAATAAATCTTTTATGTTAAGTATTTAGGAACACATTATAGATTCGTTAAGTATTCCTTTGCCACAATACTGTACCTAAATGTGTGCTCTAATGGTCCACAGCATAGATTATTAATAGGGTCTAGCTTATACCAGGAACATGTTGTACCAGGTGGGCAGCACACTGATGGCATATTATGTACCATCTTTAATTTTTTAATCAACACATCAAGTCAGGATAGCTAATAGACTTTGCCTTAGTTAAAAAAAAAACACATTAATATAGCTTTATTACTGAGGATATTTTGCATTTGTGTCTTTGTTCTGGTGACTACATGGTTATTTTTATTTATGATATGTGTATCTTTGAGTTGTTACAGGAATGAACATGCATATTAAATCATCTTCTCTAAATGAACTGAACAAAGTGATGATAGTTAGATGTCTGAAAGTGTACTGACTGGTTTTGTGTGACAACTTGACACAAGCTAGAGTCATCAGAGAGGAAGTTTGATGAGTTGAGGAAATGCCTACATGAGATCCATCTATAAGGCCTTTTCTCATTTAGTAATCAATGAGGGAAGGACCAGCCCATTGTGGGTGGTGCCAACCCTGGGATGGCTGTCCTGAGTTCTGTATGAAAGCAGACTGAGCAATCCAAGGGAAGCAAGCCAGTAAGCATCACCCCTCTATGGCCTATGCGTCAGCTCCTATCTCCAAGATCCTGACCTGTATGAGTTCCTCTCCTGACTTCATTCAGTAATATACAGCAATCTAGAAGTGTAAATGAATAAACCATTTCCTCCCCAACTTGGTTTATGGTCATGGTGTTTTATCACAGAAATAGAAACCTGAACTAAGACGGAGGAGTGGGTTAGAGGGATCAAAAAATAGATAAGCAGATGTTATAAGAGGGTTTACTGGATTAGTTTATATAACAAAGATTATATATTTCAACATTAGCTATCTGAATGATGGAGAGATTGAAAATACCATAGTTCCTCGATTTACAAAGCTAGGTGCCTAACAGTACCAATCTCAAAGACTGGAGAAACTTGGTAGTTTCCAATCTACACCAGAAATCTGATATAGCAAAGTATGACAGCAACAGCAGCAGAGTCAATAATAATGGTGACAGATGCACTCATGAGTCAAAGCAAAGTCAGGGATACAAACAACACTGCCTTTTCCTTGGAGTTTTTAATATCTGAATCACCATTTAGAAGGCACTATACATTTGAAGGGAAAGTCTTCTCTTCTCAGTTTATATTTCTGAAAATGCCTTCACAGACTTCCCAAAGTACATCTCTTAGTTTGTTCTAGACTGTATCAAGTTGATAACCAAGGTTAGCTATCACAACCTATGAAATGAAAACTATTACTAATTAATTCTTTTGGTCCAGAGCATTACATACACCAAACTTTCTTTATATCTCTTGAGAATCAGTTCTTTATTATTTCTGATATATTTTATTTGCCTTAATATGACCCTAACTGCATCTTTTATTTTGAAAACATTTTAATTTCCTTTCCATTTAATATGCCTGGAGTCTCTGAAAATGTTTTGTGTCTTACTATAGAATCATTTGCAAACCACTTTGAAAAACATCTATATGTTAGCCTAGAATCCACATATACAATCCCCACATCATCTAAAATATCTACTAGAGTAGAGTAAACCATTTGAAATTTAAGAAATATATTTATACACTATCAATTTCAGATTATACTGAGCTAGCACAGGTATAATTTGTGGCATGAAAATATGCAACATAAATAATTAGAAAATGTAGTAGTTGTGAACACCTTAGAGAAAGGACACAGACAAGTAGTGATGTGTGCTCTTTCTGCTTGTCTCTCATTCTCCTTCTGATTAGTGTGACTTTCACAGATATTAGTTTTGCTAATTATTCTGAAAGAGTTTTTAGTGTATGTCATTTATAACTTGAAATACAATATATTTACTGATATTTTCTGGATTGATTATTTGTAAATCAAGATTCCATCATCAGAACAATATTTAGTTATCTTTCCATTGCAATTTTTTGTTTTAAGTATTTATCACAGAAACCTACACGTGTACACATATATTTAGAAAATAGAAAAATGAATTCATATGCAATAATTCACTTATGAAAAACTTCATTCTTGTCACAAGTGGAATTGTTTATGAAATCAAACCTACAATGCTTTTTACCACATTTGAGCATCTGGTGTGTATCATACAGAGAGTGAGAAAATAACATACCCACCCTTGAAATATAGATTAACTAAGAAGAAATACGATGAAAGCAACAGTTTCTGAGATAATTCCAATCTACTAAAACATTCCTCTAGCAAGTGGTAGCTGCACCAATGATTTCCTGAACTAGCAATCATAGTAGACCATGAGCATTTTTTATTTTTCAAAAAAATATATCAATTGTACAAAAGAAAATATCCACCTTATGGATATTGTTTATAACTCTATTTGTCTGGATATCATTCTCATAGCAATTTAGATTTGGATTGAAGAAAATCTCAGTTTAGGAAATATCACACAATTAATGTTGATATGGTTTTTTGTAATTGGGAGAAAACCAGCTTTAATTCTCAGAGGTTCATGATGCTGCACATATTATCATAAAACAAGACTTTTGGAAAGGATTCCTCTTGCAATATTTTATTCAAGAGAATGTAACATAAACAAGAATTGTGGATTGGAATGTATCATGGATAACAATCTACCTAAATTTGCATCAACTTTAGTATATATATATATATTTGGCAATGTGTTGGGAGTGGGAGTAGATTATGAGTAATATCAATGTGGTAAAAAAATAAAAGCATGCATAATGAACTCAAAACTGGATTCCTCCATGTCTTTCAGCAACTGCAATATTATTGCAATATCTGGAATATTACTCTGACAAAAGCTTGCTTGAGAAATATACCAAATGCAGAAAAAGTCTCAAAGAGAAGAATTGTGGGAATGGTAGAGTTGAAGAAGAAGGAGGAGGAGGAGAAGAAGGAGGAGGAGGAAAAGCAGGAGGAGGAGCAGGAGGAGGAGGAGGAGAGAAAGAAAGAAAGAAAGAAAGAAAGAAAGGAAGGAAGAAAGGAAGGAAGGAAGGAAGGAAGGAAGGAAGGAAGGAAGGAAGGAAGGAAGGAAGGAAAAAGAATGTGATGTGATTGTGGCTCCAGAAAATCATGAGCTAAGAATTCTTGTCAGTCAGAAAACTGTATTTTGGTGCATAAGGATGATTGTGCTTCTGTACTTTGTTGTAAAGACAACCAGGTCATGCCATCAGGCACAGATGGTAGAGAACAAGAAAGTAAGGGTGATCTTCCAGAGTGATGCAATGGAAATTCTGGTGAGTGCTCCACAAATATACATGGAGCTCTTTTCCAGGAAAACAATTCTACTATGAAAAGAGGTACAAAAACCATGAAAAGTACAGAGTAATTTTTAGTGAAGGAGTTAAGATTGCAGATGTCAGTAACTACATGGAAGTAAGCAACAAAGGTGATTGTTTTGTTAACTGTGGTTATGAAAGTACTACCTATGTTATTTGTAATGTTTTAGACATCTCATGTGTGAGAGATTTTACTGTGCTAGACCAACAGCTTCCTTTCATGAGAGAAAATGCATGTGTGATTTGGACTCATATTAATAGGTAGCCTGTTGGGAAAGTTAAACAATTTTGGGATACCTATACCTGATGCTGGTAAAGTGAGGGATGGAATAGAATGTTGTCCAAAACACACATATGTTCATGGGAAGTGTGTCCCTGTGACTTCAAACACATTTAATTGTGCTGACAAATACAATATGTGGAATCTGCATCAATAAGCATCACTGACAACGCAACCATGATTGAACTCATCTTGGTTGCCTGAAGAAAGGATAAGGCCATAGTATTGATAAGGGACCCCAATAAAGAAAAAGAAGCTTTCATTAGTTTTTTCAGACCTTACTTGCTTTAATTTCTGCTTTGAAATTGTCTTTTGGTTTTTTAATATTCATATTGAGTATGGTCACAAAAGCACATGTGGAAAGTAAGCTATGCTTAAACTTCACATGTATCACACCTGGTAGTCATCACCTTCCCAAATCAGACCCAGGGTGCCTTGCTAAGACCAACTGCTCCCGGTTATGGGCATAAGAGGAGGAGTGCCAGCCCAATATCCTCAATGGCCAGCCAGCTCCCACCCAGACTGAGAGCCAGACACACCTCCAGCTGGCAACTGCTCTCTATGAAGGGGATCCTCTCTCTCCTGGCTTCCAACAGGCAAGTGCTCACGCACGCACTCTGCAGACCAGGATTTCCAAAGAGCTTGCTCCTAGGATCCCTGCTCAAGCTCCTGGCTGCCCTCTTCCCAGAGACCCTGGACAGCCTCCCAACTCCCACCTGGTCCCAACAGCTACCTCACATTCAACCAGTTTGAAAGTGCCTTAGACCCCACAGCCAACAGACCATGGCTTCCCAGGGGAAACACTCCACTTTGGACATTGCCTAACACCCAACAGTCAGCTAGCCAAGGACTCAAGTGCTCAAGACCTTGGCTTCAAAGCAAAGGAAGAGCAGCCCCAAGACCTCAGACAGCTGCCTCTATC
>JAQHUG010000599.1:524598-536009 GCA_028555095.1 Dicrostonyx torquatus
CCTTCTTTGGCCGAGATGGAGGGGGGAGGGCCTTGGGCTTTCCACAGGGCAGGGTATCCTGCCCCATATCAGGGAAGTAGGGGGAGGGCGGTGGGGTATTGGTGGATTGGGAGGGCCCGGGATAAGGGGAGTAAATGTAAATTTTTCTTTTAATAATAAAACAAAACAAAAAAATTTCCACTTCCTCTTCTCTCATTTCCTTCCCTTCACTCACACCCCTATCCCACTCCAGTCTTAAGGGTACCCTGCCCTGTGGGATGTTCAAGGCCCTACCCTCTCCATCCAGGCTTAGGAAGGTATGCAGCCAAATAGACTAGGATCTCAAAAACTGCTGCTAGTTTTGAAAGTTTCACATTGGCACAGGTTTTCATATGTTAATGAAAATTTAAGTTATTCTTATTGTGATACATACACACATACATACATATTGGCTCCTGTTTGAAATGTATCTATGTATTGTTCTACATTGCTGGAAGAAAATATGAGAAGAGACATTGATGGAGATTTGCATGCTGTCTGACGGACAAGGGGGTGATCAAGAGGATGAAACAAAATAGAAAATGGAATTCTTCTATGAGCAATACTGGTTTAAAAGGAACCTGTAACATATGTCTCTTGTCAACTACCCCATTGCCTCAAGTTCTCCTCTCCATTCCTCTTCCCCTTCAACCTTCTCTTCTCCCTCATGGTCCCAATTTTGTCAGATGATCTTGTCTTATTCGACTTTCCAGGAAGATCTATATTGTTTTTCCTTAGGGTTCGCCTTATTACTTCACTTTTCTAGGATCATGAACTGTAGGCTCAATGTCCTTCGTTTATAGCTAGTATCCACTTATGAGGGAGTATATTCCATATCCGTCTTTTTTAGTCTGAGTTACCTCACTCAGGATAGTGTTTTCTAGTTTCATTCCTTTGCATGCAAATTCAAGATGCAATTTTTTAAACCGCTAATTAGACTCTAATGTGTAAGTGTGTCACATTTTCTTTATCCATTCTTCAACTGAGGGGCACCTATAGGTTGTTTCCAGTCTGGCTTTGAGAAACAACACTGCTACGAACATAGCTGACCACATGTCCTTGTTGTATGATTGAGCAGTTTGGGGGTATATACCAAAAAGTGGTATTGCTGTATCTTGAGATAGGTTGTTTCCTAATTTATATTTAGGAAGCGGTCTCTAGTGCTCATGAATTGAAGGTTACTTTCCACTTTCTCTTCTATCAAGTTCACTGTAATCAGATTTATAGTGAGGTCTTTAATACATTTGGACTTGAGTTTTGTGCATGGAGACTGATATGGATCTATTTCCATCATTCTATATGTTGACATCCAGTTATGTCACACAGTTTCTTGAAGATGTTTTCTTTTTTCTGTTGTATAATTGTAACTTATTTGTCAAAAATCAGGTGTTTATAGTTGTGTGGATTAATATCTGAATCTTCAATTTGATTCCATCTGTCAACCTCTCTGTTTTTATACCTATACCAAGCTGTTTTTGTTACTGTAGTTCTGTAATAGAGTTTGAAGTCAGGGATGGTGATGTCTCCGGAAGTTCCTTTATTGTACAAGATTATTTTGGCTTAGCTGGGTTCTTTGTTTTTCCATATGAAGTTCATTATTGTTTTTTGAAGGTCTATGAAGAATTTGTGTTGGTATTTTGATGGGAATTGCATGAATCTATAGATAGCTTTTGGTAGGATTGCCAAATATATTATATTGATCCTACCAAACCAAGAGCATGGGAGATCTTTTCATTTTCTGGTATCTTCTTCAATTTCTTTCTTCAAAGACTTAAAGTTCTTGTCAAATAGGTCTTTCACTTCTTTGGTTAGTGTCTCCCCAAGATATTTTGTTATTTGTGGCTATTGTGAAAGGTGATATTTCTATGATTTTCTTCTCAGCTTCTTTATCAATTGTAAATAGTAGGACTATTGATTTTTTGTGTTGATCTTGTATCCTGCCACATTATCGAAGGTATTTATCAGCTCTAGGAGTTCCATGGTAGAATTTTTAGGGTCACTTATGTATACTATCATATCATCTGCAAATAACAAGTTTGACTTCTTCCTTTCCAACTTGAATCCCATTGATCCCCTTTTGCAGTCTTATTGTTACAGTCAGTACTTCAAGAACCATAATGAATAGATATGGAGAGAGTTAGACAGCCTTGTTTTGTTCCTGATTTTATTGGAATCATTTTGAGTTTCTCTCCATTCAATGTGATGTTGGCTGTCAGCTTGCTTTATATTGTTTTTATTATGTTTACATATGTTCCTTGCATCCCTGATCTATCCAAGACCTTTATCATGAAGTGGTGTTGGATTTTTGATGAAGGCTTTTTCAGAATCTAATGAGATGATCATATGTTTTTTCTTCCAGTTTATTTATATGATGGATTACATGGATATTCAATAACAGAACCAGATTTAACCAATACCTGTCAACAAATCCAGATTTAACCAATACATAGCCACAAAGAGAACCCTATACAAACTACTATTAGAAAAAACCCAATCCAAGGAAGTTAGCTACATCCACAAAAGCACAGATAATAGATAATCTCACAGCAGCAAATCCCAAAAAAGAAGAAAACACACACAATGACATCACCAACAATGAAAACTAAAATAACAAAAACTAGAAATAACTGGTCATTAGCATTCCTTAATATAAATGGACTCACATAACCTATAAAGAGACACAGGTTAACAGATTGCAAACAAAACCATAATCCATCCTTCTGTTTTCTTCAAGAAACACACCTCAAACTCAAAAACAGGTATAACCGCAGAACAAAGGGTTGGGAAAAAATTTCCCAAACAAATGGATTTGAGAAACAAGCTGGTGTAGCTTGCTTTGTTAAATCCTAATAGTCAACAAAATAGATTCAAACTAAAATCAATTAAAAGATAAAAAGAAGGACATTTCATAATAGTCACAGAAAAAAATCAATCAAAGGAAATCTTAATACTGAACATCTATGCCCCAAATACAAGGGCACCCTCATATGTAAAAAAAAATATTACTAAAACTTAAATCACACATTAAAGCACACACTAGTAGTGAGAGACTTCAACACCCCACTTTCACCACTGGATAGGCCACTTAACTAAGAAATAAGGAAACTAATAACATCAGATGTTATGATTCAAATGGACTTAACTAACATTTATAGAATATTCAATCCAAACATAAAAGAATATACTTTCTTCATAACACCTCATGGAAGCTTCTAAAAAACTGACCACATACTAGGTAACTAAACAAACGTCAACAGATACAAAAAATTGGAATAACCCCATGTATCTTATTGGATCACCATGGCTTAAATTCGAATTCAACAGCAACACTGATTTCAGAAAGCCTGCAAACACATGGAAATTAAACAATGCTCACATGAATCATCAATGGTTCAAGAAAGAAATAAAGAATGAAATGTAATACTTCCTAAAGTTCAATGAAAATGACCACACAACATATTCAAATTTATGGGACAAGATGAAAGCAGTGTTAAGAGGAATATCCATAGCACTAAATGCCTACAAAAGAAGCTAAAAAAAACCCTCCACATTAGGGAGTTAACAGAACATTTGAAAACTCTAGAATAAAAAGAAGCAAACTCACCCAAGAGGACTAGATGGCAAGAAATAACCAAATTGAGAGCTGAAATCAAAAAAAAAAGAAACAAAGAAAACAATACAAAAGAATCAATGAGACAAAGAGTTGGTTCACTGAGAAAATCAACAAAATAGATAAATCTTTATCCAAACTAACCAAAAGGCAGAAAGAGAATATCCAAATTAACAAAATCAGAAATTAAAAGGAGGATATAACAACAGACATGGAGGAAATCCAGAGAATCATCAGGTCATACATCAAATCCTGTACATCACAAAATTGGAAAACTTAAAGGAAATGGACAATTTTCTGAATAAATATTACTTGCAAAATTAAATAAAGAGCAAATAAGCAAATTAAATAGACCTATAACTGCAAAAGAAATAGAAATTCTTCAAAATCTCCCAACCTAAGAACACCCAGGACCAGATGTTTTCAGCATAATATCTACAAGATATTCAAAGAAGAACAAATACCAATGCTCCTCAAATTGTTCCACACAATAAAAACAGAAGGAGCATTGCCAAATTCTTTTCATGAGGACAATTACTCTGATATCCAAACCACACCAAAACATTACTCAGAAAGAGAATTACAGTCCAATCTCACTAATGAATACTGATGCAAAATAAGACATTACTAAGAAACGGAATTACAGATCAATCTCCCTCATAAATATTGATGCAGAATGACTCAATAAAACACTGGCAACCCAAATCCAAGGGCATATCAGAAAAATCATCCACTATGACTAAGTAGGCTCTATCCCAGAGATGCAGGAATAGTTTAATATACAATAATCTGTCAATGAAATCCACTATATAAACAAACAAAAACCCCACATGATCACCTCATTAGGTGCTGAAAAAGCCTTTGACTAAATACAATATTCATTAATGATTAAGGATTTGGAGAGAACAGGGATACAACAAACATAACTAAACATAAATAAAGGCAATATATAGCAAGTCAACAGCCATCATTAAATTAAATGTAGAAAATCTCAAAATTATTCCACTGATATCAAGAATAAGACAAGGTTGTCCACTCATTCCATATCTATTAAGTATAGTTCTCGAGGTTCTAGCTAAAGCAATAAGACAACAAAAGTTGATTAAGGGGATAAAAATCATAAAAGAAGAAGGCAAATTCTCACTATTTACTAATGATATGATAGTTTACAAGAGTGACCTAAAAAATTCTACCAAGGAAATTTTGCAACTCATAAACACATTCAGTAATGTAGCAGGATTCAAGACTAACATGAAACGATCAAACTCTACTACAGAGTTACAGTACTGAAAACATCCTGGTATTGGCATAAAAACAGACAGGAGGACCAATGGAATAGAATCAAAGATCCAGATATTAATCTGCATACCTACAAATTCTTGAGTTTTGACAGAGAAGCAAAAAAAATGGAAAAAAGAAAGCATATTCAAGAAATGGTGCTAGCATAACTGGATATCAACACACAGAAGAATGAAAGTAAACCTATATCTATTGACATGCACAAAACTCAAGTACAAATGGATCAAAGACCTTAATATAAAACTAACTACAGTGAACCTCACAGAAGAGGAAGTGAAATATACTTGAACACATTGTCACAAGAGACCATTTCCTAAATATAACCCTAGTAGCACAGACATTGAGAGCAACAATTAATAAATGGAACATTCTGAAACTGAAAAGCTTTTGTAAAGCAAAGGACATGATCAATGAGGCAAAACAGCAACATACAGAATGGGAAAAGATCTTCACCAACCCCACATCAGACAGAGGGCTGATTTCCAAAATATACAAAGAACTCAATAAATTGGTCATCAAAAGAACAAATAATTCAATAAAAAAATGAGGTACAGACCTAAACAGAGAACTCTCAACAGAGGAATCAAAATGACTGGAAGACACTTAAGGAAATGCTCAATATCCTTAGCCATCAGAGAAATGCAAATCAAAACAACTCTGAGATTCCATCTTACACCCATAGGAATTGCCAAGATCAAAAACACTGAGAATAGCTTATGCTGTAGAGGATGCAGGGTAAAAGGAACACTCATATATTGTTGGTAGGAGTGGAAATTGTACAGCCACTTTGGAAATTATTATGACGATTTCTCAGAAAATTAAAAAACAACCTACCTCTATGCCCAGCAAACTCACTTTTTGATATATAACCAAAGAATGCTCTATCATACCATAAGGACCTGTGCTCAGTTATGTTCGTAGCAGCATTGTTTTTCATAGTCAGAACTTGGAAACAACCTTTATGCCTCTCGATGGAAGAGTAGATAAAGAAATTGTAGTACATTTACACAATGGAACACTACACAACTGAAAAATAATGACTTCTTGAAATATGCAGGCAAATAGATGGATCTAGAAAAACATCATATTGTGTAAGGACCCAGATATAAAAATACAAATATCATATGTACTCACTCATAAATAGTTTTTAGACATAAATCAAAGAAAAACCAGCCTATAATTCACAATCCCAGAGAGCCTAGATAACAAAGAGGACCCTAAGATAGACATACATGTATCTTATCTACATGTGAGGTAGACATAAGCAAGAGCTCCTGAGTAAATCAGGAGTAGCGGGATCATGGGAGAGGGCTGAAGGGGAAGAGGGAGGAAAGGAGGGGAGCAGAGCAAAATATAAAGCTCAATTAAAAACAATAAAAAAGGAAAATAAAGAAAACTGCTGATGCCAAACCTCAGGAGCATCAATATAGAAAGTAAGGTTGCTTCCAAGCAGCGAGCACATGTTAGAGAGGAGGCTGCTCACTTAACAACAGGAATGGTCTTATGGTTAGTTATTGACTGCGTTAATGTAGGAGGTTCTTCTATCTATGTGTTGCTTTCATTGGTTGAATAAAGAAACTGCCTTGGCCTTTTGATAGGGCAGCACTTGGTTGGGCAGAGTAGACAGAACAGTATGCTGGGATGAAGGGCAGTGTGGCAGACACCATGAAGGTCTGGCCTGAGACTGACGCTGGTTAGAAACTTTCCCGGTAAGCCTCGACCTCATGGCATTACACACATTGGTAGAAATGGGTTGAATTAAGATGTTAAGAGCCAAGAAGAGGCTAGAACTAATGGGCCAGGCAGTAATTTAATTAATATAATTTCTGTGTGATTATTTCAGGTGTAAGCTAGGTGGGTGGCTGGGAAAAATAAGTGGGCCCTCTCTCCATCAACAATTTGCCCTTCAACATGGTCAACTAACTCCACATAAAACTGAGAGATCTTGAAAAGGAATTCTAGACACAAATATAGAGTTTAGCACAGCTGGCGTCATGCCATAGCTCCTTTAAGAGAGAATTTTCAGACTCAGCACCTGTAGCAGGAAAACAGTGGCAGTTTTAAAATGCTAGTTTTCTGGGCTTTACTGCTAGCACGACCTCTGTCTCTTGTGGGAGAAAGAGCATTTGGATGAGGTTTGTGAGAAGATTGCTGCAACTTGCTTGATGGCAACTTGGACTGGCTGTGTGCTTGGAATTGGGGCACTATGCAAGGCTCAGAGGTGCAATTGGCTCCACCATGCTGGACTTTGCAGAGCAGAGGCAGGAACTACCATATTTATCATAGTTACAGTGCAGCTTAAGTTTTAGATTGGGCAGACAAACAGATGATACCATATTACCCCCAACAAGGGTACACCTGAAGTTTTAAAGAAGCACTTAGCATTTTAAAAAGTTTTCCTGCACAGTAAAGAATTACATATTCACAATAGGACAAGATTGGCCATACATGACCTGTAAATGGGTCACAGTGCTGGATAAATGTATGTAGGTTTGGGAGAGAGAAGAAAAAATGTATAGAGAGTGATAAAATAAAGTTAATACTTTAAAAAAGGGGTAAAGTCTTTAAAGAGACAGAGTACAGATAGTCACTGATTAAAAGAAGTAAAAAAAAGCCACATAAAAATGGAAAATTCACAGAGTGTCTGAATTATGTATATTATTGTGTTGCTTTTTAATGTTTTGACTGTGAAGGAGCTAAGTACAGAAAGATATTTCATTATATGGAATACTAAGCTAAACCAGCACGTATATTATAAAGGTATCTTGACTTTAGAATTTGAGTCTAAAGATATGGTACTTTGGAAAAGAGGTTCTTCTGTTTTCACAGAAGATGAGAACCTGTGGATTGCTTCCAGGCAATTATGGTTTTATGGACCCCACCCTCCTGAAAGCTTGCTGTGAACACCCTCAAAAATTACTTTTTTTTTGCTCAACTAGCACGTAGGATACACCATGAAAGATCTGATTAATAGTGCTCCCATTCAGCATGAAGCAGTTTGGAGAAAAGTGACTGTGCCCATATCCCCAAATATTGTTTATAAATGTTCTTTTATATTCAAAGAGGGATATGATATAGATATGAATAACTTGCATTGGTATAAATCTTGATTTATTGCTATAAATTTAAGGTCTATCTTGTTATATGTATATTTCTGCTCTTGATTAAGGTATTATGATTGTGCAGTTCATTTAAAATGTAATGTATATTTAGAAAATATAGGTTGTTAATGAAAAATCATCAATAATATTCAAGCTTGTAGTCATGTTAGTAATATTTCCTAGATATACAGAGATATATTTCAGTTAGATAGGCATTATTTACTTCTTTCAATGACTACAGAATATGGCATTTAAAATGTTTTAATAACTTAGGGCTGGCTGGGTGGTGGTGGTGCACGCCTTTAATCTCAGCACTCGGGAGGCAGAGGCAGGCGAATCTCTGTGAGTTCGAGGCCAGCCTGGTCTAAAAGAGCTAGTTCCAGGACAGGCTCCTAAGCTTCAGAGAAACCCTGTCTCGAAAAACCACAAAAAAATAAAAATAACTTAGGGCTTTTCATGACAATGAGACATGTCTAATTCTAGCAGCACCAATCTACTTCAAGAGGAAGATGGGCATCAAAGAGGCTCCTTATGGAGTTGGTTAGCCATTTGGGCAAAAAACTGCTCTTGCCTGCACTGTTGCATAAACTGGACACAAAGAACCCACAGAGAGAGGACTGCTAATCTTGCCTAAAGGTGAGATAATCCTTCTGGGTTCCTAATTCATGAAACAGTCTGTGAGACATTCTACATGACACAAAAGAAAGTGACTAAGCTATTTTTGGAATTTCCTGCTTCATGGAAATGTCTTCTGGATGCTATGGGCCTGTAGGCTGAAGATGGATGTTCCAGCGGTACAAAAGAACTTTGGGTAACTGTACAGGCAGCGAGATGTCTCTGTCACTTCTAGAGTTTTGGAAGTTGCTCACTTCTTGTTTACCTAGGTAATATATCCCTCTGAAGTTTTGGATGGAGTTGAAGAATAGGTAGTTATAGTTATCATTTTTCTTTGTTATGATAAAATATAAAATATATATAAATATTGTGACTATAATTCTTACTTGATAACTGTTTTGTTATATGTACTTTTACTCTGTTAAAATGAAAGCCTTTCTTTTTTTATTTAAACAGAAAAGGGGGGAAATTATGTAGGAGGTTCTTCTGTCTATGTGTTGCTTTTATTAGTTGAATAAAGAAACTGCCTTGCCCTTTTGATAGGGCAGCACTTAGGAGGGTGGAGTAGACAGAACAGTATGCTGGGAAGAAGGGCAGTGTGGCAGACACCATGAAGCTCCTGTCTGAGACTGACACTGTTTAGAATCTTTCCCGGTAAGCCATGACCTCATGGGTATTACACAGATTGGTAGAAATGGGTTGAAATAAGATGTAAGAGAGTTAGCCAATAAGAGACTAGAACTAATGGGCCAGGCAGTAATTTAATTAATACAATTTCTGTGTTGTTATTTTGGTGGTTAAGATAGCCAGGTGGCAGGATGCAGCCCACTCCTCCTACTATACTGAGTGGGCTGTGTTTTGTTCTGCTTTTGTATATTTGCAAGTTCTAAAATAGACTGTGGGCTGTGTGGCTGTTTTGTCATGACCAAACAGACTTCCTGATTCTACCCTGTATCTTTTGTCTCAGTTTCTTTTATCTAACTTTCCTTTGACCTTAATGATTCCCACTCCAGGAATCCTAGATGATTTTGTAGGCTCAGGTTCCTATATACATGTTACATAGATGACAGTGGAAAGACACCTAGCAATAAGTGCTGATCTAACTGCTTTGAGTGCAGAGGCAGGCTGCTGCCCAGGTAGAAACACTAACAGTCTCTCAGACTCATGTGCTAGAATGCTTACCATAAAAGAAGTGGTATCTTTAGGAGTTGTGTCCTGGTCAGAGGAGCTGTGGCCATTTGGAGTAGTTTGTCACTGTAAGGATGGAATTAGAGGTTTCCTACGTTTAAGCTATACCAGGTGTGGGATAGTTTACTTCCTGTTACCTGTGAATCAAGATGCAAAAATCTTAGCTCCTTCTCTAGTACCATGTCTACCTACATACCACAATGCCCAGCCATGATCATAATGGAATAAACCATTAAAACTGTATCCCAACCAAATTAAATCTTTTCCCAAATAAGAGTGGCCATGGTCATTGTGTCTCTTCACATCCTTAGAACACTTACTAAGACAGGAGGTGACAACAGAGCAGATGATCATGTACAGATCTTGTACACTCATGTCCTAGTGGGTATAGAAGATGGGTACAGAAGATGAACTTGTTGGAAGGCTTTGTCCAGCTTTTAGGATGGGAGATTCCTGGTCATTTTGTACTATGATAGATGTGATGTAGCAAAGAGGACAGACAACTTGGAGGAGTGAGTGAGCTGGGATTCCAACTGCATATTTAATGGGATACCAAAGCCCTCAGTCAATCCAGAAAGGAAAGAACAGAAGCTTAGGAGAGTGCCCTTGGTGATTTGGACAGAAGAACATCATGTGGTGTTGCTTCTTGTCTTTCAGTATATGAGACCCTGGGTTTCTTTAAATTTTCTTAGCCTTCCACAATTTTATATATACATATAATGCTCTTTGTTCATATTCTTCCGAAATATCTTCTCCTATGTCCCTCCCCTTCCCATTGAACTCCTTCCCAAAATGCCCTCTTCTCACTTTAGGGCTTTTGTGTATGTGTGCCTAAAGGTTGCTTGCATTTACTTGCATGAGCAAGGGCAATTATCATTGCCTACCAGGAAACCCACAGAAATATTCACCTGATTGCATGAAGATGAAGAGGATGTAGGCAATGGCTATATGTAGGTGAGGATGTGGACACATGCTTCATGTAGGTGAGGATGTAGGCAGATGCTATATGTAGATGTAGATATGGGCAACCACTATCTATGAATGAGGATATAGGCACAGGTGTTATTTAGGTGAGAATATAGATGCTGGTTATGTATAGATGAAGATGTAGAGTTGGCTATGTGTAGGAGAGGGTGTAGATACTGGTTGTGTGTAGGTGAACATGTAGATGCTGGTTATGTGTAGGTGAGGAGGTAGACATTGGCTATGTGTAGGTGAGGATGTAGATGCTGGCTATGTGTAGGTGAGGATATAGACATTGGCTATGTATAACTGAGGATGTAGGCACTGGTTATGTGTAGGTGAGGATGTAGACGTTGGCTATGTATAGGTGAGGATATAGACATTGGCTATGTGTAGGTCAGGATATAGACATTAGATATGTATAGGTGAGGATGTAGACATTGGCTATGTGTAGGTCAGGATATAGACATTGGATATGTGTAGGTGAGAATGTAGACATTGGCTATCGGTAGGTGAGGATATAGACATTGGCTCTGTGTAGGTCAGGATATAGACATTGGCTATGTGTAGGTGAGGATGTAGACATTGGCTATGTGTAGGTGAGGATGTAGATGCTG
>JAQHUG010000600.1:30076-50120 GCA_028555095.1 Dicrostonyx torquatus
CTTCTGCATGTATTGGCTTTTTGGGAACCTATTCTATATGGATGCATACCTTCTTAGGCCGAGAGAGAGAGGGGAGAGTCTTGGGCTTTCCACAGGGCAGGGTATCCTGCCCCATATTAAGAAAGCAGGGGAGGGTGATGGGGTAGGGAGGGAGTTGGGGGGCCTGGGACAAAGGGAGTAAATGTAAATTTTTCTTTTAAATTTAATTAAAAATGGAAAAAAAGATTTGGTTCTCTGTATAATAATATGCTAGAAAGTTTAAAAATGAATGAGTAACAATTAAGTGCGGATAACTAATTCAGATGGATTTATGTCATGTCAATTGTAAACACTATCAGCATTACCATTTTTGTTTTATCACTAAAAAGTTGGTTATTCTGAGTGCTAAGATACAGACCTTAAAAAAGTCATAAAACAGATCACAGAGATATTCAAATCCAGACAAGAGAATTTAATGGAGAACCAATTTAAGCATTGCATTATAAGAAAAGAGAGGAACAGCCTAAGGATTTCAAACAACCAGCCGTAATATACCCAGGACCTGTACAGAAATTGCCAAATGACAGAGTAAGAGCTGAATGAACACCTGCGCCAATGTTAAATTTAATGAGATTCAAGGAAGCAATAGTTGCATAATTCATACATTCACCTTTTGGGAAGCAAATGTTAAACTATTGTCAGTTTGTTATAGAATTATTCATAAAGACTTGATAGAGTTGCCTAAAGCTGTTTTAGAGCCTGGTCCACAAATACAATGGAGTAGCTGGTTCAGAGAAGAGGCTAAGTCTATTGAACAATGGAGTAAAGCTAGAGGCATGGAAATCTCCCAAGGTCAAATTTTTGGAGAAGAAAATTATGCTACTACAAAATGGCACTCTCTATATGATGTTTACATCCTGGCTTTATGCTGTACAGCAGGTTTGAATGCTTGGGAGAGAATTAAAGAAGTAGCAGAAAAGATTGAATCATTAACTAAAGTCATACAGGGCTCAAAAGAAACCATGTTGGTTCCAGGGCAGGCTCCAAAAGCCACAGAGAAACCCTGTCTCGAAAAACCAAAAAAAAAAAAGAAAAGACAAAGAAACCTTCATGTATTCCTTAAAAAGATTGACATCAGCAGTAAATAGAATGATGCCAAATTCAGAAGCTAGACAAATAATAATAGAATCTGTTGTTTAGAAAATATTAATTCTAAATGCAAAGTGATAATTAAGCCATTAAAGGCAAGGCCAGCACCTTTGGAAGAACAAATCTGAGATATAATGCATAATGAATCTCATGACCATGATGATATTTGGATAGGAGAGGTGATTTCCTGAGGTTTGAAGAAAAATCAAAATGTCAAGATTTCAATTGTGGCAAACCAGGTCACCTTAACAGGGATTGTAAACAGGGCATTCTTAGAAACAATGTTTTTTCTAAGTATAATTCATTCAGAAAACCCTTCCCTTCTAGATTATGCAGAAGGTGTAGCAAAGGCAGTCATTGGACTTATGAATGTAATCAATAAGGGATGTGGAAGGTAAACTTTTGCTTGGGGAAACTCCTTGAGGGGCCTCTTGCAAGCCCCTATGCCAAATCTGGCTCAGTTGTTTCCTGCCACTGGGGAGGAAACTCCTTCCCAGAGCAATTAAGAAACCTAATGCCTATTGTAACAAACCATCCTGCTCTGGTAATAGAACATCTATAGAAGAGAGAGCAAAGAATTCAGGAGCAATCATAAAGCAAGTATTTTGACAAACTTCTACAAATGGAAAAAAAAGACCAAAAGTAAATATATGAATAACTGGCATTGTCACTGAAGAACGGGTAAACACAGGTGCAAAGGTAACAAAAATTTCGTCAGAATCTTGACATCCAATCGGTTTCCTCAGGATGTAAATGCTCAGTTTTTAGGGATCCTAACTTTATCTCAAGTAAAGCAGACCATGAGATGGGTGGAATGTATAGGACCAGAAGGATATACAGGAATCTAAAACCATATGTGGCTAAAATAACAATGAATTTGTGGGGATGTGATTTGTTAGAGCAATGGAATATTCAGATTAACATTCTCCCAATTCTAGAAAAAAGCTACAAATTAATATATGTTCTGAGAAAAATATTACAAGACATTATAAAGAACAGTCACTGATTATTCAAGCTATACAAAAACAGGAAATAACAGTTGTTGATATTCCAAAGGCACCAACAGCCCTATCTTTAAAATGATTGATGGATAAAGCTGTGTGGGTTGCACAATGGCCCTCAACAATAGAGAAACTGCAGGCTTTAGAACAAATGGTACTGGAGCAAATAAATGCTCATCATCTTGAAGAATCAACCAGCCCTTGGAATTCTCCTGCATTTGTTGTTAAAAAGAAATAAGGAAAATGAAGGATGGGAACAGATCTAAGAGTTGTTAATAAGGTGATTCATCCAATGGGCTCTCTAGAGTCTAGAATTCCTTTGCCTTCTCTATTACCTAAAGCATGACCTCTTATAGTTATTGATTTTGAAGATTATTTTTTCATTATACCTTTATAAGAAAAAGAGAGAAAAATTTGCCTTCACAGTGCTTACTTATAATAATTCTTAACCTGCTAAAAGATATCAATTTAAGGTTCTCTCAAAGGGCATGTTAGATAGCCCCACCTTGTGCCAATATTTTGTATGGCAGCCATTAGAAATGATACATAAACAATTTCCTCAATCTAAAATTTACCATTGCATTACATGGACAACATTTTACTATCTGATCCAAATGTGATACTTTAGAAAGAATGTTTGAAAAGTAAAGAATATTTTGTCTTGTTAGGAATTACAAATTGCTCCTGAAAACATACAAAGAGAAGATTCTACTAATTATTTAGACTATAAAATAGGTTTATAAAAATTCGATGCCAAAAGGTGCAAATTAGGAGAGATCAGTTGCAGACTCTTAATGACTTTCAATGATTGCTAGGAGATATTTCTCATCTACAGTGCACTATCGGGATAAAATCTGATGAATGGATTAATTTATACAAAACTTTAGATTGTGACAAGGACTTACATAATCCCAAGGAATTGTCAGGTGAAGCTAAGAGAGAATTAACTTTGATTTTAGGGAAATTATGTAAGGCACATATGGATTGTGTGGATCAAAATCTTAGTTGCATTGTGGTCATATAACACTCTAAATATTTCCCCTACAGAAATTTTAGTGAGGAGGAAAGATATTATCTTAAAATGGATCTTTTTATCACATAAACCATGTAAAAATTAAAAATTTATGTAGAAAAGGTCCCTGAGTTAATTCTAAAAGGAAAATTGAGATTTGTCAATTTGTAGGAATTGACCCAGTATAAATTGTAGTACCTTTAAATAATGATGAAATTGACAAATTATGGGAAGAAAGTAAATCCTGGTAAAGAGCTTGTAGTAATTTTTAAAGAGAGATTTACAAAGTCTATCTCCCAAAACAAGAAAATTTAACTTATTAAGAGAACTAATTGGATCCTTCCTTGCATTGTCAAGGACACACCACTAACTGGAGGCCCTACATTCTATACTGATACAAATAAATCAGGAAAGGCAATTCACAAATCCAAAAAATTAAGTAATAGAACAAAGCCCTTATTATTCTGAACAAAATTCAGAATTATTTACTATCCTCATGGTCCTAAGGGATTGTAAAGAAACTCACTACATAGTTACAGATTCACAATCTGCAGAAAGGGTTGTTTTGCCTCTTGAAATCACTGAATTTATACCAGACGATACAGAATTGACTTCATTATTATTCAGGAAAAAGACATAATTAGGAATAGTCATCATCCCATATAAATAACACACATCCAATTCCATAAGGCCCTGCCAGATGCTCTAGCACAAGGTAATGTAGAAATAGATCAATTATTGATTGGAAATGTGCTAAAGACCACAGGAATTCATAAAGAAAACATCATATCAATAGCAAAAGTTTAAATAAAGATATTTCTATTACATGGCAACAAACCAAAATATAAGGAAATGTCACACTTGTTGTTTACACAACCAAAGACCACCACCTACAGGAAGTAACCCAAAGGGTACTCAAAAGGAATGAAATCTGGCAGAAAGATGTGTTTCATTTTGTAGAATTTGGAAAATTAAAATATGTATACCACACCATTGATAACAGTTCAGATTTTCAATGGGAAACTGCTTTGAGTTTGGAAGAGGCTGATCCAGTAATCACACACTTGCTAGAAGTTATGGCCATCATGGGTATACCTGTACAAATGAAGACAGACAATCCTCTAGCATATGTCTAGAAGAAAATGAAATGAATTGTTGCTTATTATAATATAAAACATATTACAGGTATACCACACAATCCTACAAGAGAGGCAGTTACAGAAACTGAACTTAAAAGATATGTTAAGTAAACAGAAAGGGATAGTAAAGAACCCCCAGAAATAGATCACATAATGGTTAACTGTGAATTTTCTCAATGCAAATGAGAAAGGAACAATAGCTGCAGTCGGTACTCCTCAAAGATGTACTGACCTCAGAATGGAAACTAAGACATGTTTTCTGTTGGGGAAGGGGTTTTGCTTTGTTTTCTGCATGAGAAGAAAAGTTGTGAATACCATCAAAATTGATAAATATTCAATTTGATCAAGAGATATCTCTTAATTAAGAGAGAGGATATTTCATTCAACAGCATGACTGTTTAATCTAATCTATAAAACTAAATAATGGTTTTCATTTGATCAGATATAACTTGCCAAAAGAGAACCTCCCCAAATTTAGGGTTGATGAAGGGTTTTTTCCTGTCTTTTTAGAATAATAAAGGCATCTAGTTAAGGAATCCAAAGACAACTGGATAAAAGAGACATCTGAAGAAAAAGGACAAATTATCACGGAAAGAATGTCTCAAGAGAAAGAGTAAATTGGCCTATTGTTATATCATATTTCCAACAGAGTAAAATTTCATAAATCTTCCCAAATATTTGTTTTTACTATTCTCTACAAACATATAATAAAAATGATTTTTGTAGTCCTAGTCCAGTTAAAGATTAAAGCTGGCTTTGGAGTTGGAGTGTGGCTCTCTCCTACTATATACCCAATCATGCTTGTTAAAGTAAAATCCAAAATCTCTGTCTCATGTCAGAAGATTCACCTGATATGGGACAAAAGAAAAACAAAAATTTAAGAAAAATTTCATTGCCATTAATGTCATAATCTTTTGGTTTTATATTCATACTTTAACAGATTTTCTTAAGGTATAAATTTTATAAAATTAATAAATATATATTTAATTTTTGTCATGATATTAATTAATGATCATATAGAGTACTAACTAATTCTTGAAAAAGGTTTCATCTACCTTCCTGTACATGATCTAGTGTTTGTGTCTCTAACAATTTTTGACAGTGAACCATGAGCATGCCTAACAGGGACCTTTGAAGTCTTTAAAAAGATGGGACTCACAATGATGATTCCTCCAGGACTATGCTAACACTACTAAGTTGAAAAACATCACCTAAAAGATGGGCTTTGGGCTACAAATACTCAAAACAATTTCAAGGTGGCTAGTTGACATGATCCAGTCTAACAGACTACTCTAGCTAAGACATGAGACAAGCCCTGCACTTTTCCATTATACAGATACTGGGCAACAAATAATATTGATACCTCTCCCAGGACATGCTCATTTACCCAATCTTTTCTTTTCAGGATGTCCTAAAGATTCTGTTACCTCCAGAGAGGAGGAGGAAATTTAAAAAAACAATGCTCACATTCTCAAGAGGTGGGATGGGTAGTTTTTGCCTTAAATTGGGCTATGGATATTTGTCACTGCTTAGGGTGATTGGCTCTTTTGTTTATGGCAATGAGACACGTCTGCTCCTCACAGCAGCAATCTACTTCAGAGAAGATGATTAGCATCATGGAAATTCCATATGAAGTTTATTTTCTTTGTGGCAAAAGAAAACCACTGGGAAAGAAAGTGCTCTTGTCTTGACTGCTGACAGAAGGATGCCCTAATTGGACTAGAAGGACAAACAAAAAAGTGACTACCAAACATTTTCAGGACAAGGTGGGACAGTCCTTTAGAATATCCTGCTTCATGGAAATATCTGTCAAATATTGCAGAGGAACTTTGGGTAACTGTCCAGGTAGCCAGTTGCTTCTGTCATTTCTCACATTTTTGGAAGTTTCTTGCTTGAACTTCCTGCTTATTTAATTAATATTATTTCCTTCTTGACCTCTGAAGGAGTTGAAGACTAGATATTTATAGCTTTCCTTGTTTACCAAATACAGAAATCAAGCTATGTTAGAAAGTAAATTAGGTACATTACTTTGGACTCACCAAGATAGGATATATAATGGACTATTTTCTTTGAATTTTCAAATACAAATGGACTAGATGCTGTTGATGTATTTATTGCCTTATATATTATATATAATTATTGCCCTTATTGTACATATAGTTTTCTTATATTAGTTATAGCCTTCTCTTTTATTTTAGACAAAAGGGTAAATGTAGTGGTATATTATTTATGTTTTGATAAATAAAGCTTGGCTGAAGATCAGAGGACAAAGCAGCCACACTAGCTCACCCTACAAACCAGGGAGTGGTGGCACACACCTTTAATCCCAGGACTCAGGAGACAGAGGCAGATAGATCTCTGTGAGTTCAAGGCTACCTTGGGCTACACAAGATCAATCCAGAAAAAGATCCAGGTGGTGGTGACTTACACCTTTAATCCCAGTATCCTAGCAATAAGGAGTGGAGATGGGAGCGTTATGGAATTATAAAGGGGAAGAGACAGGAACTCACTGGAGTGTGGAATCTGAGGATTTGAGGAGACAGAATATTGCCCTTTCGGTATGAAAATTTGGTAGAGGTAAAAGGTCTCTAGTTGTTGGCTACTTTGCTTTTCTGATCTTCTGCTTGAACCCCAGTATCTGTATCTGGATTCATGCTACAGCATGAATGTATTCATGTTACAGCCCCCTGGCCTATGCATGCAAGTACACTCACATGCCCACTGCCCCATTATGTCTAATGCAGGTATTTCAATGCACTCGGCAGGCACCTACAAGTCCACTGCCCCCCTCTGGCCTCCTCAAGCACCTGAATTCACATATCAACTTTCCAACTCAAGCTTCTTTAGGCACCTGCATGCACATGCCCACTGCCCAAATCTGGTTTTGCAGGTACCTCCACTTACATGTTCACTGCCCAATCATGAGTCTGAAAGAACCTACACTCACATGTCCACACTCTGGTCTATGTGCACACCTGAACTCTCATGGGCACAGTCCCACTGCAGGCACTTGCGCTCAGATGCCCACTGCCCCCTGACCTAGGCAGCAACAATCACCACCAACTTGGTCTCTGTAAGAAAGTTCATGTCCATGCAATCTGTCACCTTCTTGTCTTTGTGTGCACGTGCAATATCATTCCCACTGCCTGCCTTGACACTGCAGCCACTGGCATTACTGCATACTACACACATCTGGCCTCTGCAGACACCCACAATCACATACCCACTGGCGCTGTCAGACCTCTGCACTCACCTGAAGTCACATGCTTACTGCCGTCATGGCCGCTGCAGGCCCCTGCAGGCCCCTGCACTCATGGCCTTCCCCCATCTCTGGCCTCTACAGATACCAACACTCACTCGTTCACTGCTTCTGTCTTTCCTCACAATAACATGCCATAACATGCAAATACTTTATCAATCTATACTCTTCATATCTCTTCACTCTCATGCCTAATGCCCTGCTCTTGACTCTGCAGTCAATGTACTCACATACCCACTGACCTCATAGGCAAGTACACTCACATGCCCACTGCCCCCAGGCCTATTTGGGTACTTCCATTCATATATCCACTGTCCCTGTGTGCTCTCTGGAGACACATGAACTCAGAAGTCCACTGTCCACACTGACCTCTATGAAAACCTGCCCTCACAGGACAATGCTGAACTCTGGCCTCTTTAGGCAACTTCTTGCACATGTCCACTCCTCATATCTGATTTTGCAGGCATCTCCACTTACATGCCCAGCCTCAGTCCTTGTATCTGCAAAAACATGTTGTCAGAAGCTACTTGTTCATCCACAGCTGCTCAGATCTGAAATAATCATACAGAAACTATAGTATTTGCAATACTGTTTGGCCAATAGCTTAAGTGTATTTTTGGCTAATTCTTCTATCTTCAATTAACCTATTTCTGTTAATCATTGTATTGCCACATGGCTGTGACTTACTACCAAGGTTCTGCTATGTCTGTCTCGTAGAAGTGGCTACATGGCTTCACTCTAACTCTGTCTCTTCTCTCTCTCTCTCTCTCTCTCTCTATATATATATATATATATATGTGTGTGTGTGTGTGTGTGTGTGTGTGTGTGTGTGTGTGTGTGTGTGTATTCTCTGGCTATATTCTGTTAAGCCATTGTCTAAAGGCAGCTTTTCTATTGACCAATAAAAGCAAAACATATACAGAAAGACTTCCCACACCATTTCTCCTTTTCTGTTTAAATAAAAGGAAGGTTTTAACTTTAACATAGCAAAATTACATTTAAAAAGGTATCAAGCACCAGGCAGTGGTGGCGCACGCCTTTAATCCCAGCACTCAGGAGGCAGAGGCAGGAGGATCTCTGTGAGTTCGAGACCAGCCTGGGCTACAAGAGAAAGAGCTTGGGAAGTTATTCCAGATAGAAAAGAATAGAGTTAAACATGGCTTATTGATGGCAGCACTTTCTCTGGCATGCTCTGCTTGCTAAAGGAAATCTCTCTCATTTAAGAGAAACTTCCTGACTCAACTTTAGATGCATAAACTTACAGCTATTTTAAGAGGCCTTGCCACCAAACACTTAAATGGTGTTCATGAATAGCCAACAGCGTGCTTCTTGGTGATGGCAGGGATTGTGAAACTTTATAGAGTTGGGTCATTAAACATGGTTCCTACCAGTCTCTCTACCATGAAGCTAGACTCTCAGAAACTAAGGAATGGGGTGGATCCAGCCATGAAAGCTATGGCTTTAATCTTACTCATATTACTTAGAAAATTAAAAACTCATGTGGTCAGAAAAATAAGAATATACAGTAAAGATAGATTCAGATGAAAAAAAACCCTAAATGGTTTACTATGTGTTTGAAAATATATGCAGGTTTGGGAGAGAAAGAGGGGGAAAAGAAGTTGGGAGTGGTGGCACACACCTAAATGTCAGTACTTGGAAGGCAGAGTCAGATGGATGTCTGTGAGTTCAAGGACAGCCTGCTCTACAGAGTGAGTTCCAGAACAGTGAAAGATACACAGAAAAACCTGTCCCCAAAAATCAAAAATTAAAAATAAAAATAAAAGAAATAGAGTTTAAAATAAAGCCATGTAAAGATGGAAAATACACAGAGAATCTGGATACCATACGTTATTATCTTGTCTTTAAATTGTTTGATGACTGAGGAAGGAGCAACAGCCTCTAAAAGATAGTTAATTACAAATGCTGCTAGAATAATCTAACATATATATTTTGAAAATGACTTGACTTCAAAATTTAAATTCAAAAGATATGTTACTTTGGAGAAGAGGTTTTGCTTTTGTTTCCACAGGAAATGAGAGCCTGTGGATTCATTCAGGGTTAAGAAAAATCACGATTGATCAAGGAAGAGCCCTAAAAATTTCTCCAATGGGAATGGATGGCCCAGATGATCGAACATTTCAGAGGACCTCTGTTGAAGTCTCTTCAGAGTTCTACATTGAGAATAACCTCAAGACTACTGGCTAAAATGATCAAGACACATAGAATATTCTAGTCGGGACTTGACCATAATCCTAAGTTTTATTTAGGTCTCCATAACATTATCAGCACCCCGAGTCACCAGGAAGGAGCCTAGAAAACTATACCTACATTCCCTAAAATTAATTATGGATGTTTGTCGTTATTTAGATTGTTGGTAACAAGTTGTTATGGATAATGGTGGGGAAAAAAGCTAAACAAAGGAGATTAGATTCAGAGTTCTTGTCTTGAAAGGAAAAAAGGGGAAGGGTTGTGGGACAATGGTCTTGTCCTTGTAAAGATTTGTCATTTGTATTGGCTTAATAAAATGTTTATTGGCCAGTAGCTAGGCTGGGAGTATAGGTTGGGTGACCAGAATAGGAGAACTCTCGGGAAAGGAAAGCCTTAGTTACCAGTTATCACCCAGATGCAGAGGACACAAGATGAGAATGCCTCGCTCCTAAAAGGTACCAAGTCACATGCCTAAAACAGACAAAAATTATGGGTTAAGATGCAAGAGTTACTAAGAACCCTGAGCTAATAGGCCAATCAGTTTATAATTAATGTAGGCCTCTGTGTGTTTCTTTGGAAATGAATGGCTGCAGGTCTTGGTGGAATAGAAACCTCTATCAACAAAAACCTACGCTCACATGTTCATGGTCATCCTCTGACCTATGTGTACTTGTAAAATCTCATGTGAACAGCACTCCTGGATTCTGCAGGCACTTTCACTCATCTGTTACATGACCCCTAGTCTGATCCTGACACTCACCTCTTACTACCCAGCTTACTTGGACTGTCTTACTCCAAGGGTTTTGGGACAGCCCACACTTATTTGACCAGGCACTGGCCTCTACTCTACTCTCTTTGTATTTCCCCAAATCTAAATTCATGCAGTATATAGATGACCTTCTCCTCTGCAGTCCATCCCTACAAATTAGTCAAAATGACACCTCTGCTCTTTCAAATTTCTTGTCAAAACAGGGTTATAGAGTCTCATATTCTATGGTCCAACTGTCTACCCCTCAAGTCATCTACTTGGTACTAACCATTACCCAATCCACAAAGTCATGACCTTGGAGAGAAAACACCAAATCGAGTCTCTCACAGTCCCCTCTGCTAAAGAGATTTTGTCATTCCTAGGAGTAGCTGGCTTCTTATGTTCCTGGATCCCCTCTTTTTACCTTCTTGCCCACCTCTTGACCCCTCACATGAATCCCTTCCAACACCATTACTAAGCCCTTTCAGGAGCTCCAACAGGCCCTCCTCCAGGCCCTAGCACTACACAACTCAGACTTCACCCTCAAACAGATAAAGAGAGATGTGTCCTTGAGATTGGTTCTAGGCAACCAAACAGGACCTTCCTTTGCATCTTACATACCTTATTGAGGGTTATATTAGCAGATATTGCAGGGGAGAGCTGGCATATGCTGACCGAGGTGAAGCTGGCCTCTCCATCTCTGACTCTCACATTGCAATAAACATAGACAGGACATTTACAAAGTTTAGAGAGGGAGAACAGACACAAACAAGAAGGTCTTGGAGCAAAGAAAAAGAGTAGAGAATTCTTTGTCATTTCCCTGACTGCCTGGTCCACAGTACAATGGGGCGAGGTTTGATTTGAAAGCAGTGGTCAGTGGGTCTCCAAAAGATATCCCAGAGCCGGGTGGTGGTGGCGCACGCCTTTAATCCCAGCACTTGGGAGGCAGAGGCAGGCGGATCTTTGTGAGTTCGAGACCAGCCTGGTCTACAAGAGCTAGTTCCAGGACAGGCTCCAAAGCCACAGAGAAACCCTGTCTCAAAAAACCAAAAAAAAAAAAAAGATATCCCAGTGAGAACAATGATATATGTTGCAAAGTTCCCGAGGATAAGGTAGAGGAAGAAGGTCCAAAGCCGAAATATCCTGGCATCCCTGGGATACAGACAAGATTAGATTGAGTGGACACAAGCTGTTCAGTACCTCCATCGTCAAAAAAGAACATGGGCCAAGCACTCTGAGCCTGAAAGACACACAGTCGCTAGGTACCAGATGTCATGAAGAGTCGGAAGGTGAAGAGAGGACTGTGCTCAAGAAATAAAGTCTCACATTCAGAGGAATGGTAAAAGGTGGGCAGCCTCATCAGAGATCCAAACGATGGTATTGAATGGAAGGCAAAAATCTTCGGTGACTGAGAAAGCAGATCTGGTACAGGTGGAAGACAACAGATCTGTTGCAAGTAGGGTGGGCAGGTATGGTACCAGCACCACCAGACCAAACTCCAAGAGAACCTACTAAATCTCAGCACCAATGAAATGATAAATAAAAAGAATGGTGATAGTGAGTATCTTTCTGTGGACCCTGCTAAGATATGCCACTAAGAAAATGCACCACATGCAACAGAGTTAGTGAAAGAGGTTTACTGGGGTTGTGGGAGAGCAAAAGAGTGAAAGGCCTCCTTGGAGTGGGGACTTGAGACAGACAGACAGACAAGAGGAAGAAGAGAAGCAAGAGAGAAAATAAGAGGCAAGAGAGGGAAGAAGAGGCAAAGAGAAGAGTGAGAGGCAAGAGAGACGAGAGGCAAGAGAGACGAGAGACAAGAGAGGTAAAGAGTTGTGAAGAGGGTGAGCTGTGCCTCATGGGCTCTTATAAAGGGAGCATATGGTGCATACCTGATTGTGGAAAGGCACCTGGTGACAGGTGATGACGTAACTGCTTTGACAGCAGAGACAAGCTGTTGTGATGGCAGGAACTAACAAATACCCTTTTCCATTTTTATCTCTATCACTTTAGCTCAGAATATGAGAAACAGGGTGTCATGTAGGCAATGCACCTTAAAACCTTTCTGTGTACAAGGACCTCTAAATTATTCAGACATGATACAAGAGCAAGCCTTATTTGGTACACACACCATTTGAACACTCAAATGAATTTCAATATATGACAACCTTTGAATTAGCTATCGATTGGTTCATTATCAAAAGTTCATTTCTTAACTCTCAGCAATCCTAACATAACTCTCTGGAGTATTTCAAGGCAGGTAAAAATAAAACAAAAGAATTATCATCATTTTTGGATAATTTTCTCATTTTTCATTGGATATTTCATTACTATGTACACCCAAAATGGGAAGTAAGCATAAAAATGTTATGTACCATTCTCCTTGGAGGATTCTTCCAAAAAAAAATCATCAAACAACCCAGAAAATGGAGAATACTTCCATTGTAGTGCACATACTCTCTAATAGCAAGTTAAGGGCATACTTTAAAAAGACACAAGAAATTCAACTGAATTTAACTATAATCAGTGGCAGCATGTGTGTCTAAAACATACTTATATACATCTTCATGTATTATCCTAATAATAAGACTGTTCGTATCCAATTCAAATAACTCAAATGTCCAAAACTCTGCAAGTAAAAATGGTGACATTTCAAGGTTTCTTCTGAGATTCATGTAATTTTCTCAGTGGGACAGTCCTGACACAGAGATCCACCAGCCTCTGCAACCAAGCTCTGGGATTAAAAATATGCACCACCACTGCCCAATCTTTATTTTTTTAGTTGGACTTTTGTAGCTATAAAGCTACAGTTTCCAAGAGTTTCTCTGTGAAGCCCTGGCTGTCCTGAAATATATGCAGTAGGCCAAGTTGGCCTTAAACTCCGGGATCCTCCTGCCTCTGACTCCCAAGTGCTGGAATTATAGGCATGGCCTACCACAGCCCACATCATACTGTCTCTTAACTGCAATACCCAGGAAAATCACTATCAAAAAGCAGATCACATACTTCCAACATAAAACAGCACACGATATACATGTGATATTTAAATAAGAATGTGGTACTTTAAATGTTTCCCATGAACTCAAGCATTTGAATATTGGGTCTTTATTTGGTAGACTTAAGTGGTGTGGCCTTGCTAGATGAAGTGTGCTGCTTCCAGTGGGCTCTCAGTTTCTTTGCAATTCAAGACATGAGCTCTCAGCTGCTACTTCAGTTTCCCATAGCCTTCTACCACAACTTCAGGGTCATAGAATATTAACCCCCTGGAGCCAGAAGCTCAAAATAAACTCTTTCGTCCTATGAGTTACTTTGATCAGGATGTTTTATCGTAGCAAGAGATAAGTCCCTAAGACACGAGTTACACCTTTGGAAAATGACATAAAAATATAAATTCATGACTGTGTTAGCATCAATGACCATAATATTTTATCCAGAGTTGGCTTGGTAGATTGGGTCAATGATATTCATCTGAAAAAAATTTAGTGGTAGTAAGGCACAACCAGCAAGCATTAAAGGAGACAAGAGAAAATCTGGTACAACCAATGTGTTAGTAACCCTGGGAGAGGAAATGCCTCAAGCAGTGTAACAGCGCTCACTTATAGACAGAGTTTGGATAGATTAATAAGCCTGGCATCTAGTAGTAAACTGCAACAGGAGGAGAAGTGTACACTTTAAACTCTGTTTTGGCAGTGTGTTACCATGTACAGTACAGAGATGGATCCAACAACAAATTCTAACATTTTAGATAGTGCATGCGAATTCTGGGCCATTATACCAGTCTCACCTGAAAGTGTTTTATTGGTATGGTGATCACATGTATGAAAAACTCATGTTTGGCAGAAGCAGCAGCAGAAATGTCTTTTCTAGAGTTTTCAGCACCAAATGGCAGACATAATAACTAGTCCATTTCCAATATTCTGTGAGTCAGCCAAAGTATACATAATTTCATTTATCACAGTGGTTCCCAACCTTCCTATTGCTGTGATCCTTTAATGCAATTCTTCTTGTAGTGGTGACCTCCTACCATAAAATGATTTCCATTGTTACCTCATAGCAGTAATTATGCTAATGTTATGAATCATCACGTAAATATCTGGTATGCAGGCTTGGTGATATGCAATCCTTGTGAAAAGTCTGTTCCACTCCCAAGGGTCATTTCCCAAAGGTTGAGAGCGTCTGATCTAGTGGAATATAACCAAGATCTGAGAAAAAGTCCTCAAGTTGTAGAAACTGAGAATACTCAGTTCTCAAAATGTTTTGAATCTACATACATTATCCCAGTGAGATTTTTCCATGCACGACAAGGCAACAGACAATCTCAGGTTTCACTTATACTGCATATCAATGAACAAGGCTCAAATACTTAGCTCAAGTTTTGTGAGTCAATTACTTTCATTTAGCCAGTAATGTCATAGAAGAATCTGGGGTTGAATTTCCCTGAGAGGGGCAACAAACACTTTTTCTTTAAAGCATACTTTTACTACAGTTATTAAAAAAGCAAAACAAAAAACAAAAAAAACAAGGCCTGCTGGGCAGTGGTGGCCCATGCCTTTAATCCCAGCACTCAGGACATAGAGGCAGGCAGATCTCTGTGATTTCGAGGCCACCCTGGTCTATAAGACCTAGTTCCAGGACAGAGTCCATAGCTACAGAGGAACCCTGTCTCAAAAAACAAGGCATATCGAGTAATATTACAATTTTCATTTTGTGAAGGAAAGTACATCCTAATTTGCTGGTGGCAATAGTATAAAAAATAAGGTATAATAAACGTCCAAAACTGTGTTGCCAGTGGCATCAGTTTCTAAAATGGTCTTACAGTCATGATATCTGCAGAAGGTTAGGCCATAGCTGGCATGAACTTGACAATTTGCTACAAGATCTCAGAGAGAAAGAGCAGAGCTATGTTTGCTTTTTAAAGCAAATGAGACTATGCCCAAGTGAGCTGTTATCTTAAAGGCTATTGGCTGAAGGAGCAGAAGGAGTTCCGCAGCACCTCCCCCTTTTGTTTAATAAGAAAGTTCCAAACCCAATACAAAACAGTATATACTAGGAATAGATATCAAGTATAAGATTAGAATTACAATCATCATAAACAATAATAAACAAGGAAATATGCTAAATGTTTGTATAAACATTCTATCCTAAGGACTTTATATCTTGTATTGGAAATGGCTTGACTAGATCATAAGCAGACAGTAACTTTAGCTATCTAATCTTCAACCCCATCGAAGGCCTGAGAGGGGAGATAATATTACTTGAGCAGGCAGGAAGTACAATCAAGTAGCTTCCAAAGCAAACAATACATGACAGAGATAATTAGCTACCTGAGCAATCACCCAGTCTCATTTTGCAACTTTGAAGCAACCAACTTTGGTTATGGCCTAACATAATTGACAGACCATTTTCAGAGTCAGGAAATTTTATGAAACCATCTTATCCTGTCTTGGCAAGATTTGACAGTCCTGCTTATCCATTTCTGGATATCATGTAACTTGTCAGTGGTTGAGGCATTGTAAGTTGCTTGCCCAAAGGCCAGTTTTGCCAAGAAGAAAACAAGCTCCAAGTGGAGTGTCATTGGTGCTCAACATTCTCTCGGGGATAGATTGGTGCTCTCAGAAGCAGTCATGTCTCATGTCAACAGAACCCTAAGTTATTTAAATGCCATGTTCCACAGATCCTTGAAGTGGTTGAAGATTACCTATCTAGACAGAATACAATCTCTATGTATGTAAAGAACCTACTGGATCTAACTGTATGTACAGCAGGCATGAACAACTATTGACTTATAATAATTAATACTTGTATAACTTAAAGACTAAAACATAATGTCAGAATATTAAATAACCTGTAAATAAATGTGCAACAAATGAGGACAATGATCTCAAAATGTAAACAATATATAAGCATCTTGATCAGCGGTAGGAATAATATATAATGCAATATAAAAATATATCCTAAAAGTTGTATCAATATACAAAATGTCCTAAACAGACATAATAACATACATACACACAATCTGTCAAAATAACTTTGTATAGGTGTACAAATAATGTAAACAAAAGTAACAAATATAATTTGAACATGTATCAATATACAAAACTATACCAATGTAAATTATCGATGAATAATAGCTCACAATTATTCACTCTATTACCCACTATTACTATCCCCCCCATTTTTTTTAATGGACATAGTTTTTACCCCAACCCTCTATCTAGTACAAGTAATAATCAACAACACCTGAACAGTGTTCTCAACCCTATGGACAAGCATTTTTTTGAATGAGAGCATTGTCTTCTAGAATTGCTTCCTGTTGTCCTGGGGGCAATGTTCTGTTAATAGGATCCTAAATAATTAAAATAATGGTTAAGTTTCAAAATTATTGTCTGCTATAGTTGCAAACAATATCTGAGCAGTCGATAGATAGTTTTTTTTCAAAGTTCTTATTTAGAATTCTGGCCAGAATGTCATGAGAAGGTGCACCATTTCAGCAGCTGGTACCCCCTAAAATAAGTGGTCTTATAGTAGCATTGTCTGCATCACAATGTCATCTCAAATAGGTACAGTTGTTGCTGTGGAGACCCATCTTCTTCCTAGAAACTTTAAAAATCACTGTTGGAAAAGGATCTGTAGGAAAATCTATTGTTCATCATGAAAAACATAAACATCATTCATATATACATACATTCAATGAAGAATATGATATAGATAAAAAAAAGGCACGGAGAAAGTAAAAATTTTTCCTAATGTCTTTCTTCTGCTCCATACCTTATGGCTCCCGATATAAGACAGAAACTCTGATGTGAATGTGGATCTCTGGCTCTATCTCCATCCATCATGCGAAATTTCTATGGTGACAATTAAGATATTCAACAAAGTAACTATGGGGCAAGTTCAGTTCAGGCACCCACTCCTCTGCTGCCCAGGTACCTAGCTGGGAGGTCCCTGTGAATACCTGGGATCCCCTCTAGAGACAAGTCTCTTGCAAATCTTAGAATGATTCCCGTTAATGTAGATATCTTATTCCCTTCTCCAATATCCACCCTTCTTCGATCTCCACCCTGGCACAACCCCAGGCTCTCCCCGGTTCTTCCTTTCTCCCTTCTACCCCCTCCCTTTCACCTACCCCCTCCCCCAATCCCTACCTCCATCCCCATCCCCACTCCTGTGCTTCCAACTTTTGTCTGATGATCTTGTTTGCTTCCGACGCCAGTGGGGACTGACTGTGAAACCAATGATAATGGCACCGGGACCTAGCTCTTCTGCATGTATTGGCTTTTTGGGAACTTATTCTATATGGATGCACATCTTCTTAGACCGAGATGGAGGGGGGAGGGCCTTGGGCTCCCCATAGGGCAGGGTATCCTGCCCCATCTTAAGGAAGCAGGGGGAGGGTGGTGGGGTAGGGGGGAGCGGGGAGGCCTGGGAACAAGGGGAGTAAGTGTAAATTTTTCTTTTAACAATAATAAAAAAGAAAAGAAAAAGACAGAAACTCTGAATGTTCCTTTTAACAACATGCTTGGATTTAGAGAAGTACAGAGCCATTGTCCATCTCCAATATATATATACTCGTTATTTCAGTTCAGAAGTTTTTTTCATTATCCAATGCCTCTCAGCTGCCATTTTCCTTTCTCATTAGCGTTAAGAAAATTCAAGTTTAATAAAGCGATATGCAGTATATTTCTGGGATATTTTCCATTCCTTTCTGTTTGTTCAGCATATATATACATATGTATATGTGTGTGTGTGTAATGTAAGTGCAACCCATACCTGGATTCATAAATTATATTCTGCTTTCTAGATTCTCCCTAATGCATAGTTAGTTTTTCTTCTGTCAGCATTCAAACATCCAGGCTCTGTTGAATTTTAGATGACATGTATTTTCCTGCAAAGATAAGAACAGAATCCTGTCCCAACCCTATATGGCTTTCCTTACCACCTGTATGGTTGTCACCACTGTAGATGTGCTGTCGTTTCTCTGTTTCAATAAGTTTCTCCTTTTCAAAGCAAATCTTAATTCATTTTGACAGTATCTATAATTTTTCTTCTCTTGCAAAAGAAGAGCGAAATGCCTTCGCAAATGTAATACATCTCCTGGTTTCCATTGTGAGGTCAACACATCCTTTAAATATACTGGTTATTTCAGTTCAGAAGGTTTTTTTTTCATTATCCAATGCCTCTTTGCTGCCATTGTTCCTTTCTCATTAGTGTTAAGAAAATTCAAGTTTAATAAAGTATATCCTTTATAGTACAATTTGATTTTTCTACAACTGCCTAACCTGTAGGATTACTTGGTATTCTTGTAATATACTTTATATTATTATAAACAAAAAACCATTTCTTTTTTTAGATACATATGCTCGATCATTTTTTGACTTTATTTGTGCAGGTGTATCCATTAATGGTCATAACTTCCAATAAATGTGTGATTGCCAAATCAGCCTTTCCTGAGCTCAAGGCAGTTTCCTATTGAAAACCTGAATACATGTCTATGGTATGGTGTACATATTTTAATTTACCGAATTCTGTAAAGTGGAACACATCCACCTGCCAGATTTCATTCCTTTGTGTACTCTTTGGGTTACTTCCTGAGGCAATGGTGTTATAGAAAAAGCATGTAGTGAATCTCTTTATATCTCCTTAGCTTTTTGCCATGTAATAAAAAACACTTTCTTTGAACGTTTGCTATTGACATGAATTTTTTTATTAAATTCTGAGGCCTGGAACACACTTCCAATCAATAATAGATCAATTTCTGCATTGCCTTGTGCTAGAGGACCTGGCAGAAACATATGGGATTGGTTGTGTGTTATGTACATAGGACAAAGTCTATTCCTGATTATGTTTTGCACCTGGATAAACAATGAAGTCATTTCTGTGTCATCTGGTCTAAATTCAGCATTTTCAATATGCAAAATAACTCTGCATATTGTGTATCAGTAACTATATGAAGAGGTTCTTTAAAATTCCTTAGCACTATAAGAATGGCATATAATTCTGCCTTCTAGAAAGAATTATAAGGGCTTTGTTCCACTTTACTCAAGTCTTCTGATTTGTAACCTGCCTTCCCTGATTTATTTGCATCGGTAAAAAATGTAAGGGCTCCAGTTATTGGATCATCACATAAAATTTGAGAAAGAACTCAAGAAGATTTCTTTATAAGATTAAGTGTATCGCTTTTGGGATAGTTGCTGTTAATTTCTCCAAAAATTTACCACAAGTTCTTTGCCTTGGTTCATTTTCTTCCCATAACTTTTTTATTTCATCAATAGTGGAAGAATCTATAATTTCTGCTGGGTTTATACCTGACAACTGATGAAGTCTCAGTTTACCTTTCATAAATAATTCAGAGACATTTTCCATATAAGTTATTAATTTTTTACTTGTTTTGTTTGGTATAAAGATCCATACTAAAATCTCATTTGCAGTGTTGAAGCAACCAACTTTGGCTAAGGCCTAGCATAACTGACAGATTATTTTTAAAGGCAAGGAAATTTTCAAAACCATCTTACCCTGTCTTGGCAGGATTTGACAGTTTTGCTTATCCATTTC
>JAQHUG010000600.1:50441-61227 GCA_028555095.1 Dicrostonyx torquatus
AGTGGGGTAGTGGGGGAGCGGGAGGGCCGGGAACAAGGGGAGTAAATGTAAATTTTTCTTTTAACAATAAAAAAAAGAAATGGAAAAAAAATTAAACACAATTAAAAATAAAAAAAAAAGAATCAAGAAAGAAATCCACACAAATACAATTACTTTTAGTAAAAATAAATTATTTAGTGAAGTAAGTGTAGAACTCAAAACAAGATGTCCTGGAATAAGTGAACATCCATAGACATCCTTGGATTAAATAAATTACATTTATTTTTATTGAAAAAAAAAGATCCATACTAAAATAATATCTTTCCTCTGCATCAAAATTCCCATAGGAGAAATTCTGGAAGGCAATATGACTAGAAGACATCTAAGAATTTGATTAATCCTATCCTCATGTGCCTCCTGTAATTTTTCCTCAAACACTGTCAGTTCCTTTTTCACGTTAGGATTAATTCTCTGGGATTTATTCAAATCTTTATCACCATCTAAGGTTTTGTTCAAGTGAATTATTACATCAGGTGTTATCCTAACAGCTGGTCGTTGACTGGAAATGTCTCCCAACAATCTTTGAAGTCATTAAGAGTCTGTAACTGGTTTCTCCTAATTTGTGCCATTTGTGTTCTAATTTTCTGTAAACCTATTCTGTAGCCTAGGTAATTAACAGAATTTCCTCTTTGAATCATTCCAGGAGCAATTTGTAATCCCCATTTAGGCAAGACTTTTTACTTTCAAACATCCTTTCTAAAGTATGTTTATTTGAATCAGATAACAAAATGTCATCCATGAAATTGTAGATTATTGATTTAGGAAATTGCTTAAGAATTATTTACAATGGCTGGCTGACAAAGAATTGGCACAGGGTGGGGCTATCAACCATTACCTATGGGAAGATAGCCCATTGATATCTTCTAGTAGGCACTGTGAAGGCAAACTTTTCTCTATCCTTTTCTTGTAAAGGTATAGTGAAGAGACAATTCTTTAAATCAAGAACTATGAGAGGCCATGCCTTTGGTAAGAGAAGGCAGAGGAATTCCAGATTGTACAGGGCCCATGGGGTGAATAACCTTGTTTATAGCCCTTAGATCTGTCACCATTCTCCATGTTCCAGATTAACTTATAACAACAAATAAAGGAGAATTCCAAGGGCTAGTAGACTCTTCTATGTGTCTAGCATCTAGTTGCCCTTGTACCAGCTGTTCTGAAGCCTGCAACTTTTCCTTAGCTAGAGGTCACTGTCTTAACCCATATTGGTTTCTCAGTTAACGATTCTAAAGGTAGGGGTGTTGGTACCTCTGAATGTTTATCAATTGTTTTGTGTTTTTGTACAGCCTGAATGGCTTTTTTACATTGTCTATAATATCTTCTAATTTTTTTCCTCAGAATCATAAGATTTTGGGACATCAGGAATGTTCATTTTGGTATTCCATTGTGGCAATAGGTCATGCCTCCACAAATTCACTGCAATATTGGCTATATATGGCCTTAGTCTTCCTATTTTCCCTTCAAGTCCTATGCATCCAACCCATCTCATGCTCTGTTTAATCTGAGATAGGTTTCTAGTACCCAGGAACTGACCATCTACCTCTTAAAGAGGCCAATTCAGATGTCAAGATTCTGGAGTAATGATACTTACTGCTGCACCCGTGTCTAATAAACCTTCAATAAAAATGTCATTTATAAAAACTTTCAGCTTTGGTCTTTGACCGTTAATATAAGTCTGTCAAAATATATGTTTCCTCTGTCCTACTGGATTTTTTGACTCATCCTCCACATTTAATCCATCATTCAGGCCAGTATTGTTTTTTACAGCAGGCATTGGATTGTTTAAATTTTCTTGGTGAGACAGTTTTAAACTATAATTGGGAATGAATGGGCCACTTTTGGCTTGAAGGCATGCAAGAGGCCCTTCAAAGAGAATCCTGAAGGTATCAGGTTGCCTTGTCTGCCTGTTGTTGACCTGCATTCAATAGTCCAATGTCGGCCTTTACCACACCTTCTACATATACCTGAAGGCCGATGTGTTCTATTTTTGCCATTCTCAGAGGAGACATTATTCCTAGAATTTCCTTTCCTACAATATTTTCTCAGATGTCCTTTTTTAATCATAATTGAAATATTTGGCAGTTTTATGTCTCCTCATTACTTTTGAAATTGCTTCTCTTACCCAAGATTCATCACTATATTTAAATGTCTCAACATTCCTTGTATGCAGAATCCATTCATCTATAGATGAAGATCTAAACCTTAAAGACCTAATTATCTTTTTGCATCCTAAGTTTGCATTTTCAAAAGCCAGAGATTCAAATATTATTCATCTAACTTCTGGGTCTGCTACTCCTATTTCTAGAGCCTTTATGTATCTTTGTAAAAAATCAATAAATGGTTCTCTCGGTCGCTGCCTAACTCTGGTGTATGATTCAACCATATTCCCTTCTTCTTGAATACTATCCCAAACACTCAAGGCTGCTTTGTGGCATAGGTACAATACTTCTTTGTCATAAAAAGTTTAGACCTGTAGGTCACCAAGAATTTGATCTTTGGAAACCTCAAGACCTTTAGCTTTTCCCTGCTGTTCCATATGCTTTGATTCTCCTTTGAAAGAATTCCAAAAATCAACAAAGGTCCATTATACAGGACTGATAAAACTAACTGAAAAATGTCATGGGGGATTGCCATGACATCAGAATCCCAGGTCTTAACATCTCCTTAATGAACGCAGAATGCAAGCCATGAGTTACAACAGCTTCCTTAATTTCTTTTAGATCATTCATTCCTATTACAACAGCTTCCTTAATTTCTTTTAGATCATTCATTCCTATTGGCGTACATCTACCTTCCTTGGTTCCCTCTGAGCCTTTAGAAGTTGATGCTTTGTTAGAGTAAATTACAGGGTAGGACACTAAAACCCTGGGTAATCCTGTATTGACAGCCACTGGTGATGTTGCATCCTGTCTTGTGCCTTCTTTCTCTGTTTATCAGCTCCAATAATTTCCTCAATCATTTCAAATCTTTTTATCATTTTTTTGTAAAGCCTGAATCTCCTGGCTTGTATATATTTCAAGTGATTTCATGGCAGCATCAAGTCTCTGGTCCTCATTCTGCACCAGTAATTCCAAAGTTTTATTGTCCTCCTTTAAAGATAACATCTCCTCCTTTGACTTTTTTTGAATATTGTCTAGATTGCTATCCTGGAAGAACATTCTGTCTGCTACTTTATCAAAACTTTTTGATAACATTTGAATTTCAAATTTGACAGTATTAAATCTTTCAGATAACTTCCTAGTACCCTTAGATATGGAGTCAATTCTGTCTATCATAGTATCCCCTTGTTCAGATAACCTCTGATTTTTGATTATTTTAATCCTGTCAACTAGATGTTCATTATTAGTCCACAAATATTGTATTGTTCCTAGGAGTGACATATTCTTCCTTAATGATAGATTATGGAAAAGAAAACTGAAACCTAGTAACAAGTAAATTAAGATATCCCCATAGTCATAAAAGCTTCGCATGGTATAATCCATTGTATTAGTGAAGAAAACAGTAAAAGTTGCATTGGAAATTAAAATTGTCTTATTACTTGTTATCAAACAGGTGGCACTGTTGCCAAGTCATGACAAGTATCAAAGCAAAGGTGACAGAAATGGTCCTGTTTCACTCTCTGCCTTGGTATTTGTTAAACACTGTGAAATATAAGTTGCTAATCAAAGTAAATGTAATTAAATAAATTCCATACAGAGAACAGCAACCCAGAAGTGGCATATGCTGCTACATGAGAAAGAGTCACCCTGAGGGGTTGCAGTGTTAGGCAACCACTTGAGTTCTGACTCATGCTGCATAAATACTGCACTGCGAAGGGGATTTAAAAATCACTCAGGAAAGAGCAAACCAGGTGTGCAGAGACTGTCCAGGCCTGTGGAGCCTGGAAGGCATTCCATCTGGTGTGCAAGGAGCAATCTGGGAAGGTAGAAGCCCATTTCTCCCCAGTCCTGTTGCAACGAAAGAAGAAGGAAGGTGTGACTACACTGTTGAAGAAGTTACCAATCCATGTGGCTATCATAGATAAGAATAATGGGTTAATATATATTATAAGAGTTAAGAAGAAGTTTGAGCTAATGGGATAATCAGTTTATCATTAATACAGACCTCTGTGTGATTTCTTTGGGGCTAAATGGCTCTTGGACCAGGTGGGAGGACAGAATCCCAGACAACACCAAGAATTCTTTCCCAAACTCTCTCAGGTTTTAAGTGGATTTTGGTTGACCATGTTGGTGCCAATTTGTAGTAAGAGGTCACTTGATTGTTTTGGGGTCGCTTGCCAGCTCAGACCCAAAATAAACACACAGAAACTGTATTAATTAAATCACTTCTTGTCCCATTAGCTCTAATTTCTTATTGGCTAGCTGCTACATGTTAATTTAACCCATTTCCATTAATCTGTGTATTGTACGAGGCCGTAGCTTCCTGGGTAAAATTCTGGCATCTGTCTCCAGCTTGGCTTCTCTCTGTCTCTGCCTCCTTTCTCCCAGTATTCAGTTTAGTTTTCCCTGCCTAGCTCTACTCTACCCTATCGGGCCAAGCCAGTTTTCTTTATTAATTAACAAATCATATTCACAGCATATATAGGGGAATCCCACATCACGTATGTGTATACAGGAGAAATTTTTATTGGCTCACAAGAAGATACAAATCATATTTTACTTCACTGCAATTTAGACAAATAGTATATTACCCACACCATAGTTAATGAAGGGGCATACTTCAAATGTCAAGATAGCAGCATCATCAGTAATGTGAAATGGAAAAGAAAGAAAAGAAGATCAAACTTTTCTGGTTTTCCACTGAGTAAAATATTAACTTTTGTTTAGTAAAATATCTCCCAGGAGCCTGGTAGTGGTTAACTCTGTGAATATAATGAACCAATCAAGTTGAATTAAATTCCAGGTTTAATCTGGCAAAGCATTCCCAGATGATTCCAGGGGAAGAGGAGAAACAAGAGGGAATCCATGTGGCATGTCAGGGGAACTTGGCTTAAATAGCCTATAGACATGGTATTGAGATTCTCAGGGGGAGGAGATGATCCTTAGCCAGCTTTCTCAGGGACTGTGTCTGGAATGGGACAAGTGAGGCTGTGTGGAGCTTCCACCTGAACAACTTTAATAGTTCCCAATTTATTTACTTACTTTCTCAGGTAGTTCTCTCTGCCCTAAACTTGACAAACTTCCAGATATGTCACACATCACCTGACTCCACATACAAACATATAATTATGTAGCTAATAAATACATTAGTGACAATTTTTCTTATTATAATTCAGTTTCATTGACTTTAACAAATCTAAATTATGGACCAGAGAGATGGTTCAGTGATTAAGAACACAGGGTGCTTTTGCAGAGGACCAAGGCTTAATTCCCAACACCCACATGGTAGCTCACAACCACCTGTATCCCCACTTTCAGGGTATCTGATGCCCTCTCCTGATCTCCACAAGGTCCAGAAATACATGTGGCAAATAAATATACCTGCAGATAAAATATTTAAACACATAATGAATAAATAAATAAATATTTGAAAATCTAAGTTCTATGCATTATTACATCCTAATTTTAATATGGTAGGTGAAAAATGCCTTCATGGTTGTCAACTCACCATTACCAGCTCAAAAGGGTGTATCATAATTCTCTAGTGCAGTGGTTCTCAACCTTTCTAATGATGGAATAGTTAGTTCCTCATGTTTGGTGAATGTAATGGTCTGTCCTGTCCCTTTAAGAGACAAGCCCCACCCACTCTCTCCCCTGTCTAATGAGGCAAGCAGAACTTTTTTCAGCTTCCAGCCTGTGAGTCCTTTCTTTTCCATCTCTCTTCCAAAGAGTCAGCTTCTGCCTCTCTCTCCCCTTCTTCCTCCTTCTTCCCTTCCTCTTCATCCTCTCTTTTTCTCTCTGGTTCCCCCACTCTCTCTCTCTCTCTCTCTCTCTCTCTCTCTCTCTCTCTCTACTCTTTCCCCCTTTCCCCTCCCACTTCATAAGCCACTAAAAATACAGCCTCACTCTGCATGACATGTGCATATCCATCTCTGTCTCTCACCTTGCCTGGAACTTGCTGCCTATTGAGGCCTGCAGGCTGCTTGGGGAATGGCGTGATATTTCACTTGTATTTTTAAAAAGCTTTTCTGAAGTTCAGAATGCAAAGCAGCCATAATAGTGAGCCATACAAGTCATGTAGTGATGGCACATACCTTTATTCCTGGCTGCCACACTAGTAGCCATAGAGGTTGTGAGGTGGTGATACACACCTTTAATCTCAACACTAGAGAGGAATATAAAGTAGCATGAGACAGGAACTCACTCTCTTTCTGTTCCGGTAAAAGTAAAACACCACAGGTCTTCAAGTGGTGGCAGAGAGCAGCAGGCATTGGACCAAGGTGGGTCATGAAAGCACTCAGTCCCAGGCAGGGAGTCATGTGGCAAATGAGATAGAGACGTATTAGGCACACCATGCAAAAAAGGAGGTATTTATTTACTGGGCTATGGAGGGGAAAGGGAAGGGAGGTAAGGAAAGAAGGGAAAAGAGCAGAAGGAGAGAGAAAAACAGAGAAAGGGATAGAAGAATTGGGGAGAAAGGACAGAGGCAGATGCTGACTCTTTAGGAGAGAGATGGAAAGGAAGGAATTCTGGCCGCAAAGCTGAAGGAAGATCTGCTTGCCTCAGCAGATGGGGAGGGAGTGGGTGGGGCCTGTCTCTTAAAGGAACAAGACAGACCATTACAGTCACCATAACATGAGGAACTAACTGTTCCAGAGTTTCAGTCTGGAGATTTCATAGAGGTAAGAGCACTCTAGTGGTTTGGTTGTTTTGCTTTTCTGACCAACAGGCTGAACCCCAATATCTTCCCTGGGTTTTTATTATTTCTGCTACACCCAAAAATAAATTTATTTTCCTTGCTACTTTATAACTGTAATTTTCCTTCTGTTATGTATCATAATGTATTTTTGGAGATCGAGGTTTGCAAAGGGATCCATACCCTACAGGTTGAAAACTATTGCTCTAGAGGAACAGAACTGATAATATAGAATGTCATGAAGGGGTTGTATTAGATTCATTTACACAATATAGTCTGGTTATTTCAACAATGGCTGTCTGCATACCAGAAAGCTAAGAGCCTGGTAGCTTTTTGATCCATGGAGCTAGATACCACATCATTTCCATTCTAATACTGGAAATCTAAAGGATTTCTGAAGTGCTTCTGGCCCTCATTTCATGATAAAAGTCTGAAGAAACTGGGTTCTAAAGACAACAAAGTATGGTAGCAGCAGTGGCGGTGGGAGCATCAGAGTAGATATACTCATTAGCAGGAAGTGAAGGTAGGCAGACCACTGCAGCCAAAAGTTATTACCCACTTCCTGGGAGAATATCCCCTGCTCAGTTGATTTTTCCCCAAAATATTATAAAGTGTTGTGGAGGCCTGAAAATATAAGCTTATTTCCTCCTGGACCAAAGGTCAGAGAGTTGAGTATAAGTAATTCTATTCCTTCAAGGTTATTGTGTTTCTACAAGGACCCACCTAGATTTAGATTAGAGAGTTTTGTTTTCTCAAAGTTATTGTCAACAGGTGTGACTAATAGCCAGAACTTGTAATCCAGGAAGAGAAAAGCAGATCTGTTCTTACCTCAAACAAAATTCTAAGAATCCAACTAAGTTCCAGTTCAATTTATGGAGATAACTTGGGATTCCACCCAGAGAGTGCCTATAGAATGTTTCTGTCTAGGGTGTGAGTAGGACTGGTTTTGTAGTAGCAACTATGGACACAGCCTGCCACCCTCAATTGGTATGATCATTTACTCGTATCATGTTAATGCCATCTTTTGTCTTTCTCCTACCTTTTGGGGTCAGGGGTATTTTAAGCAGTTGGAAATTAAACATGAATGAATTTCAGTACTCACTGGAATTCCATCCTGATACTAGTCTATGTTTCTCCATTTTACTACTTTCATTCATTTCTTCATATTCTTTACTATATGTCTAAATCCCCACACCTCTACCCCGGTAAGTGGTATTTTTGTCAAATAAATTCGACAAAATTTATTTTTGTCGAAATATTAAACAACAAGATTTTTGAAAGGCTGCCTGAAGATACAAAAACTAATTCCAGGCTATATAAGGATCATCCATGCTTGGAAAACTAAACGTGGCCATGAACACTAACTTACCTGGTCCCTGACAGAGTATGTCTCACATTTGATCCCAGAATTGATCGAAATTAACCATGGCAGAGAACAATTGAAACATTTAAGGAAAGTGGAGTGGGACCTGACTTTTGGATATGTGAAGCATCCTCTTAACTTATACTTGCCCCTTCTTTACACAGAGTCTTTATTTCACTCAGGATCTCTGCCCTCAGGAAGGGTGTTTAGTTGGTTACTATCAATTTTAGAGATTGCCTCCAAATCTCTTAGTACTGTGTGGACACATTTGATGTACTGTTTCTTTCACAGAAAGTCGTTACTTGTCTTCTTCCACTGTAGATGCACATATGGAACAATGTAAGACATCTCTAAATATTCAAATCATCCCCTGTTGTTGAGCATGCATGTTGTACTACTTAAGTTGGGGACTATAAAACAAGGCAGATTCTCATTACTTTGCGTACTGTGCTGTCTAGTTTTTATGTCAACTTGACACAAGTTAGGGTTATCTGAGAAGGGGGAAGCTCAACTTAGATAACACCTCCATAAGAAAGACATGTATGCAAGTCTATGGGGGTATTTTCTTGCTTGATGATTGATGTGGAAGGGCCTAACCCACTGCAGGTGGTACCATCCCTGGGCAGGTGGTCTTGAGTTGTAAAAGAAGGTAGGCTGAGCAATTGTCTTAGTTAGGGTTTACAATTGCTCTGAAGAGAGAACATGACCATGGCAACTTTAATAAATGAAAACACTTAATTGAGGTCATTTGCTTACAGTTCAGTAGTTCATTCCATTATGAAGGGGAACTTGCAGGCAGACGTGGTGCTAAAGCTGAGAGTTCTACATCTTGACTTAGAGGCAACAGGAAGTTCACTGACAGTCACACTGAGGGAAGCTTGAGAAAAATAGACCTAAAAACTGGCCCCCACAGTGATACACTTCCTGCAATAAGGTCACACCTTCTATTAGTGCCATTCCCTTTAGGGGACATTTTCTTTCAAACCACCACAGCAATCCCCAAGAAATAAGTCAGTAAAGAACATCCCTCCATGGCTTCTTCATCACCTCCTGCCACTAGGTTCCTACTCTGATTTTGTCAGTGGTGGACTGTGACATGAGGAATGTGAGATGAAATAAGTCATTTCCTCCCCAAGTTGCTTTTGTTCATGGTCTTTGGTCCCAACAATAACAACCCTAACAAGATATTGGCCCATGTATCATTGAAGAATTCAATAGCCTTGGAATACTACTGGCCTACAAATAGTAGTCTTTATAATTCTCTAATATCTTGTCAGGTACTTCTTTCATGAGTTTTGATTACATTATCAAAGTAAGTGAATAGTATGCATAAGACTCTGAAGGTCAATGTAAAAAATTTCCCATACATTATGGCTTAAATTCTCAGGAATATGGACTGAGTGTATAGCTCAATGGGTAGAGCATTTTCCAAACATGTGTGAGTTTCCCCACACTGACTGCCCATCTTCTATCACTTAGTTTATTCACATCCTCTACTCATAATAGGTAACTCTAACTGAGGAAGAGAACTACAGAGGAGCACGACTGAGCCAGCCACCTGGGCCAGAGCAGAACTGAGACAGAAAAAAAATCTACAGGAGCAGGTACAGGGGAGCAAGTGCTGAGGGAGTGCGTCAGAACCAGAGACTACTGTGGGTCCGGGCATGAATCTGGGACATTCGAGGCAATAGATCTGAGCCAGGACCCCTGTGAGTCTGGGATAATTCTGGGAACTCTGAGGAACTAGGCCTGAGCCAGGACCTCTGTCAGTCTGGGTGTGAATTTGGAACTTCTGATGGAGTAGACCTGAGCCAGGATCTCTGTGGGACCAGGCATTGGTCACGGACCTCCGAAGGAGTTGGCAGGAATCAGAAACCTCTGTGGGTCTGGGCATGAGTTTGAATACTCTGAAGGAGTAGGCCTGAGCCAGGTCCTTGGTGGGTCTGCTTGCACCCAAGTCTGGGATCTCCAAGAGAGAAGATCAGGGTCAGAGACCTTTGCAGGACCACCCCCAAGCCAAGGACTTTCTCAGGACCATATCCTGACCAGGGACATTTCCAGAAACAAGTCTGAGCAAAAAATAGGTCTATCAGAGTTAACCTGAGACAACAAACTCCACAGAAGCAAAACAAACCTTGGGAGCTCCGAGAGATCTCTAGGAGCATGGAATGACCAATGAGGTAACTAGAACTGTGGCACTGACTATACCATGAAGAACAACCATCTGAGCCTTTGATCCACTGGCTCCTCGAAGATTAATCACCAGAGTCACATACAGCCCATCCATACCTTTAAGAGGAAAAGATGAGTAGACATGGTAAGAACAGATTCAACAACACAAAGAGCAACACAACACCAGTAAAATCTAAAGACCCTAAGTCAGCAGGACTTGAACAAACAAATATAGAAGAAGCAGAAGAAAATGATGTAAAATAACTTCAGGAGAATGTTTGAGACACTTAAAAAGAAAATGAGAAATTCCCTCAAAATAATGGAGGCAAAGACAAACAAAAATATTGGAAGACTTCTCAGTAAATCCCTTAAAGAAAACCAAAAAAAAAGAAAATAAAAAGCAATCAAACTTATGAAAGA
>JAQHUG010000600.1:105253-122210 GCA_028555095.1 Dicrostonyx torquatus
AGTGAAAAGGAATTGGGTGAAGTGGATGGTCTTGGTGGGCCCTACCAAAGGCATGCTACTGCACAAAACACACATGCTGAAGAGTCAGCAAGAAGAACTTAGAGACAAAAACATAAGTAAATCGGGGGACCAGGCAGGGTATATCTCAGTAAAGATGGCAGGACCTGACCTGGCTTTTAGTTAAGATGGCGGTAAAGTCACCCAACCTCATTTAAAATAGCAGTAATGTCATCCATGTAACAGGGTTAGTAGAGGGGATCCAGAAAGAGAATACCTCAGTAAAGATGGGAGAACTTGTTCACTTGACTTGGCTCTCAGCCAAGACGGCAGTAAACTCACCTGACCTCAGTTAAAACTGTGGTAAGATCAACTGACCTCAGTCAAAGTGGCAGTAGTCACACGGTGTATGGAAAAGGCACTCAGTTAAGATGGCATTGAAGTCACCTGACCTCAGTTAAGACTGTGGTAAGGTCAGCTGACCTAAGTCAAAATGGCAGCGGTTACATGTTGCATGGAAAAAGGTATAATTTTTGAGCTTCATGGATTTTAAATTTAATAGTAAGAGAAACCCAGGGGTATGATCTGCCCTGTTGTTGAGTTACATGTATAAACACACACAGAGTGAAAAGGATTTGGGTGAAGTGCCACAAGCCACGGCAGAAAGGAAAAGGCTGGAATTGAAAAGAGCTGCCGCGTGGATCCGACCAATCTTGTTGGCATCAGTAGAGGTGGCTGGGACAGTTTGAGGAAATTCCTTCCATTGTCCTGTGCACTGACAGTAGTTAGAAAGCTTTTGTAAATGTGGAGCCAGCAGGAAACTGGCAGAGTGAGGACAGGAGCTGAAGAAGTAGGGCATTAAGGCCTGGGGTTTTAGGGTCTCCAAAAGACATCTATCCCAGGGTGGATGGACATGGATGGCATGCTATCCAGAGCTGAAACTGAAAACCTGTGAAACACTGACACCACAAGGCCTAAAAGGCAATGTCTCTTCTTCTATAGGCAGGATGTAAACAAGCATGAATGCCACAGGACCTGTGGGAGTGTGCCCCCACCCCTGGGTAGGGTGCTATTGCCTGACTGGATCCAGTGGGGTGACTCAGAAGAGAGAGGCCAGAAGCCACTCCAAGTGGCCTTTACCAAAGGCCTTTACCAAACCAAAAACAAACAAAACAAAAAGCAAGCAACATGGCCTAGGAAAAAAGAAAAGAAGAAATAAGTTTCTGAGGGACCCTGGATCCCCAGTCATGTGAGGACCAGCTCTGGTGTGTCCTAACAAAATTTTAGCAAAGGGAAGCAATCCAGATATGAATGTCAGCAAAGGGCTCAACCATCCATGGTTGGGAGCTGTCTCCCAGTTTCTTGGAACACCAGAGATTGCCAGGAACTCACCAATCAAGTTTTTGTGTTCGGAGAAATGGTTAAGCTAACAAGAATAGGGGAAACTCACCAAATAAAGCTGGTGTTGTGCGTAGAAACCAGGCTGTAGAAATAGTGCTCAGGCATATGGATCACGTGGTTGTTGTGGAAAAAATGCCTGGTTTTGAACCCTGACCGTGGGAGAGGAACTTGGAGTTAGAGAGCCTCCCAAGTCTCATGGCACCAATTTAATGGATTAATTAAAATGCTGCAGGATCCCTAGTAGCTTCAGTGGGCAGTGGGCCATGCTGCAGGTCCCAGAGTGGGGGCAGGCAGCAGGCAGGGGCTCCTGAGAGCAGCCAGTCCCAGACAATGATGGAACCCAAGACCATACTGCACATCTCTGAAGGCAGCTGGTACCGTGCAGATACCACGTGGTGGGCGAGAGACAGAGACATGGATAGGCTCCATGCAGGGTGAAGTTGGATATTTATTTAGTGAGTTATGGAGGGAATTGAAGAATGGGAAAAGAGCAGAGAGGCAGAGAGAAAGAATGAGTGAGAGAGGGGAGAGAGCCAGAAGAGGGAAGGGGAGAAGTGGGGAGAGAATAGAACAAGGCAGAAGTTGCCACTCAAGGCAGAGCCGGAAAAGGAAGACACTCAGGTTGCAAGCAGGAAGGAAGATCTGCCCGCCTCAGTAGAATGGGGAGGGAGTGGATGGTTCTTGTCTCTAAAATGGAAAGGACAGATCATTACACCCAGGACTCTCATCTTCCAGGAGTGGTTCTGGGAGCTGTTCTCACTGCTTTCTGCATCCATGCTGGGAGGGTCTAGGGATTCTCCCTGGGGCAATGCTGCTGGCCCTGTCAGTCCTTTGTTCTCCAGCTCAGCAGGAAATCTGAGGTATTTTATGGGTTCAGATGGGGATCTGGAGCTATGTCCTTCGTTGTCTCTTCCTTCTTCCTCTTCTTCATCAGTCCCCTGATCGTCCTGCAACTTTTCTAGATACTCATCTTCATCTTCAGTGGCATCTTCCTCCTCATTTTTCTCATCTTCCTCCTCAGTTTCTGAGCTCTGCAGGGCACTCCTGGGATGCCATTCCATGAGGACCCACACCAGAATCCAAGGAGACTTTGGGGGAACCTGGAGACTGAGAAGAGGTACCTCTTTTTCTCTCATCCTCCTCACTCTGTCTTGTATCACTGCATATCTGAAGATGACCTCATCCAGCCAGTTTTTGGTCAAGGTCTGATTTTCCAGAAGGCATACAGCCAATGTGGGATCTGACAGTGCAGGGTCAATGCCTGGCCTGTAGTCACTGGTGAGACCACAGGCAAAGTTGTAGATGAGGTCAAGGTGCCACCTGAGGGACTTCTTCCTTAATCCCCATGGGACTCAGAGGGACTAGAGGCTTCTGGCCCTAGTGAGACAGGATTGGAGGGCAGGTGGGAGGGCCCTATCTGAGCCACTGCTTCAACCTCATCCTCATCATCTAGCACAATGAAACTGTCATGGGCTTGTGAAGAAGCCATGTAAACTGCTGCTGGGTGCACCTGAATCTCTATTTTTTAATTTCTTACTTTTTCACAGTTTCCCCATCCCTCTTCTCCTTCCAGTTCCTCCCCCTACATCACCCCACACATATTTTCACTCCCCCAATCTACTCTTCCTCCATTTCTGTTCTGGAAAGGGTAGGCCTTCCATGGATATCAATAAAACATAAAACATCAAGTTTCAGTAAGTAACCTCCTCCTGTGCTAAGGCTGAGCAAGGTGACCCAGTATGAGGAGTAGGTTCCATGAGCGTGTGAAAGAGTAACAGACAGCCCCTGTTCCCATTGTTAGGAGTCCCACAAGAGGAACAGCCTACACATCTGTCGCATATATGCAAAGTTCCTAGGTCAGTCCCTTGCAGGCTTCTTAGTTTTTGGCTCAATCTCTGTGAGCCCCTATGAGCCCAGGTTAGTTGATTCTATGACTTTTCTTGTGGTGTCTTTGACCACTCTGACTCCTGCAATCCTTTCTCCTCCTCTCCTTCTATACGATTTCCCAAACTCTGCCTATGTTTCGCTGTGGGTCTGCATCTGTTTCCACCAGTTGCTTAAGGACACCTCTCTGATAATTGAGCTAGGGACCAATCTGGAGATGGCCAGATCAGGCTACATATGTGCTATTGCTAGGAGTCTAAGCTTGGGTCTTCCTTCTAGATTCCAGGGTGATTTCCTTGCATCAGGTTTGTACCTGACCCCAAAATGCCCTCCCTTTCCAGTAGTCTTTTGCAGTATTCTCCTGATACGTTTGCCCAACCTGACCACTCCTGTTGCCATCCCTACCTGCCCTCAGTCCACTCTCTAAATCTCTTCTGTTTCCCCTTCCAAAAAATATCAATATCCCTCCATGAATCCTCCTTGTTATGTAGTCTCACTGGGCCTGTAGATTCTAGCATAGTTATTCTTTATTTTACAGCTAATATTAACTTATGAGTGAATACATACCATACTTGTCTTTCTTGGTTCAGGTTACCTCACTCAGGGTGAATTTCTTCTCGTTCTATCCATTTGCTTTCAAATTTCCTAGTGTCCTTGTTTATAATAAATGAGCAATTGGGTAAATGTGCCACATTTTCTTTATCCCTTCCTTCTTTGAGGGACATCTAGGTTGTTCTATGTTCTGGCTATTACAAATAAAAGGTGCTATGAGTGTAACTGAGCAAGTGTCCTTGTGGTATGATTGAGCATCCTTTGGGTAATATGCCCAAGAACATTATAGCTGGGTCTTGTGGTAGATTGATTCCCAATCTTTTGAGAAACCATCATACTAATTTCCAAAATGGCTGTACAAGTTTACACTCCCACCAGCAATGGGGGAGTGTCCCTCTTTCTCCATCTCTTCTCCAGCATGAGCAATCACTTGTGTTTTTGTGTTGACTGAGGTTTTCTGTCCTGCCTGGTTCCCACAGTCATTAAGACCCAAAGAAGTATAAGCACACAAAGGTATAAATTAATTATAAAACTGATTGGCCGATTATCTCAGGCTTCTTATTTACTAATTCTTATAACTTTTATTAGCCCATAATTCTTGTCTGTGTTAGCTATGTGGCTTGGTACCGTTTTTTTTTTTTTTTTGAGACAGTCACATCTTGCACTCTGTGTCTGCATAACAATGGCAGTCTGCAATTCCCTCTTTCCAACATGAAAATAATGGGGGGGAGTTCTGTGGGACAAGGATCTTTTATTCTGTCACTTTTATTATTTTTAATAAAATGCTGAATGGCGTAGCCAGGCAGGAAGTAGAGTTGAGGCGATGAGAATGCTGGGTTATCTTACATAAAACAATTGTTTCTACTGCCATCTATTTGCCTGAGAATTTCATAATTTCATTGTATTAATACTTGAATAGTATTCCATATGTAAATGTACCATATTTTCATTATTCATTTATCAGTTTTCAGATGTCTAAACTGTTTTCAGTTTCTGGCTATTGTGAATAGAGGGCAAAATGAACATGGATGAAAAACTATCTCTGTAGTAAGATATAAATTCCTTTTGGTGTATGTCCAAAAGAGGTATATGTTACAAGGAGAGGGTCCCTTGTTTGTCCCAGCCACCCAGCTAGCTTACACTCAAAATAACCACACAGAAACTGTATTAATTAAAACACTGCTTGGCCATTATCTCTAACTTATTATTGGCTAACACTTGCATATTAGTTTAACTCATCTCCATTACTCTGTATATTGCCACATGGCTGTGGCTTACCGGAGATTCTAACCACTGTCCATCTCAGGCAGAGGATCCATGGCTTCTCTCACTCTTTCCTTCTTCCCAGCATTCAGTTCTGTCTTCTCCGCCTATGTAAGTTCTGCCCTATCAGGCCCAAAGTAGTTTCTTTATTCATTAACCATGAACAGAAGAACCTCCTACACCATTTCCCCTTTATTGTTTAAACAAAAAGGAAGGCTTTAACTTTAACATTGTAAAATTACATATAAAAGAACAGGTATCAAATAGGAATGACAGTTATAATACTTATATATACTTTATCTTTTATCGTAACTAAGGAGAACTATAACTAACTATAAATTTTTCAATTCCATCAAAGACTCCAGAAGGATATAATATTACCTAAGTAAACAGAAAGTACATTATAAGCAACTTCCAAAACTCTAGAAATGACAGAGACATTTTGCTGCCGGGACAGTTAACCAAAATTCTTCTATATCATTGGGGCATCCATCTTTGCCCTTTAGGCCCATAGTATTTAGCAGAATTTTCCATGAAACAGGAAATTTTGAAGACAGTTTTGCCTATATTGGCAGTTTTCAGTTACTTTCTTATGTGTCCTGCAGAATGTCTCACAGACATTTTCATGAAGCAGGAACCCCGAAGGACCATCTCGCTTTTAGGTAAGTTCAGCAGTCATCTCTCTGTCAGTACTGCATGTCCAGTGAAGCAATCCAGGAAATAGCAGTTTCTTGCCCAAATAAATGGCTAGCAAACTCCATAAGGAGCCTCTTCAATGCCCATCTTCCTCTTGAAGTAGCTGTTGCTGCCAGGAGCAGATGTGTCCCATTGTCATGAAAAGTCCTAAGTTATTAAAACATTTAAATGCCATATTCTGAAGGTCTCTGAAAGACTTAAGCTATACCTATCTAACTGAAGTAAATCACTGTACATCTAGAAAATCTAACTAATGTGACTACAAGCTTGACTATTAAGAATGACTCTATATTAATCTATATTTCTTAATTATACATTACAGTTTTAAACGAAGTACATAATCACAATACCTTAATCAAGATCAGAAATATATATAACAAATTTGACCTTAAATTTGTATCAATAAAGCAAGATCCATGCCAATGCAAAGTATTCATCTCCATATAATATCCCCCTTTAAATGTTAAATATTTATAAACAATACTTGGAAATATGGGTGCAGTTTTTTTTCTCCAAACTGCTTCCTACTCTATGGGGTCACTGTTAATCAAGTCTTTCATGGTGTATCCTGTGTGCCAGGTTCATTTGAGTCAGCAGTTGAATGAAGTTATTTTTTGAGGGTGTTCATGGCAACCTTTCAGTGGCCTTGGTCCATGAAACCATATTGGTGTAGAGGCAATCCACAAGTTCATATTTTCTGTGAAAACAAAAGAAGAACCTCTTTTCCAATGCACCATATCCTTAAAGCCAAATTCTGAAGTCATGATACCATTATAATATACATCCTGGCTTAGCTTAGCAGCCCATACAATGAACTGCCTCTCTATACTTAGCTCCTTCACAGTCAAAAAATTCAAATAAAACACAATTTACATAATCCAGACTCTCTGTGAATTTTCCATTTTTACGTGGCTTATTTTTCTTTGTTCCTTTTAATCTATGACTATCTGTACTCTGTCTTTTTAAAGATTCTACCCATTTCATAAAGCATTAACTTTATTTTATGACTCTCTATACCTTTTTCTTCTCTCTCTCAAGCCTATATACACCCATCCAACACTATGACCCATTTAAAGGTTGTTTATGTCTGAATCTGTCCTATTGTGAATCTGTAATTATTTACTGTCCAGGAGCACTTCTTAAAATGCTAAGTGTTTCTTCAAATCTTTAACTGTGCCATTAGTAGGGGTAATGCAGTAAGACCTGTTTGCCTGCCCACTCTAAAACATAAGCTGTGCCATTATTATGTTAAATACGTTAGTTCCTGCCCTCATTCTGCACAGTCCAGAATGGCTGAGCCTATTGCACCTCTGAGACATGCAGAGTGCCCCAATTCCAAGCAGACAGCCAGTCCAAGTTGCGATCAAGCAAGCCACATGCAACATGATGCTCACAACCCCCATCTAAGTGCTTGTTATTGCAAAAGAGCCAGAGGTCACATTGGCAGTGTAGTCCAGAAATTCAGCATTTCAAAATCACCACAATTATTTTACTGCTATGGCTGAATCAGGAAAATCTCTTTAGGAGCTGTGGCAAGCAGCCAGAAAACAAGAAGTTGTGTTAAACTTTGTATTTTTTTTTTGTAGAGTTCATTTTTAAGCAAGCTTAGGTTTTACATGGAATTAGTTGGCCACATTGGGCCATCAAATGTTACAGGGAGAAGGTCCCTTGTTTGTTCCAGCCACCTGGTTATCTTTTACCCAAAGTAACCACACAGAAACTATATTAATTAAAACACTGTTTGGCCATTAGCTCTAACTTCTTATTGGCTAACTATTACATATTATTTTATCCCATCTCCTTTAATCTGTGTATCGTCACATGGCTGTGGCTTACTGGAGATTCTAATCTCCAAGATTCTGAGTTTTTTGACAAAAATGTTTTAGAGGAAGCTCCACACTGATTTCCATAGTGGCTATGCCAGTTCACACTGCCACCAGCAATTAGTAAGTTTTCTCTTTTCCCCACATCATTGCTAGCATGTGCTATCATTTCTTTTATTGATCTAACTGAAGTAAGATGAAATATCAAAGTAGTTTTAATTTACACTTCCCTAATTGCTAAGGATATTGAAATAAGTTTGGTTTCTCAGCAATTTGTGTTTGATATTTTAAGAACTCTCTGTTTAGTTCTAAACCTCATTTTTAAATTGTTTATTTTTGTTAATTTCAGTTTTTGGAAGTCTTCATATATTCTAGATAGTAAACTTTTCTCAATATATAATTTGTAACATTTTTTGTTTCATTCTATAGGCTGGGATGATGTTTAGCTACAGTGATGGTATCTTTTACTTTTAAGAAACATTTTCACATTATGAGGTTTTATTAAGAAACTGATATTAATGCCTGACCTATTGGAGTTCTGTTCAAAATCTACTTTCCCAGGCTAATCTATTAAGTATATTCTCTACTTTCTTTTCTATTTTATTAAGGGTACCTGGTCTTATGTTGAGATCCTTGATCTATTTTTTTAACTTTTAAAAAATTTATTCTTTCTGACTTTCACATCATGCATCTCGGTCCCATTCATTTCTCATCCCTGTGTATCCAGCCTCTGCTCTTGCAGCCCTCCCCCTCCTTTTTTAAGAGAAAATAAGATGAAAGGGGAAAAAATTCTCACCATGGAAGCTGTAGTGTGTTATAGTGAATCATGTAGTAAAACCTTTTGCCTATGTAACTTTACTTGCAAGTATTCATTGCTAAAAGTCATTGGTCTGATTCAAAGCCTCTGGTTTCTGTTACACTATGAATGCTGGGCCCTCACTGGAATTCTCTTGGATATCCTGTTGGTGCCTTGTGTCATGGAGATCCTGCAGCTTTAGGTCTCCAAACAGGTCCTTTCATGTGTTCAAGGAGATTGCAGATGGGGTAGATATTGGGGTGGGCTAACCCATAATCTTGGGCCTTGGTAGTTGCAAGGTTGGTCAGCTCACCAGCTCCCCCTTGTACCCCAGCTCTCTTTCTGGAACATGGTCTAAGGAGTAAGATCAGTCAGGTGCTTGCTTTGCCTCTCTGAGCTAACATATTTTCACCCCCAGCATCTGATTCTTTATTGGCAAAATTGAACTTTTGAGATTTAGATAAAAACAACACATTTTCATTCACTAATGAAGTACTTTCTCCTGTTTTCCATTGTTGATATCAAGCTTTAATCCATGGTGATCAGATAAGATGCAAGGAGTTATTGCAATTTTCCTATATCTTTAAGACTTAATTTGTGTCCTAATATCATCAATTTTGAAAAAAGTTCCATGGGTTGCTGAGAAAAAAGTATATTTTTTTGTGTGTGGTTGGAATGTACTGTAAATATCGATTAGGTCCATTTGGTTTATAATGACAGTTTCAGCATTTCTCTGCTCAGTTTTTGCTAGGATGACCTATTAGCAAGAGTGGGGTATTGAAATTGTGCAATATATTTGTGAGGGTCAATATATGATTTTAACTGCAGTCATATTTGTTTTATGAACTTGGTGCATAAATGTTAAAATTGTAATATCTTCAGGTGGATTTTTCCTTTAGTGAATATGTAGTGTCTTTCCCAATCTCTTCTGAATAGTTTTGATTTGAAATCTCTTTTGCAACATATTACATATCTATGCCTGCTTAAGTTTTCATTCCATTTGCTTGGTATACATTTTTATATCCTTATACCACAAATAATATCTGTCCTTGATGGTTAGGTACTTTTCTTGGAGGCAGCAGAAAAATGAATTTTGTTTTCCAATCCAATCTGTTAGTTTATGTCTTTTTATTGAGGAATTGTGATTATTAGTATTGAGAGTTATTAATGAGGAGTATTTGTTAATTTCTATTATTTTGTTGCTGTTGTATTATTCTTCCTTAAACTTCTTTTGCTTTGATATTCTGGGATAGTTTTTCCTTGTATCCTCTTGGATGTAGTTTCTTCTGTAGAACTATGTTTTAGGATAAAAATTGCTTAAGTTAGTTTTTATAATGAATTATTTTTATTTCTCCACTGATTATAATTGATAATTTTGCTTGGTATTGAGGTCCTAATCAGCATCTCTCATCGTTCAGAGCTTATAGATATTTTTTCTGGTGTTTCCTGCCTTTCAGGGTTTCCATTCATGTCAGGTGTTATAATGACCTGTCTTTGTACTTTACTTGGTCTTTTCCTCTTTTTCTCTTGCAGCTTTTAATATCCTTTCTTTCTTCTGTACATTTAAGTGTTTTTATTGCTATGTTTCATGAGTAGTTTCTTTTCTGGTCTTGCATATTTGGTGTTCTGTATATTTCTTGCACCTAAATAGCTAACTTTTCATTTAGATTTGGAAATTTTGTTAAAATAATTTGCATGCCTTTGACCTGGGTTTCTTTTCCTTTCTCTATAGCTATCACTCACAGATTTTGGTCTTTAAGTAGTGCCCCAAAATGGCTGGATATTTTGTGCCTGGATTTTTTTATTTCCTATATTTAATATTTCCTTTGCCTAAGCTATCCTTTTCTTCTACGTTGTCCTCCAGACCTGAAATTCTCTCTTTCACTTAATTAAGTCATTGGTGAGGCTATTTTCTGAGCTTTTAGTTTGACATCTTGAGTCTTTCTTTTCAAGTCATATTTCAGTTTGGGTCTATTTAGTCATTCTATTTCTTTGTTAAATTCTGTTTTTACATTTTGAAATGTTTTCATTATCTCATTAACTGTACTTTCACAGTCTTCACTCAGACATTTTTTATATCCTCTTTAAAGTTTATAAATAGTAATTAAGTGCATTTTGAGCTCTTTATCTACATTATTTTTCTCAGGGAATATCATAGTATGAGTGCTTATTTATGGAAGACGCATGTGGTCTTCACTGTTCATATTTGTCTTTTTGCATTGGGATCTAAATATCTGGAGTTATGACACTTAAAGTGTCCTTTAGTATGTGCATATCTAGTCTTGCCTTTGTTCAGTGGGCATTTGATTCTTTGGTTGCTATTACCCCTATAAGACAGGTTGTAGATACATGTGATACATGGTTCTCAGTCTTTGGGTCACTCTAAATTTCAAGGCTCAAATTCCAATTTGTACCTGATTCAAATTTCTGGTTACAACTCTGGGTTCAGACTCTAAACCATCCCAAATCAATGCAATAGTTGGTGATAGGTTAGCAAGTGGAAAAAGAAGACTGACTGTTAGGTAGATTTCTTATTAGGATTAACTCTATTTTTATTCTTTCCTTTACAGCTTATATACCCAAGCAAAGTCTTTCAGGTAATACAAAAATTACAGTGTTGCTGTGGGATAATGCTCTTTACACTGCAAAGATTTGTCACTTGTAGTAATGAGGAGCGGGCTGCGTTCACTGTGCCCAGTGGCCTAGCTAGCTTATAACCGGAATAATTCCACAAAAACTGTATTCATTTAAACTCTGCTTGGCCCATTAGTTGTAGCCTCCTATTGGCTAACTCTTACGTATTATTTTAACCCATTTCTAATGGTCTGTGTGTCACCACAAGGTAGTGGTCTTACCGGGAAGATTCTAACCTATATCCATCTCAGGAGTGCCTTCTCTCTCCCAGCTTCTGTTCTGTCTATTCCTCCCACTTAAGGGCTGCCCTATCAAAAGGCCAAGGCAGTCTCTTTATTCAACCAATGAAAACAACAGAAATAGAGAAGAACCCTCCTACACCAGTCACTTGTGTTGGTTTAATAAAATGCTGATTGACATGTAGCCAGGTAGGAAATATGGGTAAGGCAACCACACTAGGAGAATTCTTAGAAGATGAATAGCAGAGAGATGGAGTCTCAAGCCAGCTGCAGAAGAAGCAAGATGAGAGTACCTTAGTGATAAAAGTTACCAAGCCATGTGGCTAAACATGGCCAATCATTATGGATTAATTTATGTTATAAGAGTTAGTTAATAATGGCCCTGAGCTAATAGACCAAACAGTTTATAGTCTCTGTGTTTTTTTGGGCCCGAACAGCTGTGGGACCAGGTGGGACAGAAGTCTGTGTCTATACAATATGGTTACATTCTGTTTTTCAAGTGAATGATTGCAATGACTACAAGTAAAAAAAAATCATGTTTTCCATACCCTTTACATGATTAAACATTTTATGTATTACAAGTGAAAAACTAATTATCACAAGAAACCATGTGCATTCATATCCAAGCAACTTTTATGGATTAACAGTATAGGCTAGCAATTTTTTCACTGGCAGGCTGCATTTTGCAGTTACAAAGAAAGGACCAGTCATGAAAGGTGTGTCAGTTAATGATAATTGAGCTGTTTTGTTCTTGTTCCCTGACCTTAAGGAGTTCCTCACTCAATTATGTGCCTTTCTAAAATGAAAATTGTCATCTTGGGTTTTTCACCTCAAAGCTATTATCTTTCTCTTCTTTTCTTTTTTGCTCTTTTTTTGAGACAGGGTTTCTCTGTAACTTTGGAGTCTGTCCTGGAACAAATACCCTCTGTAGACCAGGCTGGCCTCGTACTCACAGAGTTCCACCTGCCTCTGCCTCCTGAGTACTGGGATTAAAAGTATGTGCCACCACTACTCATCTTATTCCTTATTTTGAAAGGTAATCTTATAAGGGGTCTTAAAGTAATCACAAATCTAAACTTTTATGTATGAAAAATAATCAGTCAGTTCTACTTTAAATGTTTAGGTACATATTCATTCATCAATTTGTCTTATATGAGGAGACTGAGGGCAGAAATTCGTATAAGGAAGTAATCATCATCTTTTGTCATCAACCAACCCTAGTAAGAAAGACACATCAGTTAATGATAATTGGGCTTCTTTGGTTTTCTTCCCTGACCTTAAAGAGTTCCTCACTCAACTATGAGCCTTTCTAAAACTAAGATTATCTTCATTGGTTTTTCACCTCAAAACTATTTAACAAAAATATTGTAGTCTAACTTTAAATTATTTTCATGCCAAAACATTTGAACACATCTCGCAACATCAAGGTTAAAAGAATCTAAGCTAGCTGGGCTACTGGGACTCAGTTCTTTTTCTTAATCATTAACCTAAGCCATAGTCTATATGGCTCCTCAATAGAAACTCATGTATCTAGCTATGTGACACTTTCTTATCTTATTTTTATCATCAAAATTCTATTTCATCTGACATGATTATTATCAATTAGACAGTACAACTTAAGAATAAACCATCTTCATAATAATCCACAGGTTAAAATTCCCAGTAGAACAGGATATTTCCATGAGATAAACATATTACATTATAGACAGTGAGATCTCCTGACACCCATTCTCATCATTGCTAAATACCAGAGAAAGATGACAGCAGCAACCATGTAAAGGCATAGCAGAAGCGAAACTCTGAAGTCTACTGACTTGGGGCTTTCCCTATTCAACATTCATCCATCAGGGATTTGCCTCCTGGTGTACTGACAGATCAAACTTCAAATGCTACCTGCCATTCCCCTGACATGGCCATTGGTACATGTCTTTACTGGAAATTAATTTTATAAAGTATAACATATAAACTTATATGTATAAATTATCAATTTATAAAATTTTACAATTTAAATTTAATAATTTATCAATATTTTATATTGTTTTGGTAATTTCATATAGAAATATAATGTATTTAGAGAAGCAAATTAAATTAACTTACTAGAAATTATTTAAATTTGCTTAACACAAGAAAATGTATTGCTAGGTATTAATATATAATTATATTTTCTTTTCATCACTTATCATAGTGACAAGTTAGAAACCTGTTTGTTAAAATGTAAACTACATCTAATTTAAAATGCATGACACACAAGTATACTGAAGATAACACATAAAGCACGGCAATGGCAGCCAGTAGATGTACAGAGGCTGCTAGTTAAGGCATGACTTCAGGAATGATCACGGAGGTGTAAATCCTCCAGGTATTATGGGGAACTCACCAGAGATGACTGCTCAGACACAGTGTACAGCCAAATGAAAGTCTTTATTCAGTCTCTTGGGCCCAAAGACACCCATCTGATCAGAGACCTGGGTATAGCCCTGGTTCAGAACTTGGGGAGTTTAAAGGCAAAAAACATGTCCTGGCACAAACAGGCAGTTTAACAGGAGCTAGGTAAGATAACATAGCTAGGACATTTTCCCCTTTGTTTCCTAGAATAGAGTTAGGTAGGTTTCCCTGTGATTCGTCATCAAGGACATTCAAGTTAAACATGAAATAGCCTCAGCAAGAATAAAACACACAGGAAACTCTGCACTATCTAGCTTCGTCACAAAGGTACCTTTATCCATTCACCATTATTTGGTAGTACTGTTGTTGTATCTAGTTTGTGTATTATACATGAACTCACTGGCAATGCTGTTCATATAACATCCATGAAAACATAAAAGAAATTCAATCATAAGAAATAAGGGTTCATCAAATACAGTTAAACTTTTGGGCAATGAAACCAAGTTTTCTGCTTTTTCACTTCCCACAAGAAGGATAAGGATTTTTTTTAAGATTTTCCTTTATTTTCTATGTTTGTATGTATGTATGTGTGCTTGCAGACCAGAAAAAGGCACCAGATCCCATTATAGATAGTTATGAGCCACAATATGGTTGCTGGGATTTGAACTCAGAACCTCTGGAAGAGCCATTTTTTAATGTCTGAGCCATTTCTCCAGTCCTGAAGGATCAGTTTTCATTCCTAGAAAAAAACTTCTAGTTAAGAAAGAATGATCTGCGAGGTGATGGTGGCACACACCTTTAATCTCAGCACTCAGAAGGCAGCAGCAGTTCAGAGTTCAGGCCAGCCTGGTCTACAGAGTGAGTTCTAGGAGAGCCAGAGCTATACAGAGAAACCCTGTCTCAAAACAAACAAAAAGAATGATCTACTGCTTTTAGAGGTAGACAAAAATAACAAATTTTATATCGTGTTATAGTAAATTTTTGGAAAATTTTACACAAGAAAGTAACATGATCTGCTTAACATTTTTACAAGATTATTCTTATTACTTGAGGGCATATAGTTAATCTTGATTGTCAACTTGATGGGATTTACACGCATTATAAAAATAACCTTGTAGGCATGCCTGTAAGGTAGATTTTTGTTGCGGAACATTATTTTAAGGTGTGCTACTTTTATGTTGCAATTGTTAACTCTGTGAAGCTGTGTTACTGTGCCTGTCTAAAACACCTGATAGTCTAATAAAGAGCTGAACTGCCAATCGTGAGGCAGAAGAGGAGAATAGACGGGACTGGAAGGAGGAGAGGATACATATGAGGAGAAATGTAGGAGAAAAGGGATCTGGAAAAGAGAAAGAGGAAGGAGGAGGATTTCAGGGGGCAGTCCCCTGGTCACCCAGGCACCCAGCTACATAGCCAGACAAAAAGTAAGAAGGAAAGAAAAGGTATACAGGAATAGAGAAAGATAAAAGCCCCAAGGCCAAAGATAAATGGGGTAATTTAAATTAAGAAAAGCTATCAAGAAACAAGCCAAACTAAGGCCAGGCATTTTTAACGAAGAATAAATCTCTCTGTGTGGTTTGTTTGGGAGCTGGGTGGTGGGCCCTTCAGAAAGCCAAAAGTAAAACATCACACAAGATATTCTAAATTAGGTTAATTGAAGTGGGAAGACCCACCCTAAATGTGGGTAGCACCATTCAGTGGATTAGGTTGCTGGACAACATAAAAAAAGAGAAAGGGAACTGTATGACTTACTTCTCTATTGTTGTGGTAAGCAGCATACCTAAGGCAATTTATAAAAGACAGGATTTAACCACGCTTACAGTTTGAGAGGGTTAGAGTCCATGATAGAGGAGCAAAGGCATGGTAGTGAGAACAGCTGAGAACTTTCAACTCAAATCACGAGCAGGAGGTAAAGGAACATAACCTGAACTATTAAGATGCCATGAGTTCTTTTGAAACCTCAAACCCCACCCCCAGTGATACACCTTCTCTAACAATCCTTCCCAAGCAAATCCACCACCTGGGGGCTACATATTCAATCATATGAGCCTGTGAGGTTCATGCTCATTCAAACCACCACAAGCATATCTTTCTGCTTCCTGAATGTGGACGAAATGTCAAACTGTAACCTCAAACTCTTGATCCAATGCTTTTGTGATCCCAAATAAACCTGTTCATTCCTTAAGGAACTTTTGTCAGGTTATTTTATCACTGCAAAGAGAAAATTTGCTAATACATGTGAAGAATTAAAATTATGAGATCTCAGTTCCAAATATACAGTTTAATAAAGTGTAAGGCTTATCTCTTTCCCAAGTCCTTTATATACAATTGAGTCCATACCTCTCTCTTGATTTCCACCAATATCCCTCTCAATATTGTTCTTTTCAGTTTTCTCTTGGATTTTGATTCTTGGTGATTTCCATTACAATCTTTGCATTTCAGCTGTGTGTTTAAAGGAAGTATGTCATATTCTACTTAGTATTTTTAAAAATAGGTTTTTTAGTGAAAAATAGTATTCAGGCACTCATTTTTTTGAGACAAGATCTCACTAAGTAGCCCAGTCTGTTCAGGAACTCTCTATGTAAACTCAGAGATAAGATCTCTTCTGCTCCCTGAGTGCTGGGATTAAAGGTTTGCACAACCACGTCCAGACTCATGTACTAACTTTTTAAAAGTTTTGCTTTAAATAAGTGAGTTTTTATCTCCTCTTATGGTATAACTTCTTTTATAATAGAGACAGGAAGATTATCAGGAAATCAGAAGTGCCTTGTCCCCATCTGACGAAAATCTTCTTTCAATATATGTTTGCTATTTGTGATGAATCAAGCATGTATTTCAGAGCTTACCTCAGAAGTCTATGGAATTTATCTTTAGAAGGACAATTAACTACTATTGGAAGTATATACTCCCTAAACTATAATCCATTTCAATTTGTGCTTAGATATGGTATTCAATCTATTAACTGTGCAAAGTTAAATTGTGTTTTGTTTCTATAGCCAGAAATTATGTATTGTCATTGTCCAATAAAATTCATAATTATTCTAAATCATATCTGTTAATGATTTACTCTATTAGTAAGTTTGAAAAAAGTTGGACATGCAGTAAAACTTTCAGTACTTTTCACTACTAAAGCGGTGTATAGTTACACAATTCTGCATGTGACTGGATGAAATATGAGAAAAACCTTTTGGCCCCATGTCTAGACATGGAATCCAATTTCTCTTTTGGCAATTATAAAAGAAATATGTGATATCCATTAATGTAATTACTGTGTCTGTCTCTCAAAA
>JAQHUG010000600.1:129350-144847 GCA_028555095.1 Dicrostonyx torquatus
TGCACACCTAGTTGAAGCAGTCTGTGAGGCTCGACCACTTGGGGCAGCAACTTTAAAACTCTCCAGGAAGCAGATTTTGAGGGGACCTGGCAGGATGCTGGCAGGGGAAAAGATAAAACTAAAGTGTTTTAGGGGGAAATTTTTTTCTTATGTCCTGGTAGTTGAGGGAGGGGAGCCCCAAGACCAGGGAAAGGTGGGGGGATACCACCCTCAGGAACAGGCAGTAGGTGGAAAAACTTAGGCTGTTGATTGACAGTACTTATCTGGAGTCCATTTGACCTGTTCAAAGTGGATCCAAGTCGACTCCCTGGAGCTTAGAAGACATTTTTGAGTTTATGAAAAGATAAGTTTTAGACACATTAGTATTCCCACTGGTTGTAATCTGTACTGAAATCCACATTGTAGAAAAAGCAATGGACTCATGCCTTTAAGTCATAGGAGACTCAAAGATGAGTCCTCTATCCATGTATATATGCTAGACAGGTGTTTTTAGCACAATGAGAAGCACTTTTAAGTCTGTAGCTAGAAAACAACCAAAGGGAATTGAAAATCTTGAGCTTTTGACTATGACAATAGTAGTGGTGCTCTGCCAGAGCTATATTAGTTTATCAGATTCCACTGATTAATGACTATGAACTTCTGGAGTCTCAATACAACAGAACGAGAGACAAAGAAATCTGAAACCTACTTTGTTCTTTTACATACTTCAGAGCCCTTTCATCTTCTCACCACTTACAGCTGTCTCATCTTTGAAGCATTAACACACCTTCAGTCACTTTCTTAGACCCTAAAACATTTTCTTAGATCCTCATTCCTTAAGTTTTCATAGTTTCACATCAACTTTACATCTTAAAACACCTTTTTCCTATTTAATGAATCACCAGGAGACACAGTTGGTTGAATGCTGAGGGCAGTCATTGTAGAGTAAGTTCCTCTAAAGGAACAGTAAAAAGTTGCTTTGACATCTGTTCTGTGAGTTTAGCTCATTTCAGAGTCTTGTAACAAGGCAAATTGTGTCTAGACCTAGTAGTAGCTTGAGGAGAGAGAGACTGTGGCCCAAATCTTATACACAGAGAGACTTATTGTGTTCTGCTGTTGAACTGACAGAGCTATCACTGGCCTGGTTCAACACACACCATCAGAGATCTGAGAAGAATAAATTTCACCTGAGTAAGCAGAAGTACAGACCAAGCATCTTCAGAATCTACAAAGTGACAGAGACTTCCTGGCTGCCTAGATAGCTACCCCATGTTCCTTTGTAGTCATTGGGGACACAGGACTCAGGATAATATCAGTCTGTGGCTGCCAGGCCCAGAAGTGTGACAGAACTTCCTGTGGAGTAGGAACTTGGTGGGGAGACCAGCCCACCTTGTCTAGCCAGAGTGGGGCAATTGATTCCCCAGTGTCCTGCTTGTCCACAGTCTAGGCAGAGTCTTGGCAGCAATTGAGGTGAAAAGGCAGCTTTTCTGCCCAGTGACCAGTGTTGCCACATTTAAAGCAATTCCATGTGGAGTTTCTTCTCTTCCCATCTATCTTCTTTGGAGGAGGTAGGAGTGCTGCCAGGAGCTGTCCTGGCTCTCTATCATAAAAAGCTTTTTCATTAAACATATTAAATGCCATATTCTGAAGATCTCTGAAGCATTTGAGGATTGTTTATCTGTTGGATGTATCCAAATAGACAAGCTTTGTTTCTAGAAGTAAGGCTTATCTCTGGAATTACTTATATTAGTACTTAGCAGGACTACAATTAAAGATTTGATCATTTGTAAGATGACTGATTATTAATTTGTGTTCTTTAACAGTCTACAATATGTTAGAAACTTTCCTAAGGCTAGAACTTTATGTTCCATTCCTAGTCAAGGTGATTGACCATTAACTTGCATTATCCTTAACAGTTCACAATAAGTTAGTAGCTTTCATAGGACAAGCAGACTTTGTGTTGCATCCCTATTAGATTTAGCCTTAAAAATAATGATTTTAAATTGAAGATCTTCTATTTCAAAATAATACTTTTTATTCATAGATAAAAGTCTCAGTAAAGAAACCAAAATAGCTGTTCCATGGGTGAAAACAGAACAAGTTTGTTCCAAACTGCTAAGGCTTTCTGCTAAGAAAGAAAGTAAAAGTGGCAGAGGAAAGATGCCCAGGGCCAAATGAGAACAGGAGAAACTGGGGCTTAGGAGTTGGGGTGGGTCTCAAGGACAGGGAATGAGGGGTCCTGGAGGCCAGTATAGCCCTTGGCAAGCCATGGGAGCCCCTGCCCATATTCTCAAACCTGGGAAAAGGACCCTCTTCAGGAACCAGAGCTCCATTATAGGATATATATTTTATTTATCAAATACATGTTTTCAATTATCTAAATTCTCTAGAAACTTGGTATTGCACTCTTGGCAAAGACATAAGTATATAGGTTTACTTAATCTCTAAGTCAGCTTTTGTTAATCTGAATAGATCTTTATAATCTTAGCTTTTTATCACCATATAGAGTATATTCTAAACCAGACTTGAAACATGGTGTAGGAGGGTCCTTCTGTATTTCTGTTTCTTTCATTGGTTGAATAAAGAGACTGCCTTGGCCTTTTGATAGGGCAGCCGTTAGGTGGGCGGAGTAGACAGAATGGAAGGCTGGGGAGAAGGGAAGTGTGGCAGATGCCATGCTGCTCCTGCCCAAGATGGACACTGGTTATAATCTTCCCAGTAAGACCACTATCTTGGTGACTTAGAGACTTTTAGAAATGGACTAAATCAAGATGTAAGAGTTAGCCAATAAAAGGCTAGAACTAATTGGCCAGGCAGTAATTAAATTAGTAAAATTTTCATGTGGTTATTTTGGGTATAAGCTAGCCCGGTGGTTGGAGCAAGGTGCCAAGAATGTGGCCCCGCGCTGGGAACACAGCCCTCATCTCTTACAACAGAATCACATATACAGGATGTTGTAATAAATATAATCTTACATTTCAATCATCATACAACAGTACATATTTGAGACCTGTTCCTTCCTTAGTTTAAAAGGAAGTACAATGAACAGATAGCTCTCTTCAGACTAAGAAGTGTTACATGATAAATATGTACTCTTTAAACTTAGTAAAGATGGTTGCCAGCCACATGGCTGCCTACATCATGATGAGGTCACCACCCAAGATGGAGGAGAGCCACATGGTTGCTACTTAAGATATGATTTCCTAAACAATAGTCGAATCTAAGTTACATGCACATATACAGAGTTAATTGCAGCTTACGTTCACATACAAGTAGAGTTAAATTCAAGTCACATATATGTACATGCACACACACAATCTTAAACAGAAATTGAATTATACACACACAAGTATGGAATTTTAGTTATAAGCCTTCTTTATAAGTTTAAAACCAAATTTGGTTACAAATTATATAAATTTTAAACCATACCCAATGAGTAATTTAGAAATCCTGAAGTAAGGGTTTGCAGCATAATCTAAGATATTATTTTTGTGAAATCAGAGTGCAAAGAAATTACAGAGAAAAAAGGATTTTAGGAGTGGGGAAGTAGAACCTTAGAGGTAAGAGACTGTGGAAGTAGAGCAAGGTTAGGTATACGATATTTAGGGATCCTTTGTCTGTGGCTGTAGCAATTGTTAATGATTTGTGAGAATTGGGAAACCAAATTTGCCAGCTTTGGCCATTGATTTGTACTGAGGCCATGATGTTGTAATAAAATCTTAGTCCCTGGAGGAAGAGAGAGAGAGAGAGGGTCATGAAGTGAAACACTGTGCAAGTGTGTTCCTATAAGTTCCAGGAAGAAGTTGATCATGAAAATAAACTGCAGGAGTGCATGCAGGAGTAGTAGCAGGTCTGTAGCCTGGCTGCAAGATGAGAGAAAGCCAGGAAGGAGTAGAAAAGAAGGGAGATGCCCACGTGAGTCCTCAAAGCCATATGGAGAATACAGCAGGCTAGAGTTTAAGCTGTGAGTCTCCCAGGCTGCTTGGAGACAGAAGCAAGCAGGAAAGATGCCCACATGTATGTAGTAGGCTGCAGGAGCCAGGCAAGCACACATGTGTCCATGAGGAAAGTAATGAAGGGAGAATTGGACTCTAAAATTTTGAATTAGATTCACTCACAGACAAATGATCCATGAATATTTTATTGAGGGTTAAATCAGCAGATACTGCAGGGGAGAGGTGGTGTGTGCTAAGCATAGTGAAGCTGGCCTCTGTCTCTGACTCCCACATAGCAGCAAACATTGGCAGGACATTTACGAAGTTTAGAGAGGGAGAGCAGACACAAGCAAGTAGGTCTTTACAAGCAGTGGTCAGAGGGTCTCCAAAAAAGAAAAGAAAACATTCCAATGGGAGCAAGGAGGTGTATGATGCAGTTCCCAAGGATGAGGCAGAATAAAAAGATCCAAAGCCTGAATGTCCTGATGAACCAGAGACCCAGGTAGGATCAGACTGAGTGAGCAGAAGCTGTTCAGTACCTCCATCATCACACAAGATCCAGGGCCAAGGGCTCTGAGGCCAAGAGATACAGAGTTGCCTGGTACCAGGACTTCAAGAAAAGCCAGAAGGCAAGGAAAGAACTTGCTCAGGGACCTCCCATTTCTCAGTCCTGCATCTCAGGGACTCCTTCTGCTCTATCCCTCTCAACACCCAATCACAAGCATATTTTGCTTTCACCTGGACTGATCCTGAAACTCACCTCTCACTACCCAGCTTACTTGAAGTGTCCTATGTCAGGGGTTCTGGGACAGCCCACACCTCTTTGTCCAGGCCCTGATCTCTACTCTATCTGTCTCTCCCCAAATCTAAAATCATTCAGTATGTACATGACCTTCTACTACGCAGTCCATCCCTACAAATTAGTGAAACAGACACCTCTGCTCTTCCAAATTTCTTGTCTAACCGGGGCTATAAAGTCTCATGGTCTATGGTCATCCCGAGGAATAGCTGGCTTCTTACGTTTCTGGATCCCCTCATTTTTCCTTCTTGCCCACCCCTTGACCCCTCACATGAACCCCTTCTCATGCCATTACTAAGCCCTTTCATGAGCTCCAACAGGCTCTCCTCCAGGCCCTAGCACTACACCTCTCAGATTTCACCCTCAAACAGATAAAGAGGGATATATCCTTGAGGTCAGTCTTAGACCACCAAACAGGACCTTCCTTTGCATCTTACATACCCTTATCAAGGGTTATATCTGCAGATATTGCAGGGAAGAGATGACATAATGCTAAGCAAGATGAAGCTGGCCTCTCTATCTCTGACTCCCACATTGCAACAAACATAGACAGGAAATTTACAAAGTTTAGAGAGGGAGAGCAGACACAAACAAGCAAAGAAAAAAGTAGAGAATTCATTCACTGCCTGTTCCCTGACTGCCTGGTCCACAGTCCAATGGGGCCAGGTTTGATTTGAAAGCAGTGGTCAGTGGATCTACAAATGAAATCCCAGTGAGAGCAAGGAGGTGCGTGACACAGTTCCCAAAGATAAGGTAGAGGAAGAAGGTCCAAAGCCTGAATGTCCTGGCGTCCTGGGGATACAGACAAGATCAGACTGAGTGGGAAGAAACTGTTTAGTACCTCCATCGTCAAGCAAGAACAGAGGCCAGGCACTCCAAGAGACACACAGTCGCTAGGTACCAGATGTCATGAAAAGCCAGAAGGTGAAAAGAGGACTGTGGTCAAGGAATGAAGCCTCACATCCAGGGGAATGGTCAGATGTGGGCAGCCTCACCAGAGATCCAATTGCTGGTATTGAATGGGAGGCAAAAATCTTCGGTGACTGAGAACGCAGATCTGGTGCAGGTGGAAGACAACGAATCTGTTGCAAGTAGAGCTGTCAGGTAGGGTACCAGCATGGCCAGACCAAACACCAGGAGAATCTATTAAGTCTCAGCACCAATGAAAGGATAAATAAAAAGAAAGGTGATAGTATCTTTCAGTGGGCCCTGCCAAGGTATGCCGCTAAGGAAATGCGCCACATGCAACAGAGTTAGTGAAAGAGGTTTATTGGGGGAGTGGGAGAGCAGAAGAGTGAAAGGCCTTCTTGGAGTGGGGAATTGAGAGAGAGAGACAGAAGACAAGAGGAAGAAGAGAAGCAAGAGGGAAAAGAAGAGGCAAGAGAGGGAAGAAGAGGCAAAGAGAAGAGTGAGAGGCAAGAAAGACGAGAGACAAGAGAGGTGAAGAGTTATGAAGAGGGTGAGCTGTGCCTCATGGACTCTTATAAAGGGTGCACATGTTGCATAGCTGATTGTGGAAAGGCACCTGGTGACAGGTGATGACGTAACTGCTTTGACAGCAGAGACAAGCTGTTGCGATGGCAGGAACTAACAAAGACCCTTTTCCGTTTTTATGGCTATCAACTTAACTCAGAATGTGGGGTACAGGGTGTCATGTAGGCAATACACGTTAAAACCTTTCTGTGTACAAGAACTTCTAAATTACTCAGACACGATAGAAGAGCAAGCCTTATTTGGTACACACACCATTTGAACACTCAAGTGAATTTCAATATATGACAACCTTTGAATTAGCTATCGATTGGTTCATTATCAAAAGTTCATTTCTTAACTCTCAGCAATTCTAACATAACTCTCTGGAGTATTTCATGACAGGTAAAAATAAAACAAAAGAATTATCATCATTTTTCGGTAATTTTCTCATTATCCATTGGACCTTTCATTACTGTGTACATGCAATCTGCATGTACAATTACATCATAAGTAATGTAATTGTGCAATTACATCATAAGTAATGAAAGTAATGCATCTGGGAAATAAGCATAAAACTGTTATGTACCATTCTCCTTGGAGTATTCATCTAAGGAAAAACATCAAACAACTCAGAAAATGGAGAATACTTCCATTGCAGTGCACATACTCTCTAATAGTAAGTTAAGAGCATACTTTGAAAAGACACAAGAAATTAAACTGAATTTAACTAGAATCAGTGTCAGCATGTGTGTCTAAAATATACTTATATATATCTTCATATATTAGCCTAATAATAAGACAGTTCTTAACCAGTTCAAATAACTCAAATGTCCAAAACTCTGCAAGTGAAAATGGTGACATTTCAAAGTCTCTTCTGAGATTCATGCAATGTTCTCAGTGGGACAGTCCTGACACAGAGATCAACCTGCCTCTGCATACTAAGTGCTGGTATTAAAGATATGCAACACCACTGCCCAATCTTTATTTTCTAAATATGTATTATCATAGCCATAAAGCTATAGTTTTCAAGAGTTTCTCTGTGAAGCCCTGGCTGTCCTGAAATACATGCAGTAGACCAGGTAGGCCTTAAACTCAGTTATCCTCCTGCCTCTGACTCCCAAGTGCTGGGATTAAAGGTATGACCTACCACGGCCCTGCATCATGCAGTCTCTTAACCGCAATACCCAGGAAAATCAGTATCAAAAAGCAGATCTCAAACTTCCAATATAAAACGGCACACGATATATATGTGATCTTTAAATAAGAATGTGGTACTTTAAATGCTTCCCATGGGTCTTTATTTGGTAGACTTAAGAGGAGTGGTCTTGCTAGAAGAAGTGTGCTGCTTCCAGTGGGCTTTCAGGTTCTTTGCAGTTCAAGACATGAGCTCTCAGCTTCTGCTTCAGTTGCCTTTAGCCTGCTACCACCACTTCAGCGTCATGGAATATTAACCCTCTGGAACCAGAGGCTCAAAATAAACTCTTTCTTCCTATGAGTTACTTAGATCAGGATGTTTTATCATAGCAAGAGATAAGTCACTAAGACATGAGTTACAGCTTTGGAAAATGACATCAAAATATAAATTCATGACTGTGTTAGCATCATTGACCATAATATTGTATCCAGAGTTGGCTCGGTAGATGAGATCAATGACACTCATCTGAAAAAAAATTAATGGTAGTAAGGCAAGCATTAAATCAGCAAGCACTAAAGGAGACAAGATAAAATCTAGTACAACCAATGTGTTAGTAACTGTGGGAATGGAAATGCCTCAAGCAGTGTGACAACTCTCACTTATAGACAGAGTTTGGATAGATGAATAAGCCTGGCATCTAGTAGTAAACTGCAACAGGAGTAGAAGTGCACACTTCAATCTCTGTTTTGGCAGTGTGTTAACATGTACAGTACAGAGATGGATCCAGCCACAAATTCTAACAATTTAGATAGTGCATGCTAATTTCTCTGGCATTATTTTGATCTCATCAGAATGCATTTGATTAGTGTGGTGATCACAGGCTTCAAAAACTCAGGTTTGCCAGTAGCAGCAGCAGAAATGTCTTTTCTAGATTTTTCAGCCCCAAATGGCAGACCTAATAACTAGTCCATTTCCAATATTCTGTGAGTCAGCCAAATTATACAAAACTTCACTTAGCACAGTGGTTCCAAACCTTCCTATTGCTGATATCCTTTAAGGCAATTCTTCATGTAGTGGTGACCTCCTACCATACAATGATTTCCATTGCTACCTCATAGCAGTAATTATGCTAATGTTATGAATCATAACGTAAATATCTGATATGCAGGCTAGGAGATATGTAATCCCTGTGGAAAGGCTGTTCCACTCCCAAGGATAATGTCCCAAAAGTTGAGAACCCTGGATCTAGGGGAATATAACCAAGATCTGAGAAAATGGCCTTAAGTTGTAGAAACTGAGAATACTCAGTTCTGAAAATGTTTTGACTCTACATACATTATCCCAGTGAGATTTACCATGCACGACAAGCCAACAGACAATCTCAGATTTCAGTTATACTGCACATCAATGAACCAGACTTAAGTACTTAGTCCAAGTTTTATGACTCAATGACTTTCATCTAGCCAATAATTTCCTAGATAGAAGAGTCTGGGGTTGAATTTCCCTGAGAGGGGCAACAAACACTATTTCTTTAAAGGATATTTCTATGAGGATAATTGGAATAAAAAAGGTCTGCCAGGCAATGGTGGCACATACCTTTAATACCAGCACTTGGGAGGTAGAGCCAGGCTGATTTCTGTGAGTTCAAGGCCAGCCTGGTCTATAAGAGCTAGTTCCAGGACAGAGTCCATAGCTGCAGAGAAAACCTGTCTCAAGCAAACAAACAAACAAGGCATATTGAGTCATATTATACTTTTTGTTATGTGAAGGAAAGTATATCCTAATTCACCAGTTGCAATAGTATAAAAAGAAGACATAATAAGTGTCCAAAACTGTGTTGTCTGTGCCATCAGTTTCTAAAATGGTCTTACAGTTATGATATTAGCAAACAGCTCAGGCCATAGTTGGGATGAACTTGACAATTTGCTATAAGACTTCAGCTCCTCTTAGAGATTTGCTGGAGCTGAGATCTTTATTCTTACTACCAATACGTTCATTGATGTTATATAAGGTGTAATGGAAATATTAAAAATGCTGCAGATCCCTGGCGGAGGCAGGAAGCAGAAAGGCTGGAGGTGCCCAACTAGTGGCAGCGAACCATATGGTGGCAGGCAGTGAGCCCTCAGAGCAGCCCATCCCAAGCAGGGACTGCTGCAGGTCCCCAAACTGTGGCTGGTCCAGGGCTGGGAGATAAGTAGAGGCCAGCAAGATACAGAGACATGGATAGGCACGCCATGTAGAATGAGGTTGGATATTTATTCAGTGGGTTATGGAGGGGGAAGGGAGAAGGGAAGAAGAGTAGAGATGCAGAGAGAGAGAGAGAGAGAGAGAGAGAGAGAGAGGAGAGAGAAAAGATAGAGAGGGAGCAGAGAGAAGGGAGAGACAGAAGGGGAAGAGGAGAAGAGAGGAGAGGTAGATGCTACCTCCTCAAGAGGGAGATTGTAAAGGGAAGTAATTCAGGCTGGAAGTTGAATATCAGCCTGTCTCAACTGGCAGGGAAGGGGGAAGGTGGAGGGAGTGGGCATGGTGTGTCTCTTAAAGAGACAGAACATATCAGTACATAAGGGATTTGAATTTTCCTCTCTCTTCCTAAGAGTCTATTCATTTTTGGTGCATCAAACAAGAAGAAACAGGTAGGCTTTAAGCAATGGTCCATAATCACTACTGCCTTGTGTCATAAACTACAGACAAGAGTTCTCAGTACATGTAAGATGCATTCTGTTGTAAAACTGTCATTTAATGTGTTACATATAACTGTCTAACATCATGTTGATTCTCACTGTAAAATGTGGCACAACTTCCACAAGCCTCCAGGAGCCTTTGGCCTCCACTGAGTCTCATAGCCAGAGATTTTGGACATCCATTCCTGACAGAGCCATTATAGTCAAAGTATTTCCCTAAACAAAGCATAGGAGTGTGCCAGCAGACATGGTGCTGGCTCCATCTTGATCACAAAGCAATAGGAAGTACACTGAGATACTGGGTGTGGCTCGGGCATATATCAGACCTCAAAGTCCACTCCCATAATTACATACTTCCTCCAACAAGGTCACACCTACTCCAAAAAAGCCACACCTCCTAATAGTGTCATTCCCTATGAGTTTATGCGTGACAATGGCATTCATACACTTGGCATAGAAAGATAGGATCTTTACTTTTCTCACAGGCTTTAGACATTAGGGTTAGCAGTGTATTCACAAAGGGCATATTGCTCCAGAGAATCTACCTTACTTTTGCTCAGCCTTTCATCCCTCCTTGGGTACATTGTCAGCCTGGAATGCTCATCTGGGTAAGTGAGCATCTAAATATTAATAAATGACTCATCTCTAGTACACAGGATTGTGTTTGACACAAAGATTTCACTGAGTGGGCAAAGATTTCTAAATGTTGTTGAAAAAGATAAATCGTAAAAAAAAAAGATAAATCGTTGAGTAATTGTTATCTCTAAGAATATCTAAGGTATACTATGGCATGATTCTTGGGTGGAAAATGTATTCTCATCTACGCACACCTTCAAGTTGATATATTTACTTTTTTGTGCCCCTGGTTTCAAGAGCTTAAAGGTTATCTGGAGGTGCCAGAGTGTGCCTGTATAAATGTAACACAAATCATGCTGTACTTCTGCTTTACATGCCCAACTATCTCCCAGTCTCAGTCAAGGGAGAAGCAGATTTCCACTGTAGAAGCTATAACCTGCAGGGCTTTGGTCTCTCTGGTACCCTTGTGACTTCTCTGAGATCCCTTCCCACAGTTCTCTACCTCCCTCCATCAGCCCCCATCATGCTGCCATCCCAGCTGTTTCTTCTCAAATGTGCCAGGTCTTCTCGGAGCTTCAGCAACTGTCATCACTCTATCTGTAATACACTTTCTCCTTTACTGTTGCCAAAGAGCCACACTATCACTACCTTTATGTTTTCATTCCAAACCTAGAGGATCCGGGAAACCTTTCCTGGCCACTCTGTTTCTCTTTGAAGAGCTTTATCTTTGAACTTCATTTTTTCAAAATGAAGAAAGGTGTGTCCTTTCTTATCACTTATCAATATGAGAATATTTCTCAAAGATTTAAGAACTACATGGATAATTACACATCTCACACACTACAAAGGAATATCCATGAGATTAAAATCCGTTCATCTGCTATATCCACTCACCTCATCTCTGTGTTTTGAACAGGGCCTAGTACAGCCCACCCAAAGTGTTTATGGGATGAAGATAAAACAAATGAATGGAGAATCCGTGGGATTAAGCATATGAAATCAGACAAGTATCCATGCTTCTAGGCATAAAGCTGCAAATGAACCTCCTTCCAGGACATGGACTCGGATTTTTCTGAGGCATGGCCAACTAAAACCTTTCCAAGGTGAACATGAGGTCAACCCTTCCTTCCTTGTATCCCTGTTGGGAGATGGATCCTATCCCAGGGCGTTTAAGTGATATGATCTTACCACAAGTCTAACTGGATGCAGAACACAGCAGAAACAACCAACCAACACAACATGGAAGCTGGCAGAATGCTCCCCCTGAGGACCTGCTGGTGTTGCCTGAACAAAACCACATGATGTAGGAAAGAAAACTAAGGCTGCCCTTGTGAGGTATGCTTGTCCTGTGTCCTTCTTGAGGCAATCAGCCTAGAGAGTCAATACTTGCTCGGTAGTGAGCATTGATGGGTTTAGCACTTTTTTTCAGTGTCTGGCAGATGCTTGCTTGCTCCAAGTGTGCCTTTAGGAAGAACCCCAGAGTAAGGATCAGAAACACAGTTCTCTTGGGAGGCAACAGGTGAAGAAGGAGGCAGAGGGACTTTGGAAGGTTGAAGAATGACAACAGAGAGCAGAAAAGCAGGAAGGAACCAATGTCCTGAATTCCACAGTTGTGAGACACTTTCCTGGCATTCCCAATTCGTCTTCCCACAGAGCTCAGTCCTTTCAAATGGCAGTTTCCAGCAAAAGGAATTAATTAGGCAAAGCCATAATGCCTAGACCTACCTCAATCCCCAGGTTATACCACCCTCTTACAAAAGAGACCTGCACACATCTCCATCAGGGGTAGCTGTGAGTTTAAGAAGGAAGGGGGAGCTAGTTTGGGTAGGAGGTACCAAGAAGGTGTCATTGCTACAGGCTTTTCAGGGAGTCTAACCAGAATGGGATGCCTAAGGAAGGGCAGTTTCCCTTTGCCTGGGCACTGAATGGAGACATCTGTGGCTCCAGGCAGCTGGGACAGAGCATGGACAGCCAAGTTCTCTCTATACCATGGATACATGAGGCACAGCCATTAGAGGTCCCATTTGCCCAGGAAGGCAAAGACCATTCCAGCAAGCAGAAGGACAGTGTCAGGACTGCTATTCCTGGATTCACCAAGAATCCATTTTCCCAAAGAAAGTACTTGCCCTTTGCCCAGAGCCAGCCATGAACTCTTATTAGTTGTTTCGGCTTCACACTGTGTCAGACTCTCTGAAAACAGAGAAGCCTGATATGTAGATACAAACTTGACATTGGCTTCCATTCTCCCAGTAGGCCCTTAGAAAGGCCATTCAGTGACCCTATAACACATGTGCTTTGCTTGACAGCTGACCACTGGCTCTATGAAGAGCCAGACAGAAGATGGATGCATCAGGCCATCCTTCTTGGAATACTCCTCCCAGTTAAGCCTATAGTGTACCATGGCCTATGTGTTGATGGATCCTTCTGGCCTCTAAAGTCCCAGAGGCTCTCCTCAGGGTCCTCCCTGCCCAGCAGACCTCTGCTGCCCTTCCTGTGTCCCTCTTCACACTGATCTGTGTATTCTCTTACAGGAGTTCCTTTGGTTTTCTGAAAGTCAGAAGGTGCCAGAAGGCCCTTCCTGCCCTTGCCAATCCATGTTTCTTTCTTCACTCTGTTCCACCCCCAGAGAGCCTCTTTCACACCCTTGCTCCCCTCCTCTTCTTTCTAGGCAGTCTCCTCCTCCACAGCCCATCTCCAGTTCCTTCTCCTCCCCCCATGATCAGACCTGCTGCGTCCCAATCCATTTTTAGATGATACTAGCTCCCTTCTCTCACAAGCTGAATTGACAGCTGTTCCCACCTTCCCTGCTCCACCCACCAAACACACCCAGTGTTTTCCACAAGGCAAAGTGCTTACAGACAGCATGCCATACCACAGAAATGTGTATTCGTCAGGACAAACTTATAAACTTATGCCCACGGTGAGCTCCCAACACACTTAAAAGCAGCAGCCTCTGAATGTCTAGAAATGACAACTTTATTTCATCAGTTGTGGAGTAACTTTGCCAATTAGATATTTTTCACTAAGTCATAGACATGGATATGAAAATCATCGTCAAATTTGATAAAATACACTGATGGTTTGGCTTCTACTTTGCCAATCACCTTGCCCGTCCTTTTGGAACCATCCTCTTGGGTATATTCCACAATCTTGCCTATCAGACCATCCTTAAATTTCAGGTCTACATCTGGTCGAGGAATCTCATTATACTCAGGCAGGATACGAAGGTCGCCCTCTTTATAATCATCCAGAAGCTGGTACATATACAATATGGGGTCTTTCTCATAGGTAACATAAAACCAGGCATCAAGTATAGGCGCTTGGGCCAGAACCATCCCCCTCCAGTTATCTTTTAAGCCATGCTCACCTTCAAATAAGTGCTCCACCACTTTGCCAATTATGGTATCAGCAAGATTAATATCAGGCACTGGGAATGATTTTTCTGTATCAGAGAGCACATTAAGTGACAACACTCTTTCATCTTGGTGAAGTTCCAATCCATAGACACAGTCTATTCCATCGTATTTCACCAGATAGAGAGGGGGATTTATAGGAACCTGATCTAGAATCGTTCCTCTCCAATGGGTGATGGGCCCATTCCCTTCCTTCCACTCGTGAGAAATTCGGCAGCCCACGATGTTCCTTTGGGTCAGGGATGAAGATTTGCTCCTCTGCCTCTTCTGTGCAGGTTTTTTCTTGGTCAAATTTGCAGTTTCGTTGCTGTAGTTGTCACAGTACTCATGTCCAGCCGCTGCATCTGCTGGTTCTCCTTGGGCCTCAGAGGTCCAGAAATACTGCGTGCTGGTGCCTGGGTTCATGGCTGCATTGGGGAAAAGGGAAGAGATAGTTAGCTAAGGGGATAAAGGGCCAACTTACACACACACACACACACACACACACACACACACACACACACACACACACATATCCTTTAGATGTCTCCACTACAGGGATCTGGTTCCTAACAGGCCCCCACCCCCACCCGCAGGAGCCTGATGGCAATGCTGGACAGCTGGCTGGGTGCCTGTTAATGTGCTGTGCTCTCCTGGGTTCCCTGGTGCTGTGGGGAAGGGCTGAAGAGCAGCAGCGGGGCGGCGGATATGGAACAGGATTTGGAATTCCAAAATGCCGGAACTGGCGACTCTTAAGCTTAACCGACGGCGCCCCTCGCCCACGTGGCCCTCGCAAACCCTTTGGAAGCAGAGCAGAGAAGCGCGGCAAAGCTCCTCTCCTCCCTCCACCTTGCCCTTCACCTCAGTGTCCTGAGCATCAGGCCTGAGGCTCACAGCCCCTGCTGCCTACCCAGGCCGCTCTCCCGTACCCATCTCCGGGCTTCTCTGCTCACGTTTCCAAATCTGTGCGGGGATGGCAATGCTCCTTTCCCGCTGACAGCCACGGATATCCTCTCAGCGCGCTGCGTGCCCCGGGATCACTTACTCTTGTTTCCCCTGCCCGCTCCGTCCCCTCCCCCTCTGCTCAGCCCTGGCGCCCACCTAGAATCTTGCCTAGCCTCGCGTCCTGTTGTGGGGTCCAGGGCTCCACATGCTGGGATTGGACACCTTGCTGCTGCATCCGTTTAAAGCCCGCGGCTTAGGCAAATCTCCCCGGAGCCGAAGGGGAGGATCCTCCTGCCCCCTAGGGCAGCCTGGAAGGATGGTGGGACAGGTGACATGAGCACCCCTGGTGTCCTGAGGCTTGTGGGCACTTGGCTTCTTCAGCTTTCCTCTCCTGGAGGCGGCTTCCTTGCCAACTTGGAATTTTAGCAGCTGCTACTGCTCTCTCATTCTGTATATTTATTTGTCTTATCCTTTTAATGCTTTATTTTGCAGGGCTTCTTGTTGGTGGTGAGTTTTTTTTTCCTTTTTGTTATCTCTCTCTCTCTCTCTCTCTCTCTCTCTCTCTCTCTCTCTCTCTCTGTC
>JAQHUG010000600.1:156627-188283 GCA_028555095.1 Dicrostonyx torquatus
CCCCATCTTAAGGAAGCAGGGGGAGGGCGGTGGGGTAGTGGGGGAGCGGGAGGGCCAGGAACAAGGGGAGTAAATGTAAATTTTTCTTTTAACAATAAAAAAAGAAATGGCATGTTTATTGCCATTGGGGAAAAAAAGGAAAAAAAAAAAAAGAAAGAAACACAGTTTGGTCCTGAAATCAGAGTCATCTCTGCCCCTGACAAGAAACCAACCAATCCCTGACCAGGAAAAAACAACCAATCTCTGAGAAGGGAAGTAGCAACTTCTATTCTAGAGGCATGAATCCCCATAGATCTTAAGCCTAGGGAAGGAGTAGCCCTTAACCTAGAGATGTACCATGACCTTCTGAACCTTAGCCAATTGGAAACCTGTAGACTTAGAAATTCCTCTCATCCCAGGGATGGGAGCAACCAATTCCAAGCCTGTAGACTTGGAATTCCCCAAGCTTTCCCCTCTATAAAAAGACCACTCCCCCATGCCACTGGGGGTGTCTCCTACTCTGCTACTGTTGCTGCTATTACTTCTGCTGCTGCCACTTCAGATGAACAGAGGGATCCGAGTTAACTCACAATAATGGTTCTTTGCTTTTGCATTGAATTTGGTCTCATGATAGTATTTCGAAGTTCTGTGCTTTGGCTGTAACAGTATAAACTTAATCTGGACCAAAATCCATCTGTGGTTTTTGGTTACTTGTCTAGCCTTTCCATTCTAAAGCAAATTATCAGAAGACACGTTTAAACTGATTTGAAGAATGAGGGAAAGGGAATGTTACTGTAAGAATTGCTGATATTGCCCCATTACATCACACCAAGCCTGTTACATTAGTTAGTTTATTATACTGGAAAATAAGCACCCATGATCACCATCCTTGGTTCCTGGTGATCTGCTTCAAGAATGAATTGTGCTGTGATCACTTGTCTGGATGCAGCCGGCCCAGAAGCCCAGTGACAAAAATTGTAGCTAACTGATAAACTGGTAATGTGTTTGTGGAAATTCTGTTAGTTCTGGTTTTTTGGTTTTTGGTTTTTGTTTGTTTGTTTGTTTTTGAAGACTGGGTTTCTTTGTGGCTTTGTCCTGGAACTCACTCTGGAGACCAGGCTGACCTTGAACGCACAGAAACCCACCTGCCTCTGCCTCCTGAGTACTGGGATTAAAGGTGTGTACCAATACCACCCGGCTTGTGGAGGTTCTTAATGGTGTGTATAGCTCCGTACAAGGTTACTTCTTTCCATGAAGTGATGTGATAGTCTGCATTAGTGAATGTTTTATTGCTAAGAAGAGACATGATGACCATGACAATTTATTTTTCTTATGAAAGAAAGCATTTAATGGGACTTGTTCGCAGTTTCAGGACTATTTCCATTATCATCATGGCAGGAAGCATGGCAGCATGCAAGGAGACATGGTGCTGGAGAAAGAGCTAAGAGTTCTACATCAGGATTTGCAGACAGCAGGAAAAGAGACACACTTGCCCCAAGATTATACTGTTGAAGGGTGATGACACGAGTCAAAGAAATCAGGGCTAACTCTAAAATAATTGAATTATATATATTTTTATTATAAGGGGCAAACTCATGAAACATCATGTTTGCATACATGGCTTTGCATGTCTTTTTAAAATTGTTTTTATTGAGCTATATATTTTTCTCCCCTCCCCTTCTACCCACTCCCAATTTCCCCATGCTCCCAATTTACTCAGGAGATCTTGGACCATGACATCTCTTTTAAAAGAAAGTATTTAATTGGGGTTCAATTACAATTTCAGATTCAGTCCATTATCCTCATGATAGGGATCATGGTGGCCTACAGGCTTATATGGTAGCTGAGAGTTCTACATCTGGATGTGAAGGCATCAGGAAGAGAAAGAGTCACTGGGTCTGGCTTGGGCTTCTGAAACCCCAAATGCCACTCCTAGTGACACATTTCCTCCAAAAAGTCCACACCTACCCAATAATACCACACCCACTCTAACAAGGCTACATCCCCTAATGTGTGCAAATAGTGTCACTCCCTAAGCATTCAAATCTATGAGCCTATGGGTGAGTGTAGGGCCCACGACTCTACCCCTCCTCTCAGGGTTCATGTTGAGGAAAGTTTCTGGCCAGAGAGCTTGTTGCAATTTCTGGCTAACCACCCTGTTTTTTTCCTATGCTCCCTCTGCCCTCCTGGTGGTTAGCTATAGAGTCATTGTTTATTCCATTTGGGGCTTGGTAATTTCCCAACTACCTGCGGGGGCGGGGGGAATTCTACTGTGTAGAATTTAGGTATGTAAGGGATTTCCTAAGTTTGAATAAACAGCATTTGACGTTATTTCTTCATGAATAACCCATGTCTCTTGTGTGTTCTTTTAATCTCCAGGCTCTTGCCTGGCTTGAGAATAGAATGGTAGCATGAACTGTACCATAGAGAGGAATGCAGGCATTGCAGGAGAGCCATTCATATTCAAGTCACCACATTCCACTCCCTGGCCCCCATAGGCTTACACTGTAATGATCTGTCCTGTCTTTTTAAGAGATAAGCCCTGCCCACACCTTCCTCCACTCACTGAGGCAAGCAGATCTTTTTTCTAGCCTCAGTTTCTTCCTTTCTGGCTCTCTCCTAAAAAGGCAGCTTTTGCCTCTCTCCCTTCTCTCCACTTCTCCCCTCCTCTCTCTCTCTCTCTCTCTCTCTCTCTCTCTCTCTCTCTCTCTCTCTCTCTCTTTCTCTTTCTCTCTCTGCTCTTCTCCCTTCTCCTCTTTCCCCCTTTCCCCTCCATATTCTACTAAAAAAATACCCACTTTCTCTGTGTGGCACATCTCTGTCTCTCACTTGCCAAACAGCTCCCTGCTTGGGACCAGCTGCCTTTGTGGCCAACAGTGGTTTTGCGACCCCCTGCCTGCTACAGCTACTTGGGTAACAGCTCCTCTTTATTATTTTTACCACAACATACAGTCATATCATAATTCAGAAATGTACTCACTCCAACTTCAAGTCTCCATAATCTATAACAGTCTTAAAATGGTCTAAAATTTCAAAGTTCAAACTTTCTTCTGAGATTCAAAGCAATCTCGTTACTGTAATCCCAGTAAAATCAAAATAAAAAGGATGTCACATACTTCCAACATATAATGGTACAAAATACAACATTACCCTTCCAAAAGGAAGAAAAGGGAGGATAGTGAGGAAATACTGGACTAAAGAAAATATGAAGGCCAACCAAAAAAACTCAAAACTTTGCACCTCTATGCCTGTTGTAAAAGCACTCTTTAGATTTTTAATTTCTTTCACCTTTGTGGACTATAACATACTTCACTTTCTTGAACTACTTATATACCTAGTCAACAGCTCTCTGTGACAGGCAACCTATGGTGCTTCCATTTACAACTTGATGTCTCTAAGGCAATCCAGGCTTCACCTTAATAACTTCACAAAATGGCCTCTCTGTACCTCCATGCACGGAAACATGCCTGACTTCAGCAGCTTTCCTTAGCCATGGAGAAAGATTCCAAAACCCTCTGCTTGAATCATGTGGTTGAAGCTATCAAGTTCTTCTGTTTGCTGAGGCTAGAACTAGACTCCCTTGTTCAAATATATTTTCACCAGCTTTCTGTTTATTTTTGTTGTTGTTGCTTTGTTTAGCTTTTCAAGACAGGGTTTCTCTGTGTAGCTTTGGAGCCTGATCTGGAATTTGCTCTGTAAATCAGGCTGGCCTTGAACACACAGACACCTGCCTGCCTCTGCCCCCTGAGTGATGGTTTTAAACATTTGCGGAACTACTGCCTGGCAGGTTTCTGTTCTTTTGATGGCTTTTTTTTTTTACTGCTTAAACTTTTCTTTAATTTCTTTTCACAAGAGGGAAGCTTAGCTTGGTGGGTCCTGCCCTAGGGCCACTCCCTTCATTCAGTTTAGCACCAGGCTTTTCTTTAAACTTTTTAATCTCCTTGATGACTGGATTTAGCTCCATTACACGACCTGATGTTCCCTTTCTCCTCAAACAGTATATTTTCTATTTTTACTTTCTTATCTTCCTCTTTTTGATTATAGGTCTACATAAAAGTGTCAATGCTATTAACCCAAAATTCTTCAATTTAACCTCTGGCAGGATTTTTCTTTGGACAATGGCAGAAAGCAGCCACACCCTTCACCATCACAAGAAGAGGCTCTACGCCACTAACTAACGTTCTTCTCCTCTGAAACTTATTAAACCAGGCAACCACAGTTATAGTCTTCGTCAACACTGTCTTCCATGTTCCCATTAGTATGGCCCATTAAGCCCCACCAAAAGCATTCAAATGTTTTCCTAATTCAAAGTCCCCAAGTCCACATGAAATCCACAGGCAGCCTGGTCAGTTCTGTCACAGTAAAACTCCACAGTCCTAATACTAAGTTCTGTCTTAATTAGGGTTTCTATTGCTGTGATTGAAATTACCTGGCACAAGTGAGAAGGAAATACACAACACACAACAAACCCACTTAGGAGTTTATTAGAGAGGGGCATGCACAGGCCTTGGAAATCAGTGTGCAGAGAAAGGAAGGAAGATGGCATATCCAGTTTTTAAAAGCTGCCTAGCACACATACATACAGGGGGTTGACATGGCTATGTCATAGGCAGATAATGGGGCTCACACATGCACATAACAGCTTAGCTGAGTCATATGTGGATGATGCAACCATATATGCATGCAAGGGCTTAGCTGAGTCATACGTGGATCACGTAGGGCCCTTTAACATCCCCAGTGCTCATTAGGCACTTCTGCCTGAGGGCTTGTCTCCACCTGCATGACCCCTAGAACCCAGAAGTATTAGCCTTATGTGGCTGAAATCATTACATTTCAACCTTTTGTTTATTATAACAATTTGGGGAGGTTGGGGTCTTTAATGTGTGGGAATGGGATGTCGTCTCTCATGACTACTTCCTGCTGATCTTGTGGGTGTCGGGGAGTTGAGATGCTTGACCACGTCCTGGAGTGGCAGATTACTTTTGTGTTTTTCCGGGCTCTGTTGAACTGGCTGGCTGGCAGCTTGTACCTTGCAAGATGCTGGAAAGGCAGAAAATTACATCTGAAAAAAATTTTAGAACCTGGTGATTAAGAGAGGAGAGTTCCAAGATGGAAGACAGAGGGGTTTTGGGGTGAGGAAATTTCCCAGGGGTTCCTGAGACTAGGAATGATAAGGGAAGAATTAAATGATACTTATTCTGGGCAAGTCTGGTCTATTTAGGTAGATCCAATTGGTTCCCTGGATCTTATGAAAAAATGTTTGAAAAGAAATAAATTTTAGACATATTAGAAGCTTATGATTATGATGACATAGTGTTGGAATGGAAGACAGTGGGGAGAAGAAAAGAAAAGAAGGGGGAGTTATTGGAAAGGGTAATCATTAGAATCCTTAATGTTTTGCCTGAAGCAAATCTTAAGGCGCTTGTTCTCTTTAGCATCATGGTATTACCTTAACATCCAGGAGATACTGCTGCAGTCATTGATAAACCTGCTATGTTAAATCTGTTTTGTGAGTTTTTGTCACTTGGGGCTGTGAATGTCCCCAAACTCATTATTGTTTCTTACCAACTTGGCTTTAGGCAATCCTTGTACCTACCTCCAGCTCTATGTTTTAGTGATGGTCCCTGTAATAACATCTGAGTAGTTAACTGGAAATTTAAGCATGACATTGGAGATATAGTTGGTAAAACAGATAAGAGAAAGAAGAAGAGGGAGAGTATATGGAGCTTTTGACACAGGATAGTTGAGAAGGGAGATGAGACTTTTATTTTTCTGAAACTGGAAAAAGAGTAGCTGATCTTGATGCCCTCTGTAACTTAAGGGAGCAGGGCCCTGTTTGAGTTACCATATATGAGGGAGCATCTTGAGCTCGAAGAGTAAAAGGTTTAAGGTGGGACAGGTGAATCCAGTGAGTAAATCCCTCGAGCTTGGCAGCTGTGGGAGTTACAAGACTTCCTTTAAAGTGGGACTGCCATTTAGGGGAAAGGGGTGAGGAGTGTTGGTCTAGGGGAGAAAATAGTACCTGACCCCTATTTTAATTGTCAGTGGTCATGAATTAGCATATGGTTGATGTAATTGCATTGGTAAAATCCAATAATAGGTAGTGAAGATGGGATCACAGCAGAGTAAGCAGGTGATCAGGAAGGGGAGAAGTTTTAGGTGAGAGGCCAGTGGTTAAAATCAGCCACCCATACATGAGTTCAAAGGGGAGAGCCCTAAGCCTAAGAAGGGCCAGAGGAAAAAGTTTTATCCAGTCGAGGTGACATCTTAACAAGAACATTTTTTAAGGAATGGTTAGTTTGTTCTACTTTCCCTGAAGACTGAGGATGGTATGGGATGTGAAAATGCCAGGGAATGTTAAGAGCCTTAGACAAAGTTTGAGAAATCTGGGACGCAAAGTCTGGGTCACTATCAGACTGAAGAGAGGTTGGGATTCCAAACCAGGGGATAATTTCTCAGAGAAGATCATTGGGAAGTGTCTGGGCCCTCTTGTTAGTGGTGGGAAATGCATCAATACACCCAGAAATGCTGCTCACCAAAACCAGGAGATATTTAACTCATCTGACTGTGAGCATATGAGTAAAATCCAGCTGCCAGTCAGTTTCTGTAAGGAAGCACCTGGCCTGGTGGGTGAGAAAAGAGAAGCTACAATATTTGGTCTTGGGATCTGACTTTTAACAGATTTTATAAGAGGCAGTGGTAGCTTTTAAGAACTCTAAGTCCTCAGGGGTGGATTGGAGATATGTCTTAACAAAATGAAATAGAGTTTTGCTATTAGGATGAAAGAGCTAATTTAGGTAGGACAGAATTTGCCGGGTATCAGGGGGTGTCTTCAAGAATGTGGGCTGTACTGTATGAAACCCCTGAGGTGACTGAGGTAGGATTGGGCTCTGGAATGCTGCTATTCTGGCTGCTTGGTCAGCCCAGTTATTTTCCTTGGTAATAATGGGACTGTTGGTCTGATGGGGCTGAAAGTGAGTAATTCCTATAGCTTTCGGAAGATGGTACGCTTTTAACAAGTCCATAATGTAACTTGAGTTAGTTATGGATCCTCCTTTTTCCATAAAAAGCCCACAATCCTTTTTGATAGCTGTGTGAGACAGGAGGATATAAAAGCAATATTTGAAGTCTATGTAATATTTAAAATTGACCCTTTGCCAACTGAAAGGCACTGGTAAGGGCTATTAACTCAGCCTGCTGATTAGTGGTATGGGAAGGGAGTGCCTGTGCCTCCACTACCCCAGTATCTGACACTATGGCATAGCCTGCTCTACGGGTCCCTTCACATAAAAAGGAGCTTCCATCTGTGTACTGGGTATAAGTGGCTTGGGACAGTTTGTCCTCCTGTATATGTGAGGGGTGGGGCAGTAAATCCTCTAAGGTTTCTATGCAGGAATAAGATGGTGAATATTTATCGTTAGGTTGAGGTAGGAGATTTGAGATATTAAGGGGTGGGCAGCATTGGAAAGTGAGTGTGGCATCTTCTACTAGTGCCACCTGCAGGGAAAGAACTCGGGAAGGGGGTAAGGTTTTTAAGTTAAGATATGGGACAGATTGTGGTGGGAGAAGACAGTGGTGGGTGACCCAAAGTTTAGTTTATTTGACTCATGAATCAGAAATTCAGCAGCCACTAAAGCACGTATGCATGGTGCCCAGCCCTGAGTGGTGAGGTCCAGATTCTTTGAGAGGTACTCTACAGGTGCAAAGAAAGTTCCCAGCTGATATCCTAGGACCCCAAGGGCATATCCCTCCTTCTCTGTTACATAGAGGGAGAAAGGATGAGTTAAATCTGGGAGATAAAGAGCTGGGGCCTGGATAAGGGCTTGTTGGAGTCTCTAGAAGGGCTTAGTGGGATGGAGAAGAGGCTCATGCAGAGAGCTGAGAGCTGCCTCATATAAGGGGTGGGAAAGAGAGAAAAAGAGGGGATCAAGGAGTGCAGGAAGCAAGCTATTCCTAGGAACGATACAACCTCTTCTTTTGTAGAAGGAACTGCACGAGACTGAATTAGCTTTTTTTTTCTGTCTAGGGTAATAGCGTTTTGGGTTAGGATAATAGTTAGTCCCAAGTAAGTGACCTGAGAGGTAGACAGTTGGGCCTTAGCAGGTGAGATTCTTTAGCCCAAAAAGGACAAGAAATTTAAAAGGGCAGGGGTATCAGTTTTGCTGATCTCCAAGGATGGACTGCAAAGTAAAATATCATCTACATACTGTATGAGTCTAGACTTAGGGAGGGACAATGAAAGTAGATCAAAAGCTAAAGCCTGAACAAATAGATGTGGACTGTCCCGGAATCCCTGGGGAAGGATAGTCCAGGTGAGCTGTGTGGAGAGGTGAATGTCAGGATCAGTCCAGGTGAAGGTAAAGATATTTTGGGAATGAGAGCTGATAGGAATAGAGATAAAAGCATCCTTGAGATCTAGAACTGAGAAGTGGGAGGTTCCTGGAGGAATAGTGGAAAGAAGTGTGTAAGGATTAGGTACTACAAGATGAAGAGGGACCACTGCGGAGTTAATGAGCCGGAGGTCTTGAACCAGGTGATAGGTTCCATTTGGTCTTTTAACAGCAAGTATAGGGGTGTTAAAGGGAGAAGAAGTGGGGCAAAGTAGCTTTTTTCTTAGAAGGTCAGAGATAATACACTTAAGTCCCCTAAGGCTCTGGAGAAGGGGGTACTGAGCTTGGGTAATGTATTTAGTAGGGTCTTGTGATTGGATAATGATGGGGAAATGCTGTTTAGCATCAGAGGGGGTATGGGTTTACCTGAGAGGATGGTAGAGGAAAAGACACATTGGGGCTGGGAGGTTGGGAGGCTAGAAGGAGGAGGAGGGAGCTGCTATCAAGTCTGGAGTAAGATGAATAGAAGGAGCAAATGAAATGGAAGCTCCTACTTTTGCTAAAAAAATCTCTTCCCATAAGAGGTACCTGACAGGTGGGTATGACTAAAAATGAATAAGTGACATAAATACTCCTAAAAACACAGTTAAGTGGTGGGGTCTGCTAAGGTAGATAAGACTATATCCCTACCCCAACAATAGGGAAACTAGGAGTGGTAGGTCCCCAGAATTCCCTCAGTACTGAGTATGTGGCTCGGGTGTCCAAGAGGAAAGAGATGGACTGTCCTGATACCGTGATGTTTACCCATGGCTCCCTGTTACAGATGACTGTTGTGGTCAGGTCAAAGGAGCCTGGGCAGCCTCAGTTGCCCATGGCCAAACCTAGAAGGCCAACTTAGGAATTTTCTGGGTTTAATGTTTCCAGGTACTATGTGCACGAGGACAATCAACTGCCCAATGTCCTTCCTTATGGTATCTTGGACAAGGTCTCCTAGGACCAAGATGAAGATTAGGGCATGCTCGGGCCCAGTGACTAGTTCTACCTTATTTGAAACACAAGCCTGGTGGTTCTTGAGCCCTGGAGGGGGGTAGGAGAGCAGCACAGACAGCACAAATCAGGCAGCCTGTCACCTCGGCTGGTCAGAGGGCCATGGCTAGCACATTACAGTGATTGTAGGTTTTGTCATTTCTTGCGTGGTATACCTTAAAAGCCAACTCTAAGACTTCTGCCTGCAGAGTCAAGGGGACATCCTCCAAGCATCTACTTTTAGCCTTAATGTCAGGATAGTACTGAGGAAAAAAAATAAGTCATGAGTAACTGCCTTCCATGGTTTCTGGATCTAAGTTAGTATATTGTAACCGGGCTTTAGTGAGGCATTCCAAAAACACAGAAGGATTTTCCTTCATATCTTGAATAACCTCTGAGAATTTATTATAGTTTACTTGCCTGTGCTCTTCAGGAAGTAGGTTATTAGATAGGATCATGTAGATATCATGAAAAGTGAGACTATAAGACTGGGTAATATATTGGAATTGTTTTATGAAAGTGGTAGAATTCGACATATAGGACCCCAGTTTTTTTTTATCCATGGGAGAGTTCTGAGAGGGAGAAAGGAACGTGTACCCTAATCAATCCATCTATGCTGGCCACCTCTCACGAGAGAACTGCAGCCAGCTTGACTTGGTCAGGGTTGGGTTCCATGGCAGCATGTGAGCATGTGAGAGGAGGGGTAAAAGTGGGTACCAGAGCCGGGCAACTGTTGCGGCTAGGCATCAGAGAGGAAGAATGGTCCAGTGGGGCTGATAAAGTAGTTAGTGGGAGAGAGAGCGAGAGCTGAAGAGTGAGCAGAGGGAGGTAGTGAGGCAGCACGAAGTAAAGGAGTAGAAGTATCTGTCTTCTGAGGTCAGGAAGGTATGGATTCCTTAGCAGGGTCCAGAGCAGTAGCTGAAGTAACGGGGGTAGCAGCTGGAGGGATGGTGGTAGGAGCTAAAGGAATGGGGTAGGAGCTGAAGGAATGGGAGTAGGAGCTGGAGAGACAGTGGTAGAAGCTTGAGAGATGGTAGTCGGAGCTAAAGGAGCAGGAGTAGGGAGTGGAGGAATGGAGGTAGCTGCCCACTGAGGTTGAAAAGGCAGGGGTTCATTAGCTGGGTCCAGAGCAGAAGTGAAGAATTCTTTCAGTTCAGATGGCACAGCCAGGAACATGTGAGCAGGCAAACAACTTGCAAGGACAGTGGGCTTAGGCTTAGAGCTTAGATAGTAAAAGGTTTGAATGTAAGAAAACTCCTTCCATTCGCCTGTGCACTGACAGTAGTTAGAAAGCTCCTGTGAAATACTGGGATCAAAGGTGCCATTAGGTGGCCACTTTAGATTGTTATCTAAATTGTAATGAGACCATTTTAAAAAAAAATGGAAAAATGTGGGAATCTGTAAGTAGGGTATTAAGGCCTGGGGTTATAGGGTCTCTAAAAGGCATGCCAGCAGGGAGGCCAGATTGATGGCTTAGATGGCTTGCTACACATAGCTGAAATTATGAAAACCCATGAAACGGTGACACCACAAGGCCTATAACGGGATGTCTCCCCATACAGGCAGGGTGTAAAGTGGCGTGAACACTACAGGACCTGCAATAAAGCGTTCTCTGCCTACAGGTGAGGCACTACAGCCTGACTGTATCTGGTCAGGGAGACTCAGAAACAGAGAGGCCAGAGGCCACTCTGAGCAGCCCTTCATGGCAGGGAAAAAAGAAAAAAAGAAGAATCTAAGGGATGCTGGGCCCCCAGTGGTGGGAGGACCAACCCCAGGTCATCCAAACACGATTTTAGCTAAGGGAAGCAATCCAGAGATGAATGTCAGTGAGGGACTCAACTGTAGCCTTAAAACCCGTGGTTGGGTGCTTCCCCCCATTTCTAGGAACATCAGAAGATTTCTGGGTGCTCAAGGGTCAATTCCTTGGGTTCGGAGAAACAGTTAAGCTGACCAGAATGGGGGTTCACCAATTGGGGCTTCACCAATTGAAGCCAGTGGTGTCTGTAGAAATTGTGCTCAGGCATATGGAACATGTAGTTGTTCTGGAAAAAATACCCAGATCCAGATCCCTACCCTGGGAGAGGAGCTCAGGATAGGAGAGCCTCCCGAGTCTCACGGCACCAATGAAATTACCTGGTGCAAGTGAGAAGGAAACACGAAACATTCAACAAATCCACTTAGGAGTTTATTAGAAGGGCTGTGCACAGGCCTGCGAAGTCAGTGTGCAGAGAAAGGGAGGAAGATGGCACTTCCAGTTTTTAAAAGCTGCCTAACACGTACACACAGGGGGTTGATCTGGCTATGAAATAGGCAGATGACAGGACTAATGCATGCACACGAAGACTTACCTGAGTCATATGTAGATGATGTAATCCATGCATGGGTGCAAGGGGCTTAACTAAGTTATATGTGGATCATACGGGGCCCTTTAACATCCCTGGGGGCAATTAAATACTTCTGCCTGGGTGCTTGTCTACAACTGCATGACCCCTAGAACCCAGAAGTATCAGCCTTATGTGGCTGAAATCATTACAGTGATGAGACACCATGACCACAACTAATTTTTTTTTAAAAAAAATGCATTTAATTCAGGCTTGCTTACAGTTTCAGAGGTTTAGTTTATTATCCTCATGGCAGGGAGCAGAGTAGCTCATAGTCAGATATGGTAGCTTAGAGTTCTACTTCTAGATCTGAAAGCAGAAGGAAAAGAGAAAGCCACTGGACCTGGCTGGGGCTTCTGAAACTCCAAAGCCCACCCCTAGTGACACATTTTCTCCAACAAGGCCATACCCACCCCAATAAGGCCATACCTACATTCAAGTAGTGCCACTCCCTAAGCATTCAAGTATAAGAGCATATGGAGACCATTCTTATTCAAACCACCACAAAGGCTATCCACTTTAGTATTATGGAATCATTACCATGTCCTTAGTCCATTACTGACAAAACTTCATTATGTTAGTACATAACTGCGCATAATACATTCTTGTTGATTTATCTTTAGTATACAATAGAACACCATATATTTTCATTGTTTGAGTTTCATACATCTATATAATGACTATTGATCATTTTCACCTCCCATTCCCTTCTCTCATTCTTCTTCTTCTACTAGAACCCTTCTTCTCAAGTATCCCAGCTACTTTCATGAATTATTTCTATTTGGAGCAAAACAAGTTTAATTACATTTTCATGGATGGGAGGCAATTTAACAGGGCAAGAATCTTATACCAGTGGCTACAACACTAAAGAAAATAATAATCCCTTCTACAACAACAGTTAATTGCCAATAGTTAACTGTCAGGGAGAGGTGGAGTCATCTTGTTGCCTTCTCTATCCATGAAGAAATATTAGGTACCTGGTCTTATATAGGTCTTGTGAAAATAACCACAAGTGAGTTCATGAGTGCAATGGTTTTCTGGTATTTAGAAGACAGAGTTTTGCTACATATATTCCCATCCTCTCACTTACCTATTTTCATTCTCCTTTACATATGTGCCCTGATCATTGGAGGGAATGATGTAAGCTGAACACTCCACTGTCAATTATTATTGGCGTTTTGTCCAGTAAGGGATTTCTGCTCATTGCCATAGATGTTTCTCTGATGAAGTAGGAACATACTAAACGAATACACAAAGGAAACACTTTAAGATATTAATAAAAGGACTGGAGAGATGGCTCAGAGGTTAAGAGCACTGGCTGTTCTTCGAGAGGTCTTTAGTACAATTCTCAGCAATACATGGTGGCTCACAACCATCTGTAATGAGATCTGGTGCCCTCTCCTGGCCTGCAGGAAGGCATGCATGCAGAACACTATACATGATAAATAAATAAATATTTTTAAAAGACGTTAATATAAGTAATAAAACCAAAAAGTCAAATGTCATTAAATTGAACTAATACTTATGTAGATGACAAAAGGGAATAATCAATGCAATGAAGAGACTGCATACAGAGTACAATAAAAATATTTATAAGGAAATAATCATTAAAAATATATAAAATATATAGAAGATCACTAAATGAGTCATTATTATTATTATTATTATTATCCCAAAGTGAACTATGAACTAGCTATTATGAATGTGCAGCAAGAACCTGGGTAGGCAATTGTATCTATTGCATGAGGCCTTCGATTCCTCTAGAAATATATACATGGGGTGATGTAACTGCAATATATAGTAGTTCTATTTTAGTCTGTTGAGTGACTTGTATATTGATATCCATTGTAGCTACACTAGAAGTCCCATCAGCAGCATTTAGGGATTCTTATGTAACACCAACCCAACAGTTTTAGCAACACTTGATGTTTTTGACTTTCTTTCTGAAAACCATTCAAAGTTATATGACATTGAATCCCAAGTCATATAATCAGCCCGTGTCCAAAAACAGATGAATGGATTAACAATATAGTACACACACACACACACACACACACACACACACATATATATACAATGATACCATATCATAGAACAAAATCTCAGGCTTTCTTTCCTGAGGTAGGAATCAGTTTAGATGAGGCTTTGGTTCTTACATAGGTATATTTCTGATGCTCTGCTTACTGCAAAGATGTGTAAATGTTCTTTCAATATCTGAGTTTTCCATTTTGAAAGACATTTTCCAAGTTGATAAAACAACAGTTTTTCCTATCTGTATTCTGCTTATAGGAAATTGGCTTTAAATGTAAGTTGTAGGTATGCTATAATGGGAAATAGTGGGAACAACATGGAAGAGATGGGGAAAAGGGGAAAATAAAAGAAAGCAGGGAGAAAGGAGATGAACAGGAATACAATATACTGACATATATGTATAAAAATACTATAATAAAAACAATTGTTTTATGTGCAACTTAAAAATTAATAAAAACAAAAAAGTAAATAAGAGAGCATGATAAATAAATCTCTATTTTACCATTAATACTAAATAAGTTATATTTTATGTAAAAAATTCTATAGACAAAGGGAATGATTACATAATTTTATAAAGACAACTTCTCCAGGAATATGAGACTATTGTCAACATGAGTTCAATATCTCTTCAATAGACAACAGAGGTTCAAATATGTGATATAAAATATTGATGAGTAATAGAAATTTGAAATAGAAAATTCCACAATTATGAATGGGAACCTCAACACATCTCTTCCAGTATGTAATAGAACAGATATGATGTGGGATGTACTTTTGAATAGGTGTTGCGTTTATTGGTTGATGAATAGAATGAATAAAGCTGTTTTGGCCAATGACTTAACACAGTAAAGGTAGGTGGGGAAATCCAAACAAAGATAGATAGAGAGAGTGGGTGGCATCGAGCAGATATCATATAGTCACTGACGGAGAAAGATGACAGAATATTTCTGGTAAGTCATATATATATATATATATATGGCTTAATATAGGATGTAAGAGCTAGCTAGGAATACATCTAAGCCATTGGCCAAACAGTGTTGTAATTAATATAGTTTCTGTGTGATTAACTGGGTCAGGGAAACTGAGAAATTAAAAGTGTAGTCTCTGTTCACACAGATATTTGGAAATTATGATGAAGAATTCAACAAAATACAACAATTAAACAAAGAAGAAAAGTGTAATATGATAGTAGTTTAATTATTAAGTAATTTGAAATTGTAGTTTAAATTTTTTTGGATATAAAATACTGTAACACTATTTCACTATTCAGTTTTGTGAAATAGTTGAAGAAATCATGCCAATTTTATACAGTGTCTTCCATAAAAGGAGAAATATTTAAAGTTCTTTTCAAATCTAGCATGACTTTGATTGCATATGAGAAAAAAGTACAGTAATAGAAACTATAGAATAATACATAACATGAAAATAGGCACAGTCAACAAACACTGCCAAATTTAATCCATAAGCAAACAATGCAGCAAAAATAAAGATTATTTTTGGAAGATATTAATGACAGAATATTAAAAAATAAATTTATGTAGTCTATGCCATTGTAAGAGCAGAATGCCATAATAATTTCAATGACACAGTAAAAATTTTTTGAGAAATTCATAGTCAGTCATGCTTATGAATACAAGATATCTTCCTCAACTTTCTAAAACAGACTTGTCAAAAACTTGTCAGAGAGGACACCTGAATAGGAAATAAAGACATGATAATATGATCAATGTAATTAATCATTATAAAAATGAATATTGTAACAATGATGATTTTGTATCTCTAAATACACTGTGTTACACATATTAAAGTCATCAAAATGAAAAACATATTGGGAATGTACAATGGTACAGTTGCTTAAAAAAGTCTGGCTATTATTAATAAAACAAAATATGTAGTTTTTGTGTGGCTAAACAGTGATATTACTGGGAATTGACTGTTTGATTTTGGTGTTTTAATATAAGTTTTCCCTATATAACCAACACTGTTGTCAAACTCATAATCATCTTGTGTTAGTCTTATTTCCCCCTCTTCTTTTTTGGTTATTTATTTATTTATCCATTCATTAAATTTTATTATTTGCTTATCATTAACTCACAGAGAATTATTTCACTATACCAATTTTCAAACAAAATTTGTTCCCTATTCCTCCTCCTCCTCACATTTAGTACCTCGGTTCTGCCTTTGAGTTTTCTGTGGTCTTCTTCTGCTCCCCTTCTCAGCGCATCATATTCATCTCCTGTGGTCTTCTATCTAGACTTATAGTCTGGATCCACTCTCACAACTCCTTATTTACATACACACGAGCATTTAAAATTGACCTATGTGTATGAGGGAGAGCATTTATCTTACTGAGCCTGGGTCACCGCAAATACTTTACATTTCCACCCATTTCCCTGAAATTTTCTTGATTTAATGTTTCTTAACAGCTGGATAAAATTCTATCGTGAATTGGGCCACATTTTCTTTATCCATTCATCTGATGGCAACCATCTGAGGATGGGCATCTAGGCTGGTTCCATTCTCTTTCCACTGTGAATAATGCAGCAATTAACATGGATGTGCAAGTACCTCTGTGGAAAGACATAGAGTCCTTTGCATATATGCCCAGGAGTAGTATAGCTGGGTCATGAAATACTTTTAATTTTTTGAGGAAATGCCACAATGGTTTCCATAGTGCTTGCCTCTGCTTCTTGAATGTTGGGATTACAGATATTTGTTGCCACTTCCCCTAGGCATTAACTCTAGAAGCAGAAAGACTTATGCTCTTTGAAAACTGTTTTATGAATGTTCAGTACATCTTTATTCATGATGACTTAAAATGAAAATAACCTAAATATCTTTGAACAGATGACTGAGTAAACAACTTATGATAATTCACAAATGCAACATTATTCAGCAATAATAAAGATGAACCAACAATCAAGTGAAATTCACTGAGTGAAAAGCCCAATTTCAAAACGTCTATAATTCCTTTATATAACATTGCCTAGATAAGAGAAACTTACACAGATAGAGCACAAACACTTATTTCCAGGGATCAAGGAGGTTTTTAATAATTTGGGTATAAGAGATAGTTTGAGAGGTTGGAACACTTCAGTGTACTAATTCTGATGATGTCTATGTGAACTGAAACATGATAAAAATGCATAGAACTACAAAACAAAAAGAAAAAGACCAGCTATGAGTATAACTAAAAGGTAGTTAGATTGAAAGCAGGCTTATCATTTAACTAATAATATCACACCCATGTCCATAATCAAGATTTGATAAACTTGTGGCTACATAAAATGTTGTCACTGAGGAAATCTGGGTAAATGATACTTCTATTTTTAAATATTTTAATTATGTTATTTTATCTGAACAGACATCATTTAAAGAGTTACAAAGATGTCCCTTACGTGCGTTTTTAACTTACTTAAAGTTTACTGGGATTAAACACGTCTGAATCATGAACTATATTTGTGAGTCAACATATTTTTAATCCACTTTTGATCATACCTATAATATATGAAAAATTAAAATATTTATGGTGTGCATTGAATTATAGATTTTATGGGTTGGAACTGGGGATATGTAACAGTAAAAGGTTTATTAAACAAGGAAAGGGAACTCATGGGAGAGAAATAGGAGAAAGTAATGGAGGGTGAATACAGTCAAAATAAGTGATATATTTAAGCAGAAACAGTATTATGAAGCCCATTTCTTTGTTCAATAATTATATACTGCTAAAAGTTTTTCGTAAGAAATTTTGACACAGCTAACAGATGTATATGATAAATGAAATTTCAGGCCCTGTCAAGCAGTGACAGGAATGGAAATGATTGCCAAGGCTGTGAGGGTTTGTTTTGTTTGTGTTTGTGTTTTAGAGATCTGGTCCCTTATGAAACAAACAGGTACAAGGTAAACTATTTTTCAAGTCAATCAGTAGGTAGACCACTCAAAGTGAGGTCTCTTAGGAGATAGAAGCATACATTCCATCTGTATCTTTTAGTTGTCATGGAGACAGGCACAACAAAGCAGCAGCAAAGCTGGTCTCCTAAGGATGCCTGGTGACAGAATACCTAGATAAAAACAGAAAGACCTGTTTGAGATCCTAATTAAATGGGTATGTATATAATGTGGGCCATTTAAAACATAGGGATTCTGATTTACAAGACCCAGCAATTTTTACTTATTTCCCTGGCTTAGTCTTGTCCTTCTCCTCATCAGATCTGGTGTCATCCACATTGTAATTCATGTCCACCTTTAATAACAGGTGATTTTCCCTTTAAATTATCAAGTTATTAACAATTGTCTTCCATCTGTTTATCACTAGTAATAATGTTAGTTAATGTTTAATTACTCATCTATATTACTAACTAAATCCCCAAATCTCTAAAGTATCCATTTTCTGACTTCACATTGATACTTCATTAAAACTTAAGATACATAGTAAATTGCATTCTTCACAAAATAAAGTAATAATTCTAGAAGGATTTCACTATGAAATTCAGATTCCCTTACTCGTGTGACACTTGAGTTTTTTCCAACCATGGCCACACAGTAGGCCATAGACATATTCAAATAGAGAAGCATTTTTATAGACAGAAATAAATATGGATCTTTGTGTGTCTGTTATTACTCAAATAAAAATCAGAAATTAAGACCCGTATGGTGATTTCTCTAAGCTAATTTTCACAAAGACATTCATTTTAAAGTGTCATTAATTTGCTTTTTAATCTGACAGGATTTTGAAGTAGTCTGGCCCAGATTTCCTTTCTGCCACTTCCCGGGGAACCAAACTGTTTTCTGTGATTTCAAGACTTGATTTTAAACAAACAAGCAACCAAGGAACAAGAGTAAGTTGGGTAACTTGTGGGTGAGAAAGTTAAGACAAGAACAAGTGTAACATTACATTCTAATTGTGACTCTGGGTTCAAATTCCTATTTCCTCAGGCTCCTTGAATACATCGATTCCTCTTCTCTGCCCTGCTTCCAGTTCTGCTATGGAAAAGCCAGCATCTAAGCTGACAGAAGCCATCTCAGAGCCCACAGTTGAAATGAAAGATGAGCTCAAAAATATCAATCTGTCCAGCCCATTAGAGAAGGCAAAGTCAGGCAAGAGGGTTGCGTGGTCAAGTGACACTATTGATAATGAGCACTTGGGCCGTCGCTCATCCAAATGTGGCTGTGTTTATGAGAAGCCTCGTGCCTTTGGTGAGAGCTCCTCAGAAAGTGAAAAAGAAGATGATGACGATTGTAATATACTCTGTTCCTGGGGTCATCACAAGGGAAGACGCCGTGTTCTTTCAAGTACTGATGCTAGTACTTCATCTTCAAAGCCTCAAGACCCATCTGAATCTGTTCATTCCCCCATTAACGACTAAGCAATATTTTCCTTCTCCTATCCCTGAGCCAAACTGAACAACAATATGTCCATGTTGCTACTCAGGGATTAAATACTGATGACTCTTGTATGTGTATGTGTGTGTGTGTGTGTGTGTGTGTGGTATATTTAATCTTTGCCCAAATGGGAAAAATGTAACAATAAAAGAAGGCAGTGGGTGAAGCATGGATCACACAGACTATTTGTGAGCCCTGGTATACCGTAGTTGTTTGTTAACCACACATTATCAAGGTTCTTCAAGACACATCTGTTTACTTTTTATTCTCAGGTACTTGAACTATCTGTCTGTACCTATCGCCTTCTGGTTAGCCCATGATCAAATTGAACTCCACAATTTCTCCAAGTCACCACCTTGTCTACACTATATTAGCTACTTTTCTCATATCTGTGTCAAAATAACTGAAAAGAAGCAATTTAAGGAGATTATTTTGACTGACAGTTCTAAAGAATACATTCCATCATAGCAGGGAAGACATGACAACAGAAATGGAAGAAACAGCTGGGTGGTAGTGGCACACACTTTTAATCCCAGCACTCAGAATGCAAAAGCAGGTGGATGTCTGTGAGTTCGATGTCACCCTGGTCTACAAAGTGAGTTCCAGAACAGTCAGGGCTATTACACAGAGAAACCCTGTCTGGTAAAACAAAACAAAACAAGAAATGGAAGAAACAGGAAGCTAGTTGGTCACATTGCATCTGCATTTAGGAAGCAACAGGAGATGAACTCTGATTATCAGCTTCCTTTCTCCTTTTCATTCAGCTAGGCAATTAGACTAGTTCTCCCACCTCTGTTAATCAAATCAATTAAACAGACATGCCCAGAGATTTGTTCTCTCAGTGCTTCTAGATCCTACAAAATTACAAATCAATATAGACTACCACAAATGATCCCTTGTCAACTTGACATAGAAACATATTACTTAAAAATAGTATTACTATGTGCTTATTAGTGTTTTTCCTTCATGTGTGCCTGTGCGCCATGTACATGCAGTGCCTTCATAGGCCAGAAGAGAACATCAGATTTCCCAGAATTGGAGTTACAGATAGTTGTGAGCTGCCATTTGAATGCTAGGAATCAAACTCAGGCCCTCTGCAGGAGAAGCTAGTGCTTTTAACCAGTGACCCATCTTTCAAGCCCTCTAAACGGATTACTTTTAAGTAATATCCTTTTACTGTGTGCTTCCATAAGTTCATGGCTGTCTCATAATACCAAATGTATTATTCAAGTCCTGCTTCAAAAGTTCTCATACTCTTTAGCACTTCCAACACATTATTTTAAAATCCAAAGTCCATGTGTCATTTGAAATTCAATTTCTTAACTATAACCTTCTGTTAAAAAGGGAGGGGACAACAAGATGGCTCAGTGAGTAAAGGCACTTGCTGCCATACCTGACAACCTGAGTTTGATCCTGGGAATGATGTGGTGAGAGGAGAAAACTGATTCTTCATTTCTGTAAGTTGTCCTCTAACCTCCACAAACAGATACCACAGTGTGTGTGTGTGTGTGTGTGTGTGTGTACACACACACATGTGTGCTCACGCATGCGCACATGTGTGCTGCATGGTGTGTGTGTGTGTTCGTGTACCTACATAAAAACAGATTAAACAAATAAATGAAAATTAAAAACAAATAAAATAAAAATATATTACTTAAAAAAAATACAATGCCGTAAAACAAATGTTCCTATCTCAAAGGGAAGAATGAGAACATAGCAAGGAATGATCACACCAAAGATAAGATTTGGCAGAACAAATGCCAAATCCTGCAGTTTTGTTTGCTATCTTGGGCCCATAATGAAATCACATGCAATAAAAATGGTTTACTTAGGTAGCCCCACTCCTATACCTCTGTTTCTAAAAGCACACACAACTTCTCTATTGAGTCAGATTTCTTCCATGTCTGCAGCTTTCCTTGGTCCATATCCCATGGTTTTGACATCTCAAACATCCTGAGTTCTCTGCTGATAGACACATTTAACCTTCACAGCTTCATACAATGGTCACACAGCACCTTCTTCAGGGACTCCAAACCTTTCACATGTTCTCTGGCCTCAGCAGCTCTCTGGAATCATGGTGCAAGACCCCATGACCCCCTCAGTGTTTCCATCTATCATGCACACCAAACCAGAACCACATTGCCAACACTGCCAAGTTTAATTGCAATATCCAGATGGAGCCTGGACCCTGTGAACTACAGTTGCACCAGCATCTGTGTATTGATCTTTGGGAAACACTTTCTGAAGTAGTAACTGTCTAGTAGGGAATTCTTTTGGTAGCATTCTCAGCTTAGGTCCTGTCCTTACAAATGAATTTTTATTTTTGTTTGTTGGAGCCTTTGATAAGTGGGTTCTTGATGGTAGAACATCTTATTGTACCAATGCAGACTAAGCTTTCTTTTCAACATAAAGCCTCTTTTTGAGCATCAGTGACTTTAAACGTGTTAAATAATTGTCTTTTCATTGATAATCCATATTCCTTCTATCATTTTTGTGGAGACCTTAATAATGTATTGAGTAGTGAGCAATAACCATGCTATGCTGTTCTGTCTTGGTATATTTCCTCTGCCAAACAGATTAGTCCATTATTCCTGTATTCAATTTCATTAAAATTCTTAGGGCACGAACAGACTGTAGACAGATTAACGGCATAAACACCACACAAATGGCTTCTAGGCTCATTCTCAATACAGTGTTTGATTCCTTCTGAAGTCTCATGAGTTTTGCCTCCACTGTTATTATTTCTTTTGGACTTCTGGTTTTGGACGCTTCTACCAGAACAGATCATTAAGGACTGCTAATAGCATTTGAGGGATTTTCTAGTACAGAGTCCCAAACTCTCCCATAATGCTCATCATAGCAACAAACCTATTTCGGTGTTAGCTATTTTCTTATTGCTGTGACAAAGTACCTAGCAAGAAGCAATTCAAGGGAGGAAGGATTTATTATAGCTTACAGTTTGAGAGGATACATTCCTTCATGATGGGGAAGAGATAGTAGTAAGCAGGGAAGGAACAAGAGGCCAGCTTCTCATATGGCATGTGCAGTCAGGAAACAATGAGAGATGAATACTGATACCCACTTCATTTTCTCCTTTGTTAAAAGATTTATTTATTTATGTACAGTGTTCTGACTGCATGTATGCCTGCAGGCCAGAGAAGCCAGATCTCATTATAGATGGTTGTGAGCCACCATATAGCTGTTGAACTCAGGACCTTTGGAAGAGCAGGAAAAGCTCTTAACCACTGAGCCATCTCTCCAGCCCCCACTTTCTCCTTTTACTTGCACAGTTATAGGGGATCTCACCTTTATTAATCTCATCTAGAAAATCCTTTACAGATACACCCAGGCATTTGTCTCAAAGGCGATTCTAGATCCTGTCACTTTGACAATCAATAAATCACCATTCTTACTGTATATGAATGTCAGTTTATTAATTTGAGTCAGTTGGGATCTTTGTAGTTTTACTTTATTAATCAGCTCCACTTTATTCTTGCTTTTATGCAGGATAAAACTAATATCCTTATAGATGGGATTTTGTAAAGCAATATCTATGTCCATTCTCGCTTTGCGGCCCACTATCATAGTCAGAACTTACCAGGGTTAACATTGTGCTATCTTTTAAGATTTATGACAATGAATGTTATGTTTTCAAATGTCTCATCATCACCCACATAAGATTCTGTAACCTCACACAAACTTACAGTTTCACAAGTCTATGCTGATCTTTCATCTATCAGCCTCCTATATTTAATTTGATTTCCACACAAACCTGTCCTTACAACAACACTTTTTGAGTCCACCTGCTTTCTCATATTTTTGTTCAAATTCTCTCGTCAATTTCTTCACCTTCTATGTTACTTACAGATTCAATTGATATGTTTGCAAATTTGAGTGAAGAAGTATCAAAGAAGCATCAGGAGATTATTAGAAAATACAATGATATCTTGAATTCAGCACTGACCCAAGGATTTATATATAAAAACTTATGAATCATTTAAAAAGACAAGTCCTTATTTCCTTAAATATCTTCTGTGTCATTATATTTGTTCTGTAATTCTGAGATTTCAATTCATACTGACGTTATGTTTACTTCTGTCTTTGGTATTTTTATGTTCTACTCCTCTTAAATTTTTCCATTCACCAATTATTTTCAAACATACTTAATGAACTATTAAATTCACTCTTTCAACTTTCTAATACCTTTCTGAAATTTAAACTTGGTATTTTTCCAATTGATATATACCTTATGTTTTAGATTCTTTGCTGAATTTCTGAGTTGGAATTTATTTCATTGTACATATTAAGTATTGTTATTTTATAACTTAGTCTAGTAATATTTTACAAATTTTGTGTATTTATTTCTTTTCTAATATTTTATTTATTCTTTAAAAATTCTTATACATGTATCCTGTTTATATCTATCACCCTCCTGCCCCCTTGTAACATTCCCTGTGATTTCCCCAACATACCTCCTTCACAACTTCATCGCTTACATTCTTTTGATTTCCTTTTACATGCTATTATCTGAGCATTGACAGAAGGATTGTTAAAGATTTTCATGTAGTACTGGTTGATCTTTCATATTCGTTTATTCTTGGCATTTTGATCCATTATGACTGCTGCATTTTATCAAGATGTGCATTGTTACAAAGACTGGATTAGTACTATGTTGTCCACACCCCATCTGCTGAATTACTACTGTACCCATTCTTTAAAAACCTACAAAGAGTCTCCTTGACTCTGATATAACACACATTGTATATAAAAGGACTAACCATAGCCTGAGAAACTATAAAGAAATGGCAACAATATCTAACTGGAAATAAAATCATCATTACACAACAAAGCAATATCCCAAATACATCACCAAGATAAATCTACTTACTAAGAAAACTTAATAGATCAATAGAATATACCCTCATATGTGAAAATGTCAAGATAGGAATTCAAGAAAAGGTAATATGACATATAAAAATTTCATGGCTCTCACCCAAGAGATTCAGGAAATCAAACTGGAGGTACCACTTGCCTCATAATGATTTTTAATACATCAATAAAACATGCAAAATTTCAAACAGTTTAATAAAATAAGGAGAAAATGCTGGATATTAATGATAAATTAAGCAAACAGAAATTGAAAAACACAAACATATAGGCCAATGGAGCAAAAGAGAAGACTGAAATATGAGTGCATAAACTGAAGCCATTTGATACTTAGTAAAAAGGCCAAAAATCATACATTAGAGAAAATGTGGCATCTTTAATAAATGATGCTAAGGAAACTAGATGTCCACATATAGAAAAATGAAATTAGACCCATATCTACACCTTGCACAAAGTTTAACAGCAAATGAATCAACGATCTCAGTGTAACAGCTGAAATAGTGGAAGTGCTGTACTCTTCAAGACAGGTTCAGGAAAGAAATTTCTGAATAGAATTCTGTATGCCCCAAAATTAAGGCCAAGAAGATAAGCAGGACTTCATAAAAACAATAGCCTCTGTACAGCAAAGGAAACCATCAACTAAGTGAAGAGAAAACTGAGTGGGATAAAATCTTTGACAGAAGTTTAATATAGAAGTAGGGCAAAAAGAAATAAAACATCAAGTTTGAAGAGAAAAGGAGAAACAGAAAATTTTATTTAAGGCTTGTACTTAAAGATATGAAGAGAATAAAGGAAAGGGTGCCTTAAGAGAAAGACCCTGCCCAGCTAGGCTTCCAACTCATGAAAGAAAAATGTCTAAGGAATTTTCTGCTCCAAAAAGCAACAAGCAATCAAAGCTGTTGCATAAATCATTTAAGAGAGCCAGGGGTTCAACCCCAGTAGGCAATTAAACATGGTAATATCTTATCGTCCATATGGCTCTGTGTTTAGATTCATGAGAATACATAGTAAGGGGGTTATAGAGTCTTCCTCCATGATTAAGAAAAACCACTAAAGACAGGCGTGTGGCTGGGGATTCTTAGATGGAGACCATGAGAAGTCATAAAGTTGTAAAAGTGAAACCTGGATTGTGTAAGAGACTCTAAAATGTTCTAGATACCAAAGCCCTCAGATACCTGCTAGGGAGAACTGAACACAGGGAGTAAAACCAGTCTAGGAGAGAGAAGTTTATTTTAAACAGCAAAGCTGGAAGTGTAGGGCCTTCTAAGTCATCTGACATCAGATATAGAGCTAGTGGACCTGCAGGTTTCTCCTGTGGATTTCAGTTTTGCTTTGTCCCTGTATTTCCTAACTATGCTCTGATTCCTCCCTTTTGGAATGGTGATGTATATTCTGTGACATGTTATATGGAAACACTCGATTTGCTATTTGATTTTACAGGGTTTTACAATTAAGAGGTTGCCTTGAGTCTCAGAAAAGATGTTGACCTTTGGATTTGAAACATTGTTGAGGCAGAAAGACTTTGGAGACTTTTGAAGACCTTTGAAGTTGGACAAAATGCACTTTGCATTATGATATGGTCATGATCTTCTGGAGGTCACAGAATGAAATGAGGTGGCTTGAATGAGAATCACCCTTATACAGTCCCATGTTTGAACGGTTGGTTCCCAGTTGGTGGAACTATTTGGGAAGGCTTTATAGGTATAGTCTTGGTTGGGGGGTATACCGTGGTGTATGTGTGTTTGTCCTGAGGTTCTGAAAGACTCCTGCCATGTCTAATGTGCTTTTTGTCTCCTGCTTTCAGTTTAAGATGTTAACTCTCAGCTGTTCCTGTTTTTAAGCCTTTGCTCAACTATCCTGGACTCTAACTGTCTGGAACCAAAAGCCAGTTAAATGCTTTTATGTAAGTCACTTTGGTCATGGTGTTTTGTCACAATCCACCTGTCTTACAGACCAAATAGGAGAGTTAAAGGGGAAATGTCATGTGAGAACCACCACCCTTGAAAATTTCAAGTTGTATCACCCCATAACAAAAAGAAAACTAACACAGAAAAATCTCAGTGAATCAGATAAAGAGTTCAGTTGAAAGTCTTAATAGAACACTAGATTAGTCACATTAAAAGAATCACAACATAAAGACAAGTCTTTCAAAATAATGTATTTGACAAAAAAAAGAAAAGAAAGATTGAGAACAGTCTTCATGCTCACTTAGATAGCATTACACAATCAAATAAAACAATTATGGTATATCTGAAGCAGACAGACTAAAGGTTGATGACATGAAAATATGTCCAATGAAATAATAGCAGAATAATGCAAAATATTCAAAAAGATATGGACATTCTGGTGCAAGAACCCACTAATAACCATTGTGGTACCAGAGTGGTTCTAGAGAAACAGTACTGGAAAAATGAACTATAAAGCATCTGGAAGTCTTTCCAAATCGCTATACAAGTGTCTTCTGAAATCTCCCCTAGAATTATAAAGAACATTAATAGTGTAAACTATTTACTATTATTTCCCCAGTTTCAGAATATATAACTAGGATAGATATACTTAGAAGTTGGCAGATATATGCATCAGAAGATGTGAAATAAATCCAACCAAAATTCAGAGTCTTAATTTCCAGGAGTCCAGTGATATGGGGCATGCAGAGATATTCTTCCTAACTTATCGTCTACTACCAAGAAAGAAGCACAACATTTGTTGGGCTATTTGGATTCGGGATACAGCACATTCCTCACTTGGGTTTGTTATTCCAGCCCATATGTCAAGTCAGAAAGCTGCTAGCTTTGTGTGGGGTCGGGAACAAAAGAAGCTCTTCAAGAGATCCAGGCTGCCATGCAGGCTGCTCTAGCACTTGGACCATGATGGAACTTGAAGTATCAGTGGCAGATGGGGATGCTGTTTGGAGCCTTTAGCAGGTCCCAGTGTGTGAATTGTAGAAAAAAATCTTGAGATTTTGAGCCACCAAATTACTATGTGACCTGAGCTGCTTCCCATGGGCTGAAAATTATATAACCTGCCAATCCATAAGTTAGGATATGCACAACTGTAGTAATGGGTGCAGGTTGTGTTCCCAGCATCTGGGAGGAGCACGGCTGTTTGTTCCCAGTGCCTGGCTCCCGGCCGCGGCTGCATGGCTAGCTTATACCCGAAATGATTACACACAAACTGTATTCATTTAAAATCTGCCTGGCCCATTATCACTAGCCTATTCTTGGCTAACTCTCATATCTTAAACTAACCCATTTCTAATAGTCTGTGTATCAGCATGTGTCATGGCTTATTGGCATGAGTCTAACCTACATCCATCTTGAGTAGGAGCATCATGGCGTCTGCCACACTTCCTTTCCTCCCAGCCTTCTGTTCTGTCTACTCTGCCCACCTAAGGGCTGACCTATCCTACAGGCGAAGGCAGTCTCTTTATCAACCAATGAAAGCAACACAAAATACAGAAGATCCCTCCTACACCACACAACAGCCATCTATAATCAACTGGATGTGATATATATATATATAAACCTGATCAGGTCCTGAGGGTATAAGCAAGTTAGTTACATGAAGAAGTTCCCCAAATGTCTATGGTTTCTACTCCTGTTACAATGCTACCTACTTCCAAGAATATGTACTTCTGACTATGGTTTGCCTTTCCTGCAAGTAACACTTCTTCCAAAAGTATCATCTGTGGGACTTATCCATCATTATAGAACTGATTCCACGTAGTGTTGATTCTGATCAAGGAACTGACTTTTCAGTCAGAGAAGTGGGCCCACATTCAAGAAATCCACTTATCTTACCACATTCCTCACTATCCTGATGTAACTGTATTGATAGAATAATGAGATGGCCTTTTGAAGACACAGATACAGTGCGAATTATTGTCTTGAGACCTGGGACACAGTTCTCCAAAAAGTGGCATATGACTTGAATCAGAGTAAAATGTATGGTACGGTTTCTCACATAGCCATGGTTCATGGGTACAGGAATCAAAAGGTGGAAATGAAAATTGTTCCACTATTACACCTAGTGAACATCTAGGAAAACTTTTGCTAACTGTTCCTGGGTACCTTAAATTCTGCTGGTCTGGTTCCAAATGTGAATTGCTCCTGCCATAAGACATAACATTCCATTGAATTGGAAGCTCAGACTTTCTCCTGCTCACATTGGGATTCTGATGTCTTTTAGTCAACAGGCTAAGAAATGAATAACAGTATTTGAAGGGGTGATTGATCCAGATTCCCAAGGGGAAATTAGATTGTTTCTTCATTACGGAGGAAGGAGTGAAGGAGACCCTTTAGGGCATTTCTTGGTGCTACCATGTCCTGTGATTAAAGGCAATGGGAAACTACAGCAGTCTAATCCAGATAGGATGACAAAGGATCATGCTTAATTTCTAAATGAAAACAGTATTTAGGTCATAATTAACATGTTGTAACTATTATATATTGCGGAGCCTTTAGAAATGAAGACATAGGTTACTTCTCTTTCCTAAAAGCCAGAACCTGCTGAGGATTTTGCTGAGTGTAAAGGAAACACAGAATGGGTAGTAGAGGAAGGTAGCTTTAAAACCAGGTGAGGCAATGTGACCAACTGCAGAAACAAGAGCTGTAACTGATGTATTGTCTCTTTCTTATTTTGACAAGGCCATGTTTGTACACATATACACATATGTCAAGCAAATATTTTTGTTTTCTTTCCTCCATTTCATCATGCAGTATAATATAGATTGAGATCACATCAGTGGTTACTATCATATTTAAGTTACGAGCCATGAAAAGACAAAGCATTTCTAAAGAGAAATTTTCACCTATTTAAAAATATTAATGTGTTTGTGATTTCATGTGTGATAGCTACATCATGTTAGGTGGAATTATGACCTGGATACTATTTTCGTTTGGAAATTAAGCATAGGGAGATGTGATTGTGTGTCAGATTGATAAGTAATGGACATGTGATGACTAATTTTGGTTGTTAATGTGACCACATTTGGACTCATCTAAAACCCAACCATCTGGGCAGTCCTGTGAAGGATTTTCTTGATTGGATCATTTGGGATATTAAGACCCACCTTCTAGTGGTAGCTCACATAAAAGAACATGGAAAAAGGGTTTTCTTCTTTGTCCTCACTCTGATTAAAATGCTCATCTATCCTGCTCATTGAGGAATTCATTCATTGGTATTAGAAAGTACTCCTTGTTGGGCAATGGTGGCACATACCTTTAATCCCAGCACTTAGTAGGCAGAGGTAGGCGGATTTATGTAAGTTAGAGGCCAGCCTGGTCTACAGAGTGAGTTCCAGGACAGCTAGGGCTACAGAGAGAAATCCTGACTAGAAAAACCAACTTCCCAAAAGAGAGTACTCTATCAGGATTCCAATGTAGACTGTAACCAGGCCCCAGATCTTCACATAACACACTCCTGGTGGGGGGATACTATTCTTACTGCAAAACTCAGCACATAGACAAGACCACATGCCAAAAATGAAACAAAGATCAGTCTATCAAAGTCCCTAAAGGCACTAACCTTGCTTTTTAGCTTCTATAGTTCTGCTTCTAGATAACTGTTTTCATTAACTGATGTATGTCAAACCATGATGTGTTTTTTTTCTTAAATGCTCACCCTTGTTGTAAGTGGGGGAGAGGTGCAGGTTGTGTTCCCAGCGCCTGGCTCCCAAGCCCCCAGCTGCTGGCCCGCTCAGCCACTGGTTGCTTGCTTATGCCCGAAATAACCACATGAGACATGTATTAATTTAATACTGCCTTGCCCATTATCTCTAGCCTCTTCCCGGCTAGCCCTCACCTCATAAACTAACCCATTATAAAAGTCTGTATGTCACCACGAGGTGGGTGACTTACTAGACGGATCTACGGTACTTCCATCTGGGGCAGGAGCTTCATAGTGACTGGCTCTGACCCAGTCTTCTTCCCAGCATCCTCTTTTCTAATCCCCACCTATCTAAGTCCTGCCCTATCAAATGGCCCAAGCAGCTTTTTTATTTAACCAATCAAAGCACAGAAATACAGATGAACCCTCCTTCACACCCTGAGAAAGGTTTGGGGATACACTGGGACCTTAACACCCAGTGTAGTGAAGGGAAGGATATTAAGACTTTCTATTAGGTTAAACCCATATCTGGACAGTCTACTCTGGTTAATACACTACAACATTTCTGGAGGTTCCACTGAGATCTCAGAGACCAGCCCTTAAGACACTGGGGTCTCAGAGCCCATTGGAGTGACAAAATGTGCAATGGATTAGGGGATTCCTAAGGGTACACAACCTGAGATGTTCCAGGTCCCTCCCAGGGCTCCCTTTGATCAACTGCTGCCTAACACTTCAGAGGGGATGGACACCTCCTCCCCAAGAAACAAAGTCACCTGGTCTGTCACCACTGGAGGTAAGTCTGGTTAAGGCAACTTCTGCTTAAACACATAGGAGAGTGGTGGGACATGTCTGCTGATCTAGTATTCAGGATACATGAGTTGTCACTGTTCAGGTGTATGAATGTGTGTTGGCCTTCCCAGGTCTCTCTCTCTCTCTCTCTCTCTCTCTCTCTCTCTCTCTCTCATGTGTGCTTGTGTTTCTGTCCATTCTACTTCCCTCTATTGACCAATAGCTTTCTCTGGAGTGGGACCCATCCCTGTGGTCCTTATTTTTGGGACCTAAATCTTCTTGGTGCTGCCAGGTTACCCAGAGAACCACCTCAACCTCCACATGTCCCACTCCAAGAGCTGGAAAACATGCTTGTTTTGTTGCTTGACTCTTGCTCAGGGTCAGGGTTGGTTCCTGTATGGAGGTGGGGAAGTGCTAGGCCTCTCATCTAGGACTGCCAGTCATCTAAGTAGAATGTACATGGGGAGGGGGAAATAGTTCCCTAGATGAGTACTTACCCCACTTCACTAAGCAGCCACTGGGAAGGGGAAAAGTTCCCCTAGGTTGAGCCCAAGGGAACAGAGAAAGTTCTGCTCCTTTCTCTTTCATAATTTATGTCTCTTTTTAAATCAATGATCCATAAAAACCCACCATTCTCTTTAAAAAGTAAACAAAACAAAAACTCAAATAAACAGTAACAATGATAAAGCCCCCAGGCAGGGTAAGAGGGTCACTGTCAGACAATGCAGCCTGGACAGAACAAAAAACACCTATAAAGGGGACTTTAAACAAATTTTGCTAGATCCTTTTTAAAAGAGTAAAGGCAGCTGCTAAAAAGTTGTCCTTTGCCACCCAGTCATCCCCAGATATTAGAAGTTTTAAAAGTTTTTTTTCAAAAAGAAAAATATAATAAGTAGGTCCCAATTACTGGAGGTAACTTAAAAATTTTTTTAACAACAGAGAATTGATTGGGACAAGGACTTTGGCTTAAACTAAAAGCCACTGTCACCTTCTCTGATGACAAGACACAGTTAGACTTACAGACGCCCAGCAAAATGTTGGTTTCTTGACTTCCGTCAGGAGAAACCAACCCCTAGGACTGATCCAACACCAAGTTATTGTAATTGTTCAACTAACCAGTTCAGCTACCTCTGTCCATATTAAATACTCAGTGAACTCCAGAGTGTCCCGGGGCAAGGCTCCCCTTGGTCTGAGGCCCAGGTTTCCCCTGGGAACTGACCTGTGGCAGGGCTGGAACCTTGGAC